>JAJEJO010002296.1:261909-314270 GCA_020662805.1 Glaucomys volans | reverse complement strand
TTTTTTTGCGGTACTGGGGATTGAACCCAGGGCCTTGTGCTTAACAGGCAAGCACTCTACCAACTGAGCTGTATCCCCAGCCCACCCCCCAAATTATTCTTGACCACAACTGGTTTTCTCTGTGCAGGTCTCAAGAGTAATTTCTCTAGCTGTCACTAGCAGAACATATAGTCATGTAAACTACTATGATTTCCTTCTTGGATTTTAACTCCCAGATCATGGATGTAATTTTCTAATTACAGTCTGGATTGTTTTCCCTTTGTGGGTTGCTTTGGACTTGATCATCTGTCCAGTTTCTGCCTACTCATAGAATCTGTGGGATCTTCCTGCAGTTTTTACCCATTGGCTTTTGGTATACTATATATGGAAGAACTTACTGTTTCACACAGATTAAATGATTTTACTATGAGCTTCCTTTTTTAAATCTTTTCTAAATGCATAGATGATACTGATTATCTGAAACTCTGTTAAATGTTCTCTACTTAGAAAATACCTTTCCATTTCTTGCTTTGCTTTATGTGGTTTTATGCATCCTCTCAACATCACAGTAATTGTGAAAGCTATTTAACAGCATTTGGTATACAGCTTTGTCAGGCTTCTTAGAAAAATCCAAAAAATGCTTATAGATATCCCTGCTTCCCCTACTCCCCACAGCACTGGGGCTTGAATCCAGGGCCTTGTGCATGCTAAGCAAGTGTTCTACCACTGAGCTATACCCTCAGTAGATCTCCCCTTTTGGGGGCAGGCAACTGGGGATTGAATTCAGGGGCACTCAACCACTGAGCCACATCCCCAGCTTTATTTTGTATTTTATTTGGAGACAGGGTCTTGATGAATTGCTTAGTGCCTTGCCAGTTGCTGAGGCTGGCTTTGAACTCACAATCCTCTTGCCTCAGCCTCCTGAGCCGCTGGGATTATAGGCATGCACCACCATGCCCAGCTAGATTTCCCTTTTTACAACAATACTTACTCCCTCCATGAACCTAAATAGATTAAAAATAGAACCTTACTATGTAGAGATGAAAAATGCCTTCCTCCACTTTATGCTTATGCTGTCACTGAGCCTTTCCTGTGCAATCTATTGGCTTATCTATTACAGAAAGGGGGCTCACCATCTTGTAATTCTCAGCCTTCTCTGTACTCCAGTCAATAGATATCACTATCTGGTCCTTTGGTGCTTGGCTACTTTAAGTAACATTCTAGATGGATTGTGTGCTTATGTAAAAACTAAAGAAAAGTTATTACCTCTATTGGTATTGCCCCTGTTCCACACATTGGATCAATTATTATATCAGTAGGTTGAGGTGCACAAAGCCTGGAGAATAAAAACAAAAAAATACAGCATATGTGAAGAGGCTCAAGCAAAAGGTAAGGCTTCCACAATCATGACTTCTAAAGCTAAAAGATTAAGGATCTATCACACTAGCTTGAAGGAATACCAATCTACATTAAGTTTCTCTTCTGTTGTCCTAATGTTTTCATATTCTGTGACACTACTAACTTATGCATGGTAAGTATCTCCTTCCTAAGACAGCTTCTGGGTTGCAGCTCTACCTCCTTGCTCCTACCCCTCAACACATTGCAACAGTCTCCTTGGCAACCCTCTTGGGCTAGTAAGCAACCATGTACTCCTGGCCATTGCTGATGGGTCTGGGGTGAATACTTGATAGAAACTACATCACTCAAATCCTCTCTTCCATGAATTTGAAATAAAGAGTAAGAAGCCCTAGGTAATATAGGCTGGTCATCTGAAATGGGAAATACATATATTTATATGAGGGAGCAACGATGCGCACAGATGGGCAGAGACAAGAGTCCACAGGCTCCTGGGAGAGATAAAAGTAGCTGCCTAGGTTTCTGGTGGTTTTCCACGATCTAGCTTCTAAACTTAAAACATGGCCGGGCGGGGTGGCACACGCCTGTAATCCCAGCAACTTGGGAGGCTGAGTCAGGAGGATCGCGAGTTCAAAGCCAGCCTCAGCAACTTAGAGAGGCCCTAAGCAACTCAGTAAGACCCTGTCTCTAAATAAAATACAAAATAGGGCTGGGGATGTGGCTCAATGGCCGAGTGTCCCTGAGTTCAATCCCTGGTTCTAAAAAAATAAATAAATAAATAAAAAATAAGCTTAAAACATGGCTATTTGTGTGTTTGTGTGTGTGTGTGAGTGTGAGTGTGTGTGTGTGTGTGTGTGGTTAGTACATGACTTCTCCTTATCTTTCTAATAACTGCCGCTCCCCTTATGTAATCATCACTTTATTTATCAAAGTTAGTTTACTTAAGTTCCGAATATTTGCACCCAAAATAACTCTCTGTATCCCTGGCTCCTACAAAATGCCTGATGGCAGATAATGTCTGTTAAATGAATGAAAGTTAGGAGCTCTTCCTTAATCAGATGGGCCCAGTTTTCTATTATCATCATTGAATTGATATGTTCCAAGTGTGTTGAAATATGACTCTGCAGATGAGCAGAATAAAAGAAGAATCAAAGATTGGAAGGGAAAAACATAGAATCATTTAACTACTAGAACATGCCAGGCACTGTACATAATAGGTATCTTGAGGGCTGGGGACATAGTTCAGTGGTAAAGTGCTTGCCTAGCATGCCCTGGGTTAGATCTCCAGCACAGCAAAAAAACAAAAACAAAAACAAAACAACACACACACACACACAATGTTATTTTGAATATGTTTCTGCACTTAATCTTCATTATTAATCCTTTAAAAAGACCTCGCATCAAACCCATTTTGCAGTTTCAAAATCAAAAGCTTGGAAAAGATAAATGTCTGAGTGGTGGAAGGAAGCACCCAACAACAGGGAAAAGGGCAAAGGGAAGGGAAAACTAGGTCTTGCACACTGAAAACTGGAAAATGGCAGGATGATTCCTGTATTGCTATGAGTATAACATTTAAAAATATGAATAAAATTTCTAGATTCAGTTACACATTATGGACATTTTTAAAATCTGCTTTCGTCTGCTTCACTGCACATAAATGAAACAGCAAAATTTATCTCCCAATATACAATATATCCATTCTAAACAGAAATGTGGCTACATTATTCAAGAGGCAGATGAAAACTGTCACAGTCAAGAAAACTGAGAAACTGATTATCTGATATTTTCAGTATCACAAGGAGGCAACATTTTCAGTATCACAAGAGGAAAAAAGAGATCATTAGTTTTTTAATCCTTTTCATTATCTACTAAATTCCAACACCTTACCAAAAGGAAAGAAAAAAAAAAATCAGTGTTTTGAAGGGAAAATATAAAGGAAGGTGCCACTTTAATCTGGACAGCTCCCTTACCTGAGCATCCCATAGGCAAGAGTAGATCTAAGAGTTGTAGGCCCGAAATGTGTAATATTTCTGCGGTGGAGACTCTCCTCAGTCAATGCAATTCCCACGATAATTTCATTATCATGGATATTCAAGAGAACCTATAATAAAGTTAGAAGGTAAGCTTTAGGATTGTTTGAACTGTACTCTTCCTAAGACTTTTTTTTTTCTTCTTTGGTGGCACTGGGGATTGAGCCTGTATCACTGAGCTATACCCCAAGTCCTTTTTCATTTTTTACTTTGAGACAGGGTCTTACTAAGTTGCTGAGGCTGGCTTCAAACTTGTGATTCTCACATCTTAGCCTCCTGATTGGCTGGGATTACATCAATGTGCCATAGTCCTTGGCTCTTTATTATTGATACTTTGGAGGCTTTTATACTTTTTTCTTGAGGTATACTCTGCACACTGTATAGTACATGAATCTTAAGTACACAGCTCAATGAGTTTTTATTACATATATATACTACATAACTGCTATGCTGATGAAAATATAGACTATTTCTCACACCCTAGGAGGCTCCCCTTGTCTCCTTCCCAGTCAATACTCACATGAAAGGTAATCATTAATTGACTGCTACAACTACAAATTAGTTTTCGCATTTTTTAAATTTCACATAAATGAAATAATATAGTATATACTAATTTGTGATTAATTTAAAATTTATTTTATTCTTTTCATTCTCTGTATTCATAAGTTGGCTAAACCCAGATTTCCCCCCAATTTTATAATGTTTACATATTTTGAAGGCTTATGCTTTTAAATATAATTTAAATTCCCAACTTTTCTGGAAAAAACATTCAAACATACAAACATTCAGAAGTGCTACAAGACCACTAGCATAATGAGCTCCTAATTATATTCTTCACCCAGATTAACCAGTCGTTAACACAGTGCAACATTTGCTTTATAGTCTATTGTTTTTTTAGTATTTTTTTTTGGAACCGGGGATTGAACTCAGGGACACTCGGCCACTGAGCCACATCCCCAGCCCTATTTTGTGTTTTTTATTTAGGGACAGGGTCTCACTGAGTTGCTTAGGGCCTCACTAAGTTGCTGAGGCTGGCTTTGAACTCGCGATCCTCCTGCCTCAGCCTCTCGAGTCGCTGGGATTATAGGCGTGCGCCACTGCACCCGGCTTTTCTTAGTATTTTAAAAAATCTGACTCACTTAAGCAATATCATCTCCAACATAGAGGCTTTTTTTGGGTCATATTTCCTAACAAACCACAAATAAAAAGTTCCCCAATCTTTCACCTAAAATTTTTTCATTTCCATCTTACCAATAGCAGCAGCTAACACTCCTATGTGCAAGGCACTATTCTACATCATTTATATTCATGACCGCATTTCAGATTCAACTCTCCAAGCTAGATAAGGAACCTGAGGCACAAAGACATCAGCTCATATACCCAGTCATATAGCACCTGAGTTGGGATTTAAACCCAGGCAGCCTGGCTTCAGAATTTGTCCTCTGAGCCACCTTGCTAACTTTTAGACATCATTTTTCTAGTTAGCCTATTCATATGCCAGTTTTATGAGGAAAAAAAAAAAAAAGAAGAAAATGGAGAATTGTTCTTGACATGCAAAAAGAAAAAAGTTACAAAGACAGTGAGTGACTTGCCCCAGATTCAAAATATCCCAAAAGCAACAGAAATTGACATTTGGTTAAAAAAAAAAATATTCAGCTGTTAGGGGCCTTTTAAGTTGTCACAGATTTAGAGGCTCCAGCTCCTATTGCCCGCATAGGAATTACCCAATGGTAATTACAAGGAGACTAACCATGCAAAAAGAGGTGTTGGGGGGGGGGGATCTAGCAGAATTTAAGGGAGAGCTGGCTCTAGGATGGGTGTTATTAGCCCTGATGTTGATTTGAGGTCGAGGTTTATTTTTTTTTTTTTTGAACCAGGGATTAAACTCAGGGACACTTGGCCACTGAGCCACATCCCCAGGCTTATTTTGCATTTTATTTAGAGACAGGGTCTCACTGAGTTGCTAAGGGCCTCGCTAAGTTGCTGAGGCTGGCTTTGAACTCGCGATCCTCCTGACTCAGCCTCCCAAGTCACTTGGATTACAGGCGTGCGCCACCGCGCCTGGCACGAGGTTTATTTTTAAAATGGACTTCATTTTCTTTGTAGTCAAACTCTACAACCAGATACACAAAAACAAAATTTTAAAATCCTAGTTTACTTTTATAATCTGATAATCCACATGATGGAGGAAAAAGTACTAGATTGAAAACTGGAAAATTGAGTCTTGATAACTTCCTGCATCTAATGAGCAATTAACATATACCAAGGTATTCCACCAAATACTTTAAATGTATTATCTCATTTAGCCTTCAGTATAACCTTGAAGGTGTACTGGCTTCATATGAAACAAGCTCCATCTCATCCAATGTTACATAATTGTTGGAGTCAAAATCTGGATCTAGATCTATGGGTCTCCACAGCACATACTGTTTGTAACCACATCCTACTTCCTTAATTGCCCCAATTTAATTGTCCCTGATATTGGGTTTGTGTACACACAAATCTATGAAAACCTTCTTGAATCTTAATCAGGGCCATTACCTACCTCCACATCAAAGTTGGTCATATCAGCCTTCCACTTAAAATAATCTTGAACAGCACCCCCAAAATCTCTTGCAGCCTCATTTGAGGTAAAGCAATGCTTCTCTCCTGCCCTATTGCATGTGACTCTAAATTTTAGAGCTTGAAGTTCGGTTTCTTCTTTTGAGTCTTCACTGGTCTCATCTTTGCAAGATGCCAAGTCATCACCTACTAATGTTGATACTTCCTCTTTGATGGCTGGATTTTCATAATAGTCTAAGATATGTGAATCTAAATCATTGTTGGTGAATTCTTTAACATCTCTCTCCTCTAACTTGTCTCCTTGTCCATTATCAATCTTCCCTTTACTGGAATTCTGATTTATCTTCTTGCGCTTTGTTTTTTTTTTCTTGAAACTGGTGTTAATTTTCCAGACTTTTAAAGGATCTGACCATGGGAGTTTTCCAGCCAAGTCTTCAAAATCCTTTAGAACTTCTTCCTATAAATGACAAAGAATGAAACCCATTCATTTTTCACCAGAGTAAATAAAATAATGGCCACAATTAAGGAAACTCAAATCTCAATAACAAATAAGGAGACACACATATTAAGTCACTAAAGAGTAACATAAGACAAAAATGGTAGATCAGAAGTAGGGTCTCAAGATAAAAATTTTTTTAAAATATTTTTTTCAGTTGTCAATGGACTTTTGTTTTATTTATTTATAAGTGGTGCTGAGAATTGAACCCAGTGCCTCACACATGCTAGGCAAGTGCTTTACCACTGAGCCACAACCTTGGTCTAAGATTAAAATTTAAGCAGTAAGAAAGTATTAAAATTAAAAGTTAAGCTGTGAGAAATTATCTCCAAAGAGTAGAGGTACGTGGACAAAAGGGCAGGGGAGGGGATGACACTTCCATTTGGAACTTTTGAATTTTATGTTGTATGTATGCATTTACTTTAAAAAACAAATATTTTTTTAAAGGAAAAAAAAAAAACTTCAGTGGTTAAAAATGCATCTGTCCAAGTTTTAAATAATACAGTCAACTTTTTAAACAGTAATCCAGCAATATGCCTTTCTTGCTTAAAGCCTTTCAACAGCTTCCCACTGCAAGAAAATCTAAATTTGTTATAAAGCCCAACTTAATCCGACTCCTGTCTATTTCTCTTACAACATTTCAGGACCAACTCTCTCCCGACTTCTGCTAGGAAGATAATTGCTCTGCAAGGGTTCTTTGCATTGTAGGCATCTTTCTCATTACTAAAATTTAAAAGGCACATCCTGAGAGGCATGCTCTCAGGAATGTTCTCAGGACTTTTAAAGAAGTCCTTATAAGTCATTCTCTTATTGCTTTATTTTCTTTACAGTGCTGAGCATGGTAAAGATTACTAGGGTTATCACCATTAAGGCTCCTCCCAGAATGTAAGTACATGACGGAAAGGACCTTATTTACCTTGACCTCTGTTATAAGTCACACACCTAGAACAGTTCTGGCATATAAAAGGTGATCAATAAACAGTTGTTAAGTTATATGTGATTAAATGTTAAAATGGGAAGTACAGAGTCATGCTGTTCAATAGGGCGGCCACTAGTCACATGTAACTACTGAAATTTAAATGATTTAAACTTAACACAAAATTAAACACTCAGTTCCTCCATCATGTTAGCCACATTACACACACTAACATCTAGTGGTTAGGACGCCAGACATGCAGATATAGAACATGTCCATCAGAAACTTCTGTTACACAGCACAGATATTGAGAGTATATGTTTTTTGTTGTTGTTGTTGTTTTGTTTTTTTAGTAGGAGATGGAACCTAGGGATGCTTAACCACCGAACGAAATCCCCAACCCTTTATTTTTTATTTTGAGACAGGGTCTTGCCAAGTTTCTTAGGGCTTCACTAAATTGCTGAGGTTGGCCTTGAACTTATGACCCTCCTACCTCAGCCTCTCAGGTCACTGGGATTACAGGCGGTACCACCACATCTTGCACTGTATATGGTTACCAAAGATCAAAGTAGAAAGAAATCAGTGTTGACCAATGCAACTGTGATTTGGCAATGCAAGTGAAGACTTTGCCACTACCTGAAACCTGCTGACATAGTATCAAACTTCAGGGTTAGTAAAGTCAATTCTACATACAAATAACCTTCTTATTATAAAGGGCCTCTAGAGGACTGTTTGGTTTAACATGGTGACATAGAAACTTTAGAAATTTTAGAAACTGTTTTAAAAGAAAAAACAGAAATACCAATTCTTACCTAACTGAATAAATATAGTATTTATAACCTTTAACTAAAATGTAATGATTTTTAAGTACAGTAAAGGTGAAACAGAGGTACAGGAAGACATGGAGAGTGAGGAGGTCTACAGATCTCAGACAAAGGATAAAGTACCGACTACAACACAGGTAGCAAATGAACATTGTTTGAAATTACAAGAAAGAAGTACACGTACTTATAGAGGGAGCTTTCCCAAACCTCCTTTGTACCAAGCAATAGCAGGGGAGAAAAATGTTAGCTGAACAAGGAATCTCATAGACATGTAATATTTGCTGGAAACAGTCTGTTGATGAGGTAGAGCCAAGGAGATGTACAAACATCCCTTGCTATTTCTTGGAATTTGGTTCCAGGAGACCCGGCAGATAACAAACTCCGCAGGTGCTCAAGTCCCTTATGGCACAGAATTAGCACAAAACCTATACATATGCTATTGTACACTTTAAGTCATTTATAGCTTACTTGTAAGACCTAATACAATATAAATGGAAAGTAAATAGTTGTTATATTTTACTGTTTGGGAAACATGACAAGAAAAGTGTCATGTTCAGTACAGAACCCAATGTTTTTCAACTATTTTCAACCTATAGTTGGTTGATTCAAACTGGATACATAGGGCAATTGTGCTATGCTTTATGAATAACACTGAGGTTGCTGATCCCTTGAGGTTAAGGAGAAATAAGGTTTAAAAGCTTATTCAATGGAATGGAAATTATACCTCAATAAAACCATACATATGTATATTTAAAAAAAAAAAAAAAAAAAAAGAGGAAGAAGAAGAAAGAACTCATTTACCCACAATTATGGGTCTGACCAGAGAGACTTCCCTCTGGCCTGGAACACCTACATGGCTTCTCCCATCACAAGAACTTCTTACATATGGCAGGTCCAAGAGGAACTCCCTCACTAAAAGATGAGCAATTATCAAAACTTATCAGCATAAGGAAAGTAATAAAAGGAAAAAGGAGGAAATATGAACAGGAAACAAACAGCAATCAAAAAGCAGTAATGCCACAGAGCAGATAAAAACTCATAAAACATAATGACATCACAATTATAATGCACAAATAAAATATATGGAAAAAAAACCAATGACATCAAAAACATAAAATGAGGAAATATTGGGCTGGGGCTGTGGTTCAGTGGCAAAGCACTTGCCTAGCATGTGTGAGGCACTGGATTCGGTTCTCAGCACCACATATAAATAAGTGAAAAAAATAAAGGTCCATCAACATCTAAAAAAAAAAAAAAAAAAAAAAAAAAAAAAATATAAATATATATATATATATATATATATATATATACACACACATACACACATATTTTTAAAAATGAGGAAATACCTTTGTAAATAAGAGTTCAAAACAGAGACATAAAAGCAGAAAGAAAATGAGAGCCACCAGGAGAAAATCGAAGACGAACTTGTGAAGTTCAAAGAAAATGTGGAATGAAAAAATAAAACTAGCCAGGCGCAGTGGCGCACGCCTGTAATCCCAGCACTTGGGAGGCTGAGGCAGGAGGATCACAAGTTCAAAGTCAGCCTCAGCAAAAGTGAGGCACCAAGCATCTCAGTGAGACCCTGTCTTTAAACAAAATACAAAATAGGGCTGGGGATGTGACTAAGTGGTTGAGTAGCCCTGAGTTCAATCCCTGGTACCCCTCCAAAAAACCTAAAAACCAAAAAATGAAAACTTATATAAATCATAGACTTGTTCCTCTTTAAAAACAACACAAAACAAAAAAACAGGGAGAGGCTGGGGTTGTAGCTCAATGGTAGAGCACTTGTTTCTCAGCACCACATAAAAATAAATAAATAAAATACAGGTATGTTGTCATCTACAACTAAAAAAATTTTTTTTTAAAAAGGGAGGAACTAATAAATTCATGGTATCTGAATACTTGTGATTAAACAGGCATTTTTATAGAAAAAGGGAAGTACAATGATACACACACCTGTAATCCCAGCTACTCAGGAGGCTGAAAAGGAGGATCACAAGTTGGAGGCCAACCTTAGCAACTTTGCAAGACAGTCTCAAAATAAAATGAAAAGGGCTAGTGATACAGCTCAGAGGTAGAGTACTTGCCTAGCATGTGTGAAGTGCAGTTTCATCCCCAATACTGCAAAATCAACAAAAAGAATAAACTCAGTGGTCAACAGAATGAAAGCAGGAAGCACATGTTTAAAAATGAGGTTTTACCCAGGAATGTTGCGATTTAAGTTCACAAAATGAAGGGCTTGCTAATAGTTCAGGGTCAGACAAAGAAGTTTCCTTTGCACAGATCTGACAATTTGCCTTCACTCTCACTGCTCTTCTTTGGAGACTTCTACCAAGAAACTTTTCTGCAGTTATTGACAAGGTAACTCTGAAAAGCTAGCTCATGCAGAGTATTCCATAATAATCAAATTCACCTCCAAATAGAGATCCAAATGGCCCAGAGTAACACAGATTTTAAGAGGACAAAAATGCAGGAATTTAAAGATTTCTTTAAATTATTATTTAATAATGCTCTAGTAAGTTTTGTGGAAACATAGATTTTCAAAAATGCCTGTTATGAGGCTGGGGATGTTGCTCAGTGGAAGAACTCTTGTCTCGCATGCATAAGGCCTTGGGCTCAATGCCCCGTACTGCATTAAACAAATAAACAATTGCCTGTTAACGTGTATGTATGTATAGTATTGGCTGTCAAAATTTCAAAATATTTAGCAGCAAAAATTTTCTATAGATTGTTATCCATAGTTTCATAGATATGATTCAATTGGCAATGACTATCTGAAGTCTGAAGGGTACTGGGGTTGAATGTATATTAGTAGTTAATAAAATTTTAATCTATTTTCAGTGTGAATTCTTTAAGGTCTGGCTTTATTTTTCCTAGGCTGTGTATTCATATCAGTGTGACTGGTTTTTGATATGTATCAGATCATCTTGTTGGAAATAAAAACTAGAGAATTAAGCAGCATATCAGGTTTTTTTTTGGGGGGGGGGGAGGTACTGGGGATCGAACTCAGGGACACTCGACCACTGAGCCACATCCCCAGCCCTATTTTGAATTTTATTTAGAGACAGGGTCACACTTAGTTGCTTAGTGCCTCACTTTTGCTGAGGCTGTCCTTGAACTCTTGATCCTCCTGCTTCAGTCTCCCTGAGCCACTGGGATTACAGATGTGCACCAATGTGCCAGCCATCCCATTTAGGTTTTTGTGTAGGGACTGATCACAGGGTGCTTCATCTGTAAGCTATATCACCAGCCTTTTTTTATTTCTTATTTTGAGACAGGGTCTCACTAAGTGAGGTCCAGGCTGGTCTCAAACTTGTGATCCTTCTGCCTTAGCCTCCCCAGTGGCTGACATTACAGGTGTACAGCACGATACCCGGCTCACTGCTGTTTTAAGAAGGATTAATTCTAAGATATACAATAACATTGATTTAAAAAAAGTATTTAAGCATCTGACTCTAGACACCTGAACAAAAATGAATGTGGAAAAAAATCTAAAGACATACTGCAATCTATTTTCAACCTTCAGCTTAAGCAGCAACTGAATATTTAGGACTCAGATGCTAAATACATGTTGGAGACAAGGCTGTTGTCCTAACAACTGAGAGTGTTTAAATATTACTTTGGTTTTATTTTAAGAAATGAAGTTAGAGAAGAAAACAGGGAAAAAGCAGAATAGTGAGGAAGAATTATTCATAGATGGTACAAACTTTAGTTCACCCTGTGGAAACAATTTTATTTTGGAAGTGTGTGTGCATGCGTGCGTGCGTGCGTGTGTGTGTTAGCAGAGCTCATCTAAAGTTTACATCTTTGGTAAGTCAAATAATTTTTCAATAGTGATTTTCTTTTTGGTGGTGGTACTGGGGATTGAACCCAGGGCCCTGTGCATGCAACGCAAGCACTCTACCAACTTAGCTATATCCCCAGCCAATTGAGCTATATTCCCAGCCACAATACTGATTTTTAAAAGCAAACTTTGGGAAGGACTATCAGCAAATATCTGAATTCTTACTATAAAAGAAAGCCTGTCAGTGTTTATTATAAAAGTAGAGACAGGGGTCACTGATATAGCATGTGCTAAGCATGTGAAAAGACCTGTGTTTAATTACCAGCACTGGAAAAATAAAATAAAAACAGAAAGCAATAGTAATACTAAATGATAGACAAACTGTGAATAACATCTTTAAGGAAGATGGTGAAAATCAGTTATAATGGTTGGGATAGCTTACCTTTGTATTTTTGAACTGGTAATCTTGAAACTCCTGAACAACCACAAATAAATTGTCAACTGATCTCAGACAATGAACCTGGGGAGAAAAAAATGTGAGAAACTAATTTCTGAAAAAGCTTTTGAGTTACACAAGCTATTAACAATTGAATATTTAAAAATTAGTACATGGTTTTAAAGCACTTGATTTCTATATTTTTTATTTAAAAAAGTCCTATCTTGTGCTGGGGTTGTGGCTCAGTGGTAGAGTGCTTGCCTAGTATGTGTGAGGCACAGAGTCTGATTCTCAGCACCATATATAAATAAATGAATAAAATAAAGGTCTATCAACACCTAGAAGATATTTTTTAAAAATATGCCCTTTCTTTTAGTGTTTCATCTGTCTGGTTACCCAACCGTTTCTGCTTTTCCCTGGAGAAAGAGAAGGACAGATCAAAGAATAGAAGCTTGAATTGTTATATAGGCAACATGGGTTTGGGGAAGAAGGCAAAAATGAAGAAAATCAAGTGGAGCTTTGTAATATTTCCCTCATGGCTCTCTATGGTACACTATATACTACAGTGGCTAAGAGCTCCAGCTCAGGAATGACCAGTTGAGTGTGGGTAAATTACTCAATCTTCCTAAGCCTCATCATGAGATTACAGTACCTATCTTCATGAACCTGTTGAGGGTATTAACTAAAATATCAGATGTAAGCCGGGCGTGGTGGCACACACCTGTAATCCAAGCCACTTGGGAGGCTGAGTCAGGAGGATCACAAGTTCAAAGCCAGCCTCAGCAACTTAGCGAGGCCCTAAGCAACTCAGTGAGACCCTGTCTCTAAATAAAATACAAGATAGGGGTGGGGATGTGGCTCAGTGGCCGAGTGTCCCTGAGTTCAATCCCTGGTTCCAAAAAATATATATATATATCAGATATAAAATCCTTGCTTGCTAATTCATCCCTTGAATAGTTCCAGGGTGCCTACTATATACCAGGCACTAAGTGCTTGGGATATACTGGCAAAAAATCCCCAGACAACAATCCATGCCTTCATGTTGCCTGTGTGGTAAAGAGATGTATCATGGCTTTTGTTATAGTAAGTGAGCAATTTGCTGACCTTCACTTCAGTGAAATGATTCTTAGTTACTTTTGAGCAGGTTGAAAGAAAAACCTCTGCTTTTGTGCTTTATCACCAAATTTTAAACCTCAGCTAGATGCTGAAATAAATAAAAGGAACAGTAGATACTCAGAATTTCTTCCTAAATCCCAGAGGATTCTTTTCAGTGAATTCAACCATCAGGAACTGCTACTATTCTAAAATACAGCAAACTGAAACTAAAAATATAGTCAAACTTACAAATCACCTAATCTAGGTGAGTGCAAAGAAAAGCAAAATGGATTCCACAGGGGTCTATAAACTAGAAAATAAGCATAACATGACCAATTTAGAAAACTACTTTAAATACTGCTTCATTCAAACCTGAGCCAGACTCTCCACTGGAATGTCAAAGTATATCTTGCCCCGGTCTTTGCTGATTTTGCACGGTGACCTCAATTTCTCTCTCACTTCATCGGCAGCTGTTTGCTCAAAGCCAGTAGGCACAGTGGCTCCAATAGTGACATGGAGATTCTTGGACTCACTTCGGATGCCACTTTCTGTCATTTGTACATATCTCTGGTTGTCATGAATGTTCACATCCAGGAGCTCATTAGTAGCTTCTTGAATGTCAGACATGTCCGCAATGATTCCAAGATCACTAATACAATCCCTTTAAAAGCAGTACAGAAAAAGAAATGAAGCCCAAACATAAACCATCTCGTATTTCAATTATAATTAAAAACATCTGCTTTAGAGGGCAGGAACAACAAGGTAACATGACCAACAGCCATATTCAGTCAACACACCAGATTAATTTACCAAAGTTAAAATGCTTGAATACATAATGGCATAGTGTGCAGGCTGTAAAACATGATATCATTATTAAATAAGCAATAAAGGAACCAGGGAAGAGGAAGACAGACAAGAGTATTTCCACAGCATGCAATGTTTGGTCTGGGATCACCTAGGATGATTAAAGTCATCTCATAACTACATTAGTTAACAACAGAAATAGAGACTGCTACAGCACACTGAAATATATTTTTGCAACTTGTCCTTTATTTTATTTATTTACTGGTACTGGGTGATTGAACTGGGGGGGGGGGGAGGCTTAACCAGAGACACATCCCCAACCCTTTCTTTTTTTGAGACCGGGTCTCACTAAGATGCTTAGGGTCCCCCTAAATTGCTGAGCTGACTGGGAATTTGTAATCCTCCTGCCTCAGCCTCCTGAGTTGCTGGGATTACAGGCATGCACCACCACCCCTGGCTCAATCTTGTCTTTTAAGCCAGCAATTAAAAACGTGGGGCTTTGGAGTTTCAGATAGACATGATTTGAATTCTGGCCTCCACCACTCATAGGCTGAATGACCTGAAGCAAATTAACTGTCCCAAGCCCATGAGAATTAAATAATCTCTCTCCTAAATTGTTGGGAGATTTAAGCGAGAGTAGCACAGTGAAAGGTCAATCATTAAAACTTGCTAATAAGATACCTATCGTCCTCCCTCTTGTGAAGTACATGGTGACCCACGAATTTCAAAGATTAACTGCACTTACTAATAACAGCAAATATTTGAAAGCCTACCACATGCCTGACTCTGGGGTCCACGGATAGACAGCAGGAGAGATCTCTGAAATATCTGAAAAAGTAAATCAAATTAACTGTACAGGAGCATCTGTGTATGCTAAGAGGGCGAGGGAGGAGTTAAGCGATCAATATCTTTCATCAGATTTTCAAAGAGTTTGTGACTCAAAACAGCTTAAGCTGACAGAGCATCTGGGCTTTGTGCTGTGCCGAAGACAGGCGACGGGGTTTAACGCTAGCAAGTCAGTTCCTGCCTTTAAAGAGCTCACTATTACTGTGAACAGGATCTGCACCTTCTACATAAAAGACAGCTGAAGCCCGCGAAAAGACGTCCTGTCAAAGGTCAGAGCGCTCATCAGCGGCGCAGAGTGGAGTACAACCCACGTTTCTCTACTCCCACTCGTTGGGCCCGCGAACACGAGTCCCGCGGAGGGTTAAAAGGCCAAGCAAGAAGCGGCAAGATGGACTCCGCCCAGACGCAAGACTGAAGTCCGACCCCCGCGCCGACGAGGGCAGGTCCTCCCTCCCTCCCTCCCAAGGCTGCAAGTCCAGAGGCGCCACGCCCGGCCACTCCCACCCGCCTCCCGTTACCGACAGCCCGAACAGACCCTTCCGGCTCCGCCACCCCGCGCTCCCTACGCGCTCAGATCATGCCGCCGGAAGCCCCCTCAACTCCTCCGGAAACGGAAGTCAAGCCGCGGGTCACGGCGACTCCACTAGGGGCGGGCGCCGGGACAAGGTCGCAGAGAGACGGACATGCGCAGAAAACTCTGTGCGACCGCGGATCTGATACTCTGTAATCTGAGCTGGAAAAGCTGCGGGCCTTGTCGCCTGTCAGAGCAATAGGTACCGTTTGTGGAGTTCTTCGTCGTGCTAACGCTGCGTGATCGTTTCACTTGCGCCATCTCTTTAGTTTCAACCATTGTGGGGTGGTGTGGGCTGGAGAAACTGAGTCTCAAAGACTTTTAGTACCTTTCTTCCCCCCAAATGTCACGCACAACAATTTAGAGACAGAGCTAGGACTTGAACGTGGGTGGTCTGACTCCAGAATTCTTGCTCTTAATTCCTTAGTGCTGCTCAAACTAGTTCCTGATTTCTGTATTTCCTTAACTGTTTTTACAGTGACGGTATTAATTAATTTAAAAAATTAACGTTAGTTCATTTTTTTTTAAAGAATTAACCTTTATTATTTATTTGTTTTTTCTGTGGTGCCAAGGATTGAACCCCGTGCCTCACCCATGCTAGGCAAGCACTCTACCACTGAGCTACAACCCCAGCCCCCAAATTAGCTTATTTTCAAAGGAAACTTTTCCACTCCACAACAAAACCCAATTAAAAACTGGACAAAGGGGTTGGGATTGTGGCTCAGTGGAAGAGCGCTTGCCTAACATGTGTGAAGCACTGGGTTAGATCCTCAGCACCACATAAAAATAAATAAATAAAGGTATCATGTCCCTGTACAACTAAAAAAAAAAATAAAAAAGTAAAAAAATTAAAAAAACAAAACTGGACAAGAATTACATGTTTTCCAAAGTTACACAAATGGCCAATATGCACATGAAGAAATGCTCAACATCACGTCATTACGGAAATACAAAAAACATAATTAATACCTGTGGGAAGGCTAAAATTGAAAAGCAAAAATTGGACAATTCCAACAGTAGAGGAACACAGAGATTGCTGGTGGGAATACAAAATATTCTAACCACATTGGAAATCAGTTAAACCTTTTTGTCAAAAAATTTGACTTAAACCTGGTTCAGTGAAACAGGCCTGTAATTCCAACAACTGGGAAGACTGAGGCAGGAGGATACAAGTTCAAGTCTAACTTACCAAGACTCAGTAACTTAGTGAAAGCCTGTCTCAAACTGAAAAACAGAAAAGATTTGCAGAGGTAGTTTGATGGCAAAGCACTCCTGGATGCAAGCCCTAGTTGGAAGAGGGCCATTGAACACAGAATGACCATATTATTCAGCAATTCTACTAGTAGGTATGTACATGGGAGAACTGGAAGCAGATGTTCAAGCAAAAACTTGTATACAAATGGGCCCATCAGCTTTATACATGTAGCCAAAAAGTGGAAACAATGAATATATACATGAGCTGATGAATGGACAAACATTGTATATTCACACAATGAAATATTATTTAGTCAAAAGAAAGATTAAAAATACAAGTACATGCCACAGCATAAATGCACCTTGGAAACATTATGTTAAGTGAAAAAAGAAGCCATATGCAAAAGACCACATACATCTTTTCATTTATATGAAATGTCCAGAAAAGGCAAATACAAGGAGATAGAAAGCAGATTAGTGGTTGCTTTGGGTTGGGGACATTTGAGAGAATATAGCTAAAGAGTATGGAGTTTCTTTGGGGATGATGAGAATTTTTTGGAATTAGGTAGTAGTGATGGTTGCACATCATTGTGAATATTAAGAAATACTGGCCGAGCTCAGTGTTGCACACCTGTAATCCCAGCGACTCAGGAGGCTGAGGCAAGAGGATTGTGAGTTCAAAGCCTCAGCAACAACAAGGCCCTAAGCAACTCAGTGAGACCCTGTCTCTAAATAAAATACAAAATAGGGCTGGGGATGTGGCTCAGTGGTTGAGTGCCTCTGAGTTTAATCCCCAGTACAAAAAAAAAAAAAAAAAAAAAGAAAAAGAAAAAAACAAGAAATACTGAATTATATACTTTAAAATATTTAAAATAGCACATTTTCTGTTATGTGAATTTTATCTCGATAAATAAAAGAGGAAACTTTGGTGTATCATCTGTTTTCCTCATCTGCAAAATGATACTTCCATCCTAGAATTGTTGGGAGATTTAAATGGGATTAACACATTGTCAAGTACATATTTAAAATAGATGATACCCTTAAAAATAAATAAAATGAAAACAAAACAGTTTCTAAATTCTGGCCAGATATTTTTCCTGCAAAAGGCTCTTAGTAGGCTCTAAAATTTAAAACCTATTCTCTATTTTTTTTTTTTTTTTGGTACTGGGGATTGAACCCAGGGGCACTGGACCACTGAGTCACATCCCCAGCCCTATTTTGCATTTTATTTAGAGACAGGGTCTCACTGAGTTGCTTAGCGCCTCACTAAATTACTGAGGCTGGCTTTGAACTCACGATCCTCCTGCCTCAGCCTCCCAAGTGCTGGGATTATAGGCGTCTGCCACCGCGCCCAGCCTATTCTCTATTTTTTAAAGATAAATCATCAAGCCCTGAATAGTCACACATGCTTGTAATCACAGCTAATTGGGAGGACGAGGCAGGAGGATTTTAAGTTTGAGGTCATCCTGAGAAATTAAGCAAAACTCTCCCAAACTAAGATATTTTTTAAAAGGGCCTGGGGGCTGGGACTAGCTCAGTGGAAGAGCGCTTGCCTAGCATATGTGAAGCACTGGGTTTGATTCTCAGCACCACATATAAACAAACCAAATAAAGTCCATCAACAACTAAAAATTATTTTTAAAACAGGCCTGGGATGTAGCTCATTGGTAGGGTATCCCTGGGTTCAATTCCCATTACTGTGCCCCCCACCAAAGATAAATCATCAAGATAGCATTAAATGAGATCTTTTTGACATAATGAAAGGAGTTAAAAGTTTGAAAATATTCTCTTGACCAGATTCAGTGTAAGTTAATGCATGTCTTTATACTATCTAAAATCATGTCCCACAAATAGGTCTCACACTTGGAGAAATGTTACATGAAGACACATTATCCACCATTAGTATTACTTTGGATCTGTCATTTAATCAACCAAATTTGTTGAAGATCTGTTATGTGTCAGGTACTGTTTTAGGCACTGGGGATAAGCACTGAAAAAAAGAAATCCCAAAGTGTCTGAACTCCTATTCTAGAGCTTATATTCTAATGAAAAAGTATAGAGAACATGTATGTTTCTGTGATAAGTTTTAAGGGGGAAAACTAAGCAAGGCGATGATGGAGGTGAAGTGCTGGAGAGATGGACGAGAATTGCCATTGTATGTCAGGAGGTCAGCAAAGGCCTTTTTGATAAGTTGACAAAGTTGAGCCTGAAGGAAATGAAATGAGAGAATGAGCCATTTAGATATCTGGGAGAAGAATATTCCAGATCAAGGGCAACAACATGCTCAGCATAACTCATTAATAGCCTAGAGGTCTGTAAGGCTGGGAAGGAGTGAGTGAGGGAGACAGACGTAGAAGATGAAAAGAAGTGAATACCTCAGATAGGCCAATGTTTTACAGATTATCACCGTGATGTACAGTTAAAAAGGAACACTCTGGCTTCTGCCTGAAGAATGGCAGGGGACAGGGTTTGAAGCAGTGACAGGCTATTTCAGTGATCCAAATGAGAAATGATGATGGCTTAAACTAAAATATTAGGGCTGGGTGTGATGAAAATTGTCAAATTCTGGTGTATTAGCTGATTATTGCTGATGAATTGGATGTGGATTTGAAAAGAAGATAAAGAAAGGAAGTTTGAGGGTAAGACCTTGAAGATTTGCTGGTCCAAAGTAATCAGATTGATGCATGCTAAAGAACTCAGGCCAAAATACTACAAAGGCAGTATAAATGGACATATTTGCTCATTAGGGTTTTTTTTCAAAGCCTAATAGTATTTTAGTTTAAATGAGAAAGACCCTAATGATCTGTTGTGAAAATATTGACTAAAATGGATTCTTGGTAAAAAAAAAAAAAATAAAAAAATGTCAGTTTTGGACAAATTTCATAACACATGTGGAAATGGAAACTTCTAATTTCTTTCTGACTCACAGTAGTGGTTACATAAAGCTGAAGTGGCCCCCCAAGAAAACAAATGCTTAAATTTCATAATTTGTATCAGACATAGTGACACAAATTAGAAACTCGATAATAGCTATTCCCATGGACCTAGATATCTGTTTTACACTTATACCTGTGTATTCCTTTATTTTTTTTTCTGTGTTCCTGCTGGGGATTAAAGCCAAGTCCTCAGACATGCTGTGCTCTACCACTGAGCTACATTCCTAGCCCAGCCCTTTCTTAAGATAAAGCATGGTCATGGTTTAAAAGTGACATTCTATAGCCCTTCCCCTGCCCAGATCCATCTTCCTTCTCCTCTTCTCCAGAGGCAAGGACAATTAGCCTTTTGCTTTTAATTCATTTGGTAATTACCTCCCTGTCTCCAAATAACATGCTTGTACTACTATTTCTGCTCTTTCAATTTTAGTTATTTTCTATGGACTCTGTTATGGTACTTACGGTGTAGCCTACTAACTTTACCACTTTCCTATCTTCCCCTTCCTTCTCCTGCCATTACAGTTACAACCCAATACAGTTTGTTCCTCTACTTTAAATTTATATGTGAAAGTGATAGGTTAAGCATCTTGTTCTGTCAACCTCAGACAGCATCTCTTGGTCCTCTGCAGTATATGGTAAGGGTTTTATTAGCATGCCTGGCCTTTCCTCTACCTCTCCTCCTTTCTTTGTGCTTTCTAGTCCATTTTGTTAGAGGATCCCACTTGGCAGGTTGGATTCCTTTGGGGATGTAATTGAAAGAAGGGATGTCACTACACCTGCTTCTCTCTCAATAAGCTACTGAAATTCCATCTCCCTCTCTGCCCCCCCAAACCCTTTTGGGAACTCATTGGGAAATGAGTGAGGTGTCTACAATCCTATTAATGAAATGATAGTCTAAGAGCCCATGAACCTTTAACCCAAAAGACCTTTGTCCTGTGTGTTGTTAACAACAAGAGGGTAAAACAATCGGGTTTGGCCGTGCCCTGAACAAGTGCTGGTATTTACTTTTCCCATGCTCTTTGAAGTCACTGGCTGTAAAAACTTTAGTAATATAACCCTGGTGACGGCTCAAGTTGTAATTAGTGACATTACAGTGAATTTTCAAGAAAATGTATGAAATTTATTGGTTCTTTTTGAATTGCATATTGATAAGTAAGTAGATTTAAAAAAGAAGAACTCATTCATTTTGAACAGTACTAATTGGAATCACAACTCTGGAAAGAGAAGGAAACGAATTCTGTGGTGAAACACCCCTGCCACCTAGTGGTTACTTACACTGAAGCACTGTGGCTCTCTCAAAGCACAGAAAACATAAAAGGAATTGAGTTAGTATAGGACACAAATCCAGCCAATGTCCTGAACCTGGGAAACTTCCATTACCTTCTCCCCCTGTGTAATCAGAAGAACTAAAAGAGCATTAGCAAGGAACAATGTTTCAGATAAACGTTGGCAGCCACCAGGTCTTTAGCAAGAAGTGGCAGTTGCAAAAGGAAACAGGAAGTGCAAGAACTCAGTGAAGGAGGGTCAACAGTGGGACAGGATCCCTCAGTAGTGGGGGACATCCAGCAGCAGCATGGGGCCAGAGGCAAAGCAGGGTCAGGAGCAAGGCCAGAAGGGACAATGATAAAATCACAATGGCTCAGGATCGTTGAGCTGCAACAGCTCTGGAGACCATTGTCTTGGGACTGTTATACTGCTTGACTTAGGGTAAAGTAATGAGCATACTCAGAACAACAATAGTGCTCAACTCTTATAGAACACATACAATTGTTCCTAGGCATTGCAGGGCATCTGTTCCAGGCAACCCCATGGATACCAAAATGCAAAGATGCTCAAGTCCCTTATATTGGTTGGGCATGGTGGCACGTGTGTAATCTCATCAATTTAGGCTGAGGCAGGAAGATTACAAGTTCTAGGCTAGCCTCAGTGAAGCCCCAAGCAACTGAGTAAGACCCTGTCTCATTTAAAATGCCTGGGATATAGCTCATTGGTACAGTATCCTGGAGTCAATTCTTAGTACAAAAAAAAAAAAACCTACAAACAAACAAAACCATAATATTTACATATGACCTACATACATCTTGTTGTGTACTTTAAATCATCTCTAGATTATTTAATGGAAATACTGTGTAAGTAGTTCTTGTGGTATCGTTTAGTCACAAGAACAAAAAGTTTGTACATGTTTAGTATAGAAACAATTAAAAAATATTTTCTCTCCATGTGTGGTTGAATCCATGAAGCATAAAGCACAGATAGAGAGCTGACTATCTTAGGTCGGTGCAGAGCTTTATGTGTATTATCTCATCATTGTCCTGTTAGAACTGACATCAGTTTTATTATACTAGATTCAAACACAAACCAAAGCAATTTGACCCTAGTTTCCACCCTGGGAATATCCCCTCCAACTCTACTGACCTTCATGTTGAAGGATTATGAATTGGAACTCTGAGGCAGTTAAGACCTGACCCTAGATCTGCCACCTACTTCTGGGAGGATACTTAACCTTTCAGGAACTAGTTTTCCTTGTTTATAAAATGGGGATGATTGTCTTAATAAGTTGCTGTGAAGATTTACCAAGATAATGTAAAGTTTCTACACATGGCAAATGAACTAGGTGACCTACAAAGATAGTTTCTGACAGTTCCTTTCATTGTTCTAAGTATCTGTACTCCTCTCAGCAAGAGATGGAATTTGGGCTGGATCACTTGCTTTGCTCTGTAGAATGTGACAGGGTCTTTCTTTTGGTGGGGTGGGGGGATACTGGGGATTGAACTTAGGGTTACTCAGCTGCTGAGTCACATCCCCAGTCCTATTTTATATTTTTATTTTGAGACAGGGTCTCACTGAGTTGCTTAATGCCTTGCTTTTGCTGAGGCTGGCTTTGAACTCAAAATCCTTCTGCTTCAGCCTCCTAAGCTGCTGGGATAACAGGTGTGCACCACTGAGCCCATCTGTGACAGGGTATTAATAAGTTGCTTAGGGCCTTGCTAAGTTGCTGAGGCTGGCCTTGAACTTGCTATCTTCCTGCGTCTGCTTCCCGAGTCACTGGAATTACAGACACGCTATTTTTATTTTTTACTTTGAACTAGTCTTGCTAAGTTGTCCAGGCTGGCCTTGAATTTGCCATCCTCCTGCCCTCAGCCTCTTGAGTCCCTTGGATTATAGCCATGCACCCCTGTACCTGGTAAAAGGACAAAGATTTTAATAAAACATCTTAAAGGTCTGTAGATGATGCTTTATTCTATCCTTTATTTCCTCTTTTGTATATTTTCCTTTTTCTATCCTTACACATCTATTCTCATCTCTTCTTACCTTCTTATTTCTCTCTTTCTCTTTTTTATGCCAAGACCCAGGGTCTTGGCATGTAAAGCACGTGATCTACCCTGAGTTACTCCCCCAGTCCCCTTGCCTTTCCTATTTCTATTCCTTACTGGGATAACTAAGATCCTCCATACAGAAATGCAAGCTCCAAGAAGGAGGACATTTTCATCTACTTTGTTCTCTACAAAGTGTTCTTTGCCTTATGCCATCCCAACACACAGAAGACGTGTGATAAATATGTGTTGAATGAAGTAAATAATGCATGTAAAGCTCTTAGAACAGCATAGTGCAGATGATACTCAATAAATATATGGCAATTGAGTATTGTAATAAGATCATTCACATTTATCTTTTAAAATGTTTGGTTACTTTTAGCCTTTTTCTCTTTTTTTCACTTTTTGCCCTCTTCTTTTCTTTCTTCTTCCATCACTGTGTAATCTTTCCTGAGGTCTACCAGGAGCCCTTATAGATGTTGCTTTGCCTTACATCAGAGGATGTGCAGAAAAAACATTCTGGAACTTTGTCTTGGATTGAGTGTAAATGTCTGTGATTCATAGCTGAATTAGGATTGTACATAAAATTCTGTTGAGGTGAGTCCAGTTCTGATGCTAGTGAGTATTTTAATTAGAGTCCTAGATGAGCGAAAATTGCAAGCTTATTAAACTTAACAAATGCCTGACTGTACATGTCTGTGAGTGTGTGGGTGTTTCTAGTGTCTGTTGGTGAGTAACCATGCTGCTCTTGGCAGTAGAAATGTGAGCAGAATCAAGTAGGACTAATTTAACCAATTTTTTTTCTCCTCTTTCTACGTAGGGGAATGGAAATGTACTAAAATTCAGTGGTCTAGTTCTTTCTCAGGCTGATTACATTACAGAATCCCTGTCGAAATGCAAGCTGGGCTGGTGGAAATCAGACTCCCATGTCCTCTTATAGGTTGTTTGTCAAGGTAAATGCCATACATTTTGAAAGCATGACTTCCCAGGGCTTAATGGAAAAATAAGAAGCTCTGAATCTATCACAGGAACCAATTTTACAGATGTCTCGGTTTCCTTGGGTAGTAACTCATGTAGGAAGATCTGGCTTCTCTTTCCTGCTAGTCTTTCATATTCAAATCAGGAGCTTTGTGAATTTTCTGGCCCCTGACTTGGTAGCTTGGGCCCAGTACAGAACAATATTAATGCAGTTCTCAACACAGCCTTGTTTATGTTTAGATTATACTCATAGTTAGCTCAGACTTCTTAACCCTGTTAATGCTTAACAGAGTCCTGAATATATTCTTCTGTTACCTAAGACTGATATCTTAAAAACTGAGAGTTGGAAGGAGAAGAGGTACATCTTTGAGTCACCCTGTCATCTTTCAGGTTGATTGCTTTCACCTCATCTCTCCCTCTAAGCATTTGATCATCTTACAGGCAGTTATTTACTATGCCTCTTTACTGGTTAATCAACATCATAAATCTTCTCAACCAAACTGAACTAGGGAAGGGAGATTTTGAGGCTTCAAGACATTGATTCCCCCTGCCACCCACAGCCTGATGCACCTCGCGTCCCCCCAGGCTTCTGTGGCTGCCTTCCCCAAGTATGGGACAGGGCCTCCCCTCACTAAGGCAGCAGCAAGGCACAGTATTCTGGACTGCATGCTCAGTGCCAAAGCTGATGGTGAGACCATTCTAAAAGGCCTCCAGTCCATTTTCCAGGAGCAGTGGATGGCAGACTCGGTGCACACCTGGAAGGATCATGGCTATTTAGCAACCTACACAAACAAAAATGGCAGCTTTGCCAATTTGAGAATTATCCACATGGATTGGTGTAGCTGGACCTTCAGCGTTACGACAGTGATGCACAGGACAAAGAAGGAATTGACAGTCTTTTGAACAAAGTAGAAGAAAGAATGAAAGAATTGAGACAGGACAGTACTGGGCAAGTGAAGTGATTACCACCTATAGTTTGAGGAGGGGCAATTGACAGATATTGGCTTACTGCTGATAGGCACCTGGTTCAGTGCAACATAGATGAAGTGGTGTATGATGAAGACTTGCCTTATCAGAACATTAAAATTCTGCATTCAAAGCAGTTTGGAAATATTCTTAATGGGGATGTCAGTTTGGCAGAGAGTGATCTGGCATGTACCTGGCTCTCATGGGCAGTGGCAGAGAAGATCACACTGGCAAAAATGTGCTGATTCTGAGAAGCAGAGATGGGGTATGCTATGTGAAATAGTCAAACTGAAACCAAAGGTGGTCACTATGGCAAAGACTGACCAAATGGTGATTGGTGGATATAAGAAATATATGGGAAAAACATGTGGTGACATCTTAGACAATCTTAAAGGAGACTGCTAAAAGAAAATTATATTCCAGCACTGAAGAGGTATGCCAAAGAAGGAAGAGAGTTTGATTATGTGATTAATGATTTGATAGCTGTTCCATCTCTTCATCTCCAGAAGAATATTCCACAGGGGAATTTCTCAGATTGATTCTTGACCTTTAAATGAAAGTATTGAAACAGGATGGAAAATATTTTACACAGGGGAACTATGTCAATTTGATGGAAGCCCTGTTGCTCTATGAAGAACTGCTCAGGCACCTCTATTGTCCTGTGGAATTCTCAAAGGAGATTGTCTGTGTCCCCTCATACTTGGAATTGTGGGTATTTTTTTTTTTTTTTTTTTGGTACTGGGGATTGAACCCAAGGGCTCTCCACCAATGAGCCACATCCCCAGCCCTATTTTGTATTTTATTTAGAGACAGGGCCTCACTGAGTTGCTTAGGGCCTCACTGAGGTGCTAAGGCTGGCTTTGAACTCGAGATCCTCCTGCCTCAGCCTCTTGAGCAGCTGGGATTACAGGTGTGCACCACTGCACCCTGTGAATTGTGGGTATTTTACACTGTTTGGAAAAAAGCTAAACCTTGAAGATGAATATCCCCTAATCATGTGCTGCAAACAGCTTTCCCGATCTCTGAATGCTGTACATGACATCAAAATGAGTCAGGCTATTGTTTGTGAATTCCTTAAAGTTTTCTCTTCTTTTAATTATTATTTTTAATTTAAAAAAGCAAATGGAAAATGTGTATTTTGATGAGCTACAGTTATTTTTTGAAAGCCAGCTGAAAGGCTATTAGATAGTACAGCAAAGACTGCAAAGTGCATTGACCCCCTAGAATGTGATTTTTGTTACTTTTTAGTTCTGCGTGGGTTTTTTCCCCCTGCCCCTTTTGGTTTTAGTAGGCCTAAATTTGGATGTTTGGAGGAATGAACATCATTGTTTTGTTCTGGAGGGAAGTTCTTGATGGTGATTTCTTTCCACCAAAATGGATTTAGATATTAAAATTTGGTGTTTATAAGAGATTCAAAAAAGTGAATAGCAATGCTTAAATTAAAAATTACAAAGGAGACAAAAAAAAAAGACCATTGGTTCTTACTTAATTGGGCCAGAAGACCCCAAGATACACCTATTCCATTCATTCTGCTTCTGATGGGAAAAAAATTTCATGATAACAAAAAATGAGAGAGGAACAAAATAACAACCCTAAACAGCAATATTGTAAAATTTATGCAGAAACAAAATGATCAAAAATAGAAAAACAAAATTACTTGACATGTGACATAACACAAGAGGGCTGCAGTTGAAACTCAAAACACTTTGAAGTTCAGATTGAAAATCGTGGAAACTCCAGCAATCTTTGTGCTCACATGTGCAACAGGAAAATTGCATCATTGTCAAACTTTCTGCAGAAGGCAGAGTTTTCAATAATTGGCAGTACTGCACTTTTTTTTTGTGTGTGTGAATATAAAATTTTAATTACCCTTAATAATTAATGAAGAAAACTATTAAATACATAGTCATAGTTAAAATTTGCAATCCTGCAATTTGCAATCCTCCTGCTTTAGCCTCCCTAGTTACTAGGATTACAGGTGGGCACCATTGCACCTAGCTGGCAACTTTGTTTGTGAGCCTTCTCTGATTTTTTTGTACTTTAACTTGTAATTTTCTTCCAAATCTTTGAGTAGCAATCTGATTTGTACATTAAAATGATCACTCTACTATTAAAAGTTTAATACTTACATAAAACCCTTTGGGGGGAATATTTGGCAAGAGTTTCAAAGTCTTAAAAATATGCAGCCTCTTTGATCTGAAAATTGCCAATCCTAGAAAAAAAAATTAAGATATGTGTACAAAGATGTTTGTTACATTTTTTTTTTCGTACTAGGGATTGAACTCAAGGGCACTTGACCACTGAACCACATCCCCAGCCCTATTTTGTATTTTATTTAGAGACAGGGTCTCACTGAGTTGCTTAGCACCTCCCTTTTGCTGAGGCTGGCTTTGAACTGGAGATTCTCCTGCCTCAGCCTTCCAAGCTGCTGGGATTACAGGTGTGTGCCACTGCACCTGGCTACAGTTTATTTTTTAATATTAGGAAATATAGAAAGAAACCTGAAGGTCCCAATAATAGTGGATTAAAGAAATGTTATTTTCATCTAATAATAGACTATGTTTTCATTGTAAATAACTACAACAAGGAGACTTAATGATGTAGAAAAATTATTCACAAGACTAATTTTTAAAATTAGGGCATATGAGTACACATGGTATAATCTTTTTCATTTAAAGATATATACCATTCATAGAAAATAGCTGGTAGTATGTATAAGGTAATGCTAACAATAAAATTATCTGTACTAGTAAGGATATTTCTGGTATGTCAACAATAAATGTATATTCTGTAAAAAGAAAGAAATATTCCCATATGCTTGAAACAAAAAAAAATCACTTTGGCAGCAGTTAGAAGAACATGAACAAAGGAGATTAGATGAAAAATTATTGTAGTGGTTCAGGCAAAAGACAGTGTAATTAAGAACTAAGGTCGTGGTGGTGTGGGCAAAGAAGGAAAAGCCGATGTAGACATATTCAGAAGTCCTATGAGGACAATAAACATACACCACACCTTCACATCCAATAAAACTGGTCTTTCAAAAGAGCCAACGTGACTCATTCCTACCCTTGTTATGCTTTCAAATATGCATTTAAAATAACTCAGAGTCAACTCCGATGATAGCTTCCTGGCTTGTTAGCTAAATTAATGGAGGTACAGTTGACCAAGAGAAAGAATACCAGAGGAAGCCAGATTATGGAAGGAGATACGTTATGTTTGGAGATGGGCAGCTTGAGGGGCTTGAGGGACCTGTGCTAATATGCAGTACAGGAGTCTGGAGCTTCCGTGTCTGGGCTGTAGATGCAAAGTAGGAAAATAGGGAAACATTGATGTTAATCATCGGTATTTAAAACTGGGGTGGTTGTTAAGGCTGTTGGATAGTAGACAGTAAAGAACTGGGCAGGGTATGCTGTGTAGAGTTCAGGGGTGGGGCAAGGAAAAGGAGGCTACTGAGAAGATTGAAGAGGAGTGGTGAGTTATCCGCATGTAGTAGGATAGTCTGGGTTCAAAGTCAGTAAGAATGACCAGTTGAACCAGTTCAAGGTCGCTTTCATTTCCGCTTATTATGAAACTTGCAAACAAGCCATGCAACAGGCGCAGCAAAGGAATTGATTCTGGAGTTTCTTTTGCCTCCTGGTAGAGTTGTGACCAAAGTTCAGGAATAAGTGTACCCCACTCAAGTCTGACCCTCAATTCTCTATGTTTCCAATTGGGGAAGCTGTTGAGTTTTTCTAAATTCTCCTTAAGGCAGTTCCTTCTTGTGCCACAGGCACAAGCTCATGAGTTTTCTTTTCCTATTCCTCTCCATCTGTACCATGCTTGGCCATGCCTTAGCCAAAGTGTCCAGAGAGGTTCAGAGTAAAAAGGAAACCAAGGAGAAGATGTCAACAATGCAGGGATTGTTGACAATAACAGATGCTAAAAAAGCCAAGTAATGTAAGTGCTGAAATGTTCCTGACATTTGGCAACCTAGAGGTTCTTGGCAGCCATGTATAGGATCCCACCAAGCGCAGATTCCTGCAAAGTCATTTTCATTCTCATGAAATGTAATCACAATATCTATTTTAGCTTTTTTTTTTTTTACTTTTAATTTAGATTGCAGCAAAAGCTACTACTATTGTTAGCAAAGTGTTAGGTTCTCAAGCAGCTTGGAATAATAGGACTCCGAGTGTGCATGCTTGGTAGGATGATAGGAAAATTCAGAGGGCACAAATGTCCTGTGGCCTGCCCAGCTGGTGAATATATATGTGATATTTACAGCCATAATCCATGAGTAGAAGAAAGTTTAGTCTTTTTCCTGTGAGGCTTTCCTCAAGGGATTCCCTCTAGGCAAGGGGGTGGGAAGGCTCTAGGAAAAGGAAACAGGGGACTGAAGGCTCTCGGATGCCATCAGAGCTGCAGCTCTCCTGGGTGGTGTTGCTGCTCTGGTCTTTTTGCCTCTTTGACTACAGACATTGTGCTCCACTCACCTTTCCAAGTGTCATCAGCTCTCTTTCTTTGGGCCATTGCTTTCCCTGTTGTATGCCAGCATCCTTTAGGTGACAGTTTACACATTGCCTGTGGACTACAGCCTGTGTTGCTGCCAGCCCCTTCTCTCCCAGCAGCTCTTCCCTACAACACCATTCTCCTGTGTTTTTCTCTCTCCTGAAGCAGCTGGGAAACACTTTTCTTCTCATTGAGCCCTAGTAATACAATTCTCTGTGTTATACTTTAGGTTTTTCTTTTCCAGAGCAAAAGAGTACTTGAGTATGGAGGGTGGGAAGACAGTCACACTGGGGTGGGTAATAATCAGGCAACCATAATATCCACATAATGCTGCTCTGTATAGCCGGCTACTAAGATTGAATGGCCCCAGCCCCTGCCACGCCCTATTCATATGTTGAAGCCCTAATCCTCAGTGTGACTATATCTGGGGCTAGGGTCTTTGGGAGATAAGGTTAAATGAGGTTTTAAGGGTGAGGCCCTAATGCCATAGGACTCTGGCTTTATAAGAAAAAGAAGGTTCTCTGTCTTTGTCTCTTTCTGTCCCTTTCTCAGCTCTGTGAGGACAACTGCCTTCTGTAAGCCAGGAAGAGAGCCCTCACCAAAAGCCAAACATGCTGGCACCCTGATCTAAGAATTCCAGTCCCTAGAATTGTGAAGAAAACAATTTCTGTTATTTAAACCATCCAGACTATAATATATTGTTATGGTAGCCCAGGTTAAGTAAGACAGGCGGCCCAACTCCTTCATTTATGGCAGTTTTCCCTTGGTGGCCCCATTGTCTCTTCTGATAGTCCTGCCCATTTTCTTATTTTTATTTTGTAGGAGTTCCACAGTCCATCTCAAAGGTTGTGTATCCCAGTTGTGGGTTGAATTCAGTATTTCTTCCATAGGACTCTTGTGTCCTATGCACATCAAGGAATGGGGCTGGATACCAGGTTCATTATTTGCACACCTTCCCAAAAGGTGAAAAGACAATTGGATATGGGTCTTCCCAGAGCATATGATGGACTTCTGGACTGACTAAGGTCTACTAGGGTCATCTCTGTCTTATGGAATGCTTAGTTACTGTCAGGTAGCTAAATACAAGAAACACTTGCAAGGGGGATTTGGGCCTCTTGCACACAATTATGATTACTGGGATTTATTAAAGCAAGATGAAAGACTTAGCAATGCTTAGACTCTTCTGGAAAGGTTGAGGCAGCTCCAATTTTGTCTCTTAGGCCAGTGTCATTTAAAGTCCCATACTGAAGCAATACAAATATCTCTCTTTTGCATCTGTCATTGTTTATTGTTGGTTTTCCATCTGCCCTGCTCTAAATCAGGAGGGGGAGGAGAGGACAGAGCTCTTCAGGAAATGGTGCCAGATATGAAATCCATAAACAAAACAGATTGAACTGGAAAGAATGAGTCAGAGATGAAGGAAGCAGGAAAGCAGTTGAGTGTCACAATGGGAAAATATCACCTCAGTTGCTGAGTGAACATTCCTGGTGTATTTGGGATGATCCCTTCAGTGGACACCTTTAAATCCCATGATTGCAACTGGGTTCCTGAACTGCAAGTGCCTCCCTGCTCTCTGTTGAGCATCTTCTCCTTATTTCCTCATATCTAGCCCTTACAGCCATTTCTGTGATGCAAACTGATGGCCCATGGCGAGATTTTCTTTTCCTCTGGTGATAATGATTCTGTCACTCCAGGTTCCTGTTTCAGCAGAGCATGAAGAGAATTAGGCTGATTGATTGAGACCAAGCTGGAGTGCAATAAGGATTTCACTTGAGAGTCCATTAACCCTCTTGCATAATGTCTCAGAGAATATTTAAACTGGGAGTTACTTGAATGCCCTGACTTCTCAGGTTTAGCTTGCAAATTGGCATTCCCTATACCCGATTTTTTTCTCCCTCAGTACTGGGTCTTAAAGCTGTTCTTCCACCGAGCTACATCTCTAGCCCTTATTATTTTTATTTTGAGACAGGCCTCTTGCTTAGTTGCTGAGGCTGGTCTCAAACTTGCGATCCTCCTGCTCTAGTCTCCCAAGTTCCTGGGATTATAGGCATGTAACACCATTCCTGGTGGTCAGATGTATTTTATTTGGCCCATCCTAGGTTTGAAATTAGTTCCCAAGGTTTTTTTTTTTTTTTTTTTTTTTTGGTGTTTTGTTTGGTACTGGGGATTGAACCCAGGAGTGCTTAACCACTTGGCCACATCCCCAGCCCTTTTAAAAATTTTATTTAGAGACAGGGTCTTGCTGAGTTGCTGAGGCTGGCTTTGAGCTTTTGATTCTTCTGCCTCAGCCTCCTGAGTCGCTGGGATTACAGGTGTACACCACAATATGCCAATGTTTAAAGAGAGGGATTTTTTCCCCCTGCTTCTTGTTAGAAACTGGAAGAATCCTGGACCCACATACTTTGGAATAGTCAGCTGATGCTGAGTGAATCACTGTCAGTTAGTGAAGACATGAGCTTTTCAGATCAGATTGCCAGGGTCCCTGCTGTACATGTTTATGATAGACACCATAAGCATTTGGATTTGTGTCTCCTGGTTTACAGGAAAGAAACTACCATTTATTAAGTGCCTTCTATAATGAATTCTTGTACCTTGTAATTTTCATATGCTATCTACTTTGATTTTTCCTAAGAACCTGGTGAGATTTGAGCTCTATGACTGCAGGGATCATGCATGTGTTATTTTTTGCCACTGTGAAAGGACACAACTCCTGGCATTATCATAGGTACATGATAGGAGCTCAAAAGTACCTGTTGAATGATTGCATGCTTAGATGCATAAATAAGTGAATAAGGCATTTTTATCCCATTTTTGTAGATAAGACAACCAAGGTCTGGGGTTGTTAAGCAACTTATTCAGAATTCATGCAGCTGGCCAGTTTTGCGGCTAGGATTTAAATATGACACTGAGATCCAACATGGAAGAGAAAGGAAAAGACTGCATGTTTCTTCAGGGCTAAGTACACAGAGTGCACTTGGTAAGTAACTGCTGAGTTGATTGAAAATCATACTCAACATATTTTCATGAGTACAACCATCCAGAAGATTGCAAGCATTTTTTTTTTAGCTTATGAAATTTGTCATAAGCTGCTGGTGTGGAATGCCTTGAGCTTTGGTATTATATAATATGGAGGCACCGCAGTAGAAATTACTGTTGGCATGCAACAAGCAGAGCACAACATGTCAGTGAATGGTTGACTTGTGCTCCATAAATGTGGGGCGATTCCAAAGGTAACTCATGCACATCTCAGGAATGCCTTCCAAGGCTTATTTCCTTGAACTTCTTGCTAATGGTGCTTGGCTACCACCATAGAGCTCAGAGTGGTGCTCAGGAATGAATATAATTCTATGCTGCTTTCTGAGGCTTTTCAAGAGGACCCGAAGCTGGCTAAAAAGCATTTCTCCCCAGAACAAAATCCTTTTTAAAGAGAAGGGATTGGCCTGGATGAGGGAAATGGAGAAGAGTGTAATAGTGAGTTAGTTTCCATATCTATGCTGATGATTCCCAAATTAATCTAAAATTTTGATAACTCTTACACAATCTTAGATTCCAAAAACTGCTAGATATTTCTTACAGACCCTTTGTCTACGATGATTCCAAATCCAACACATTGAAAATTGAACATATGTCTTTAATTTTTCCCCCTCATCATTGGCTATTTATTCTTCCACTTTTCAGGCTCCAAACTTTGGAGCTTTCTATCATTATTTTCTATTTATAATCCATATAAGTATGGATTGTAGCACTTTTCCATAAAATATCTCATTTTCTTCCTTTTCTTCCCCATTCCCACTCAAGGCAAACCTCTGTCACTTTAGACTTTCACTGCTAAAATGAAGGTTTCCTAGCTGGGCTCTCTGCTTCTAGGTTCTCACTCACTCATTCTCTTTCTTTTTTCTTTTTTAGTCTTGGGGATGGAACCCAGGGCCTTGCACATGCTAGTCAAGTGTTCTACCACTGTGTTATATCCCCAACTTCTTTTCCTCCTTTAATATCACTACACACTACTGTCAAATTTCTCTTACTGAAACCTTGTTTTCATGGCCCTTTCCACATTCTCAAATCTGTATTATCTTTTCATGGCTCAGAGTTGCACTCCCCAATGTTATGTGAAACTTTGGTTCCATGGGAAAATAATAGGTGTTATGTAAGAAACAGGTTCTGTGAGCAAATGCCAGGGTTAGCAAAATTATGAACCTTTTTTTTCCTGCAAGGTGATTCATAGCTTTGAGATGTTAATTTGCCCTAGTATGCAGTGTTTCCCAAGACTTGTATTTTCACAGAGCCTTTTTGGTGGAGTATTTCATTGGCCTAGGTCTTCATGAACCACATTTGGAAACACTGATCTACAATTTCCTGATTTCTGAGCCCCGTCTCAAGAGTAAATCAGTAGGTTTGGGGTGGGACCAAGAATTTGCATTTCTAATAAATTCTCAGTGATGCTGTTGTTTCTGATTTGGGGATTTCACTTTGATAAGCACTGTCAAGGAGGATGAGGACTAAGGAAGAAAGAGCCCAAGTAACTCTGATATGGCTCCCTACAACTGAGGAAAACCTAATAGCAGGCACACAGAAGTAAGGGCCAGCTGAAAACATTTTCTTACATGGAAGTAACCAGTTGGTGGCCCAAGCACCAAATCCAGTCCCTAGATTTTTTTTTTTTTGTATACTCACACAAAGTTTTCCACTAAAAAAATTAGTTAATCTTTAAAAACCAAAGATTTATACATGCACACTCACACATAACTAATCTTTTGACTTTTCAAGGGAAATAAGGTGGCAGTGGGGGTCACCTACATAGCAACATTCAACATTACCCAACAAAGTGTAGCTGTCCTGCTGCCCCAAATGAGCTCAGGTCCTGGTCAGCCTTCCAAAATGAATGTTAGCTGTATAAGTCAGACCAGAAAAAACCATAGAGAAACTACCCAGTAGCCAATAAAATAGTGAAAAGTAATTTATAATTGTTAAGCTAGTAGGTTGTGGGTGATTTGTTATATAGCAATAGCTAATTGATACAATTATCAGAGTCCCCTTAGTCAATTATGTTATCTCCCTGGTACCTGTAGGCAGGCAAATTTCTAGACTGGGCCTTACCTTGAACACTGGGTAGACTTCAAAGCCTTTCCCCCACCTATTATCCCAACAACCTTGTAAGTTTAGCTGGTGTTAAACTTCCATTTTGCAGATGAGGAATCTGAGAACCAGAGAGCTAAGGAACATCCTAGAGCCACAGAGTACCAGAGCAGGATGAGAACCCAGCACCTCTCACTTCTAGTTCAGTGTTTTCCCTCTTCCAGGGGTGTGGTCAACTGTTTGTCTCTCCAGGCCATTAGACCTGGCAGCCACCAAAACCAAACTCTGTAAAGTAATGAATGGAATATTTTTTATAAAGGGCAAACCTCTGTCCAGTCTTTATTTTTGAGAATATTGTCTATAGAGTACCTAATATAGTGAGCAGTACATTAATGAGAGATGGTTACTCATATTATTATTCTCTGTTTCCATAGCATCCTGTGATGTTGCCATCCTTCTTTTCCAACCCTCCAACACACATGCCTCTGATTCATTTCCTATAGATCTATCAGTATATATATCACACTGTATTATATTTCTTATGTGCCCTTCTGGTGCTTTAGTTTCAGGGATCATGGGTTTCCTTTTTATTTCCAATTTCTCTAGCCCAGGATCTGACTGAGTTAGTACTGGTTGAATGGAATTGAAATTTAATTGCCTAGTTGCAAGATTCATTCAATTACATTAAAGAATTCTTTTAACTTTTTATTTTGCAATAATTACAGACTCACAGGAAGTTGCAAAATCAAAACAATACACACACCCCCTAATTTGACCCGTATAGCAATAACCTTGTGAAGCAAGTGTTATTGGTTCATTAGACCCATATTAAAAATGAAGAAACAGAGGCTCAGTTCCCTGAGATTGGTGAGGCTGAGGCTGTGTCTGCCAGGTTATCCATCAAACAGTTGATTATTATTCTTTGTCATTTCTGCTGTGTGTTCTCCTGGATGGCAGAGCTTGGGTCTCATGTTGAGAGATGGCAGGTGGTATATACATTAGAAGCTATGTTGAATACCAATCTAGGGAAACATTTGAAAGTGCCATTTAAATACAAGTTTTCTGTGTTTGGGGCTGGATGTAGTTCAGTGGTAGAGCACTTGCCAAGCATGTGTCATGCCTTGAATTCCATGCCCCGCCCAGGGAAAAATTGCTTATGATTAAATCTACTTTCACTTCATTTTGCTAGTAATCAAATGTACCCTCACTCTTTTATTACAATAGATCGGATGTTTGCTTGATGGGGTAGGAAGAAAGAGAGAGACACTTTGAGAAAAGAAGGACATGGGAAATTGCTGAGTAACCTGACTCCCATCAGAGAGAGAATTCTCTCTTTGTGCTTCTACCAGAAGAATGCGGGCTGTCATGTGAGGAGCAGTTATGCTCTTTGTGTATCAGGTAAGGCAGAAAGGAGAGGACTAAGGTTCAAGGAAAGGAGGAATTAGGAGGGGGCCAAGTGATTGAAATCAACACAGGGAAAGGGCCAAGAAATATGAGAAATGGAGAGGAAGGAAAGTCAGAGAGGCTGCTGTGTCAAAAGAGAGCAGAATACAAAGTGACCTGCTGTGAAGGAGCCCCAAGATACCATCTGGGTTCTTTTTCCTATGAGACCCTTATGCCTGAAAAGGATTGTCATCATCCAGCCCTAGTCACCTTCACATGGTTTTATTGGTGGTGCTACTTTTCATGAGTTACATAGCTTTATACCTCCGAGTTTGATGGCTTTATTATTGTTTGCATTCTTCCTTTCTAATGGTAAAGAAAAGCATTTTAAAAATGTTTTATTTTAAGGATATCATGATTAATATGTGCTAATATTCTGGAATCTTATAAAACAATAATATCCTAAATTATCCTGTCAATAAGCAAGGGCATTTCCCCCTTACCATCGTGGTTACTGATTTTATAGGGATTACCCACATATCATGTTTTGAGCTAATATGATTTTCTGGTCCAGGGCCATTTGCGCCTGGATAAAAATGACAACTGTGGTAACAATTTGTCATGTTCTCCTTCCAGCAAGTTCCTTTTGTTCATGAGTCTGTTACTGTTGGAGAGTGTTGAGTCGTAGGTAAATGACCCTTGCCTTCTGTCTTAATTGAAATTCAGCCTGCCACAGTTAATATGTTTCATGAGTCAGTAAATCTTGGAAGAAAATCTAATGTGTTGTAAAAGGAAAGAAAAAAATTAATTGGTTTCAGTACATGTTTTCCTATGCAAATAATTCCTTGCTTTCATATAGAAAGAGCTCTCTTGACAGTGTTTTTTTTTTTTTTCATAATCTTCTGCACTTTCTCACTGGCATCTATAGTTGCATACAGTTCTGTTTTGCAAAGAGGAGACCTTTAGTTTGTTTGGAAGGGAGTGTGACATCCGTAGTCACTCTCTGGGTATGGAATTTGGGTTTGATCTGTATACTAGGAAAGGAGGTATAAGTGAACCGCACTGAAAGGGCTTGCCCCGCATTGCATTATTTTAGTAGTCTGGGTCAAGCACAGGCATCTCAATGACTTGATCTCTTCTCTCACCTGTAAATTCAAGTTGTATCAGTTAGCTATTGCTGCTTAAATCATCCCACAATTACTTAAATCAGTGACTACTCACCACTTAATGATGTGGGTACATTCTGAGAAAGGTATCATTAGGCAGTTCTGTTGTGTGAACACCATAGAGTGGTATACTTACATAAACTACTATGTCACTAGGTGATATAATCTTATTGGATCATCATTTTTTCAAAAATTTTTTGTGCTAGGGGGATTGAATCCTGGGGTTCTTTACCATTTTATTTTTTACTTCAAGACAGGATCTTGCTAAGTTGCTGAGGCTGGCCTTGAACTTAGGATCCTCCTGCCTTAGCCCCTTTGAGTTGCTGGGAGTAGAGGTATGAGCCGCTGTACCTTACCATGTGGTCCATTATTGACAAAAACATAATTATGTGATACACAGCTGTATTCCTTTTCACTGTATCATCGATTTTCTGGGTAGATTTTCTTCTGGTTTTACTTTTCACTATTTTATGGGTTTTCTGGGTTTTTCTTCTAATTTTGCTGGTTTTGCTCATAGGGTTACATTCATTTGGAAGGTTGGCTGGGGTCTGGGCTCATGGGGGATAACAGGATTGGCTGAGCCTCAATTTCCATGTGGTATTTTATTTTGAACTTAGGGTCTTAGGGGTCTGAGAATGTGAAATTGAAATCAAGTCCTCTGGAACTTGCAAAGTATCATTTCTGCCATATTATATTAGTCAGAGCAAGTCTCAAGTTCAACTCAGATTTGAGAAATAGGGACTCTACCTCTTGAAAGAAGGAACTCCAAAATATTGTAGCCAAGTTTTTCAATCTACCACATAGCTAGTTGCCTAGGACTGAATAATTGGGATGTATGGAACTGGGAAAGGTGGTCATATCTGAGTCCTTAGAGTGTATATGAGGACAGCTGGATGTGTGCATGTACGTATGTGTAATTGTATTCTAAAACCAATCCACATCACGTGGTCTCAAGCCTCATTTCTTCATCTTTAAAATGGGATCAGTAATAGTGCCTCTCATATAAATTGTGAGGATTAAATGAGATAGGAAAATGCTTTGCAAAGTACCTGGAACATGGTAGGTATTTTAATTTTTGGTAGTGCTAGGATTGAACCTAGGGCCTTACACAGGCTAATAGAGTGCTCGATCACTGAGTTACATTCCTAACCCAAGTTTTCTTTCTTTCTTTTTTTTTGGCAGTGCCAGGGATTGAACCCAGAGCCTTGTGCTTGCAAAGCAGGCACTCTACCAACTGAGCTATATCCCCAGCCCAAGTTTTCTTATTTTAAAATCTTAGTTATTTGTGATTTTGTTTTATAAGTGATCTGTATTCCTTGCAAAAAAAAATTGGAAAATATGGAAAAGCAAAAGGAGAAAAGATATTTCAAGTTACTCAGTATCTTACCATCCAAATTTAGATACTGTCAATCTGTTGGTAAAATCTATTTAGAGTTTAGACTTTCTTTCAGTGTTTAAGCCCAGATTAATAAGTGCATGCAAATGAGAGAAAAAGAGAGAGGAGACACAGAGGGAGGGAGAAAGAGAGGGAGTGATATGTATTTGTAGTTAGATATATTACAGACTTTAAGAAGAAAGACAACCAGAAATGCCCATTACTTTTTGTCATCTAGACCTTCTCATCCAGGGATGTTTAGGGCACAGAGACTGTGATGGTGAGTAGTACCCAGTTTACCACCTGTCATTTTAGTCTTCCCTGTATTTTAGACATCAAGGCATGGGCTCACATCTCCTGCTAGCTTCATTTCCTATAAGGAATCTAGAAAACAGTAGGACTTTGAGATGTTCTGAGAAAGAAGGGTTCCTTGTCAAATAAATTAGAAAAATGCTGCATATTCTCTTCCAGTCTTTGAGCATCACAGATGCTAATTAGCATATTAAAGGTCTGAGAAGTCCTGTTATAGAGAATCCTATTCTACAGTTTCCTGGGCTGGGACCAAACCCTTAACAGGTCTTTGGGGGGCATTTCAGATCCAAACCATGACATACAGTAAAATTAACTTTCTGGGGTATATAGGTCTACGAAATTTCATACATATGTAGATTCACATCGCCACCAACACAGTCAGACATAGAACAATTTCACCCGACACCAGAACTCCCTATGCTATCCCTTTATAGCTACACCTCTACCCCTTCACCTCTGACAGCCATTAATCTTGTTCCCTACCACAACTGGGTTTTTTCCCCTCCTACTCTAAGAATGTCATATAAATGAAATCATAGAATTCATAGCTTTTGTGACTGTGACTGGCTTCTTGTACTCATGTAATACCTTTGAGACATATCTGGGTTGTTGTATGTATAAACAGTTAGGTCTTTTTTTATTGCTGATTCATATTCCATTGTAGGGATGTACCAAAATTTGTTTATCCTGATGAAGGATATTTATTTACATTATTCCCTGTAGGTGTTGACTATGAACAGTTTCTATAAACATTTGTGTACAGGTTTTGGTGTGAACCTAAATTTTCACTTTTCTAAGATCAATGCCTGGGGATGGGGTTGCTGGGTTATCTGGTAAATGTATAGAAGCAAACTTTTTATTTGTGTAACACCTGTCAAGATTTCAAATAACTAGTATTTCACAGAACATATTGTTAATGCATTTTGGGAAGTAAAGCTTTGGGAAGGCCACAAATACTATCACTTAATGCTGTTTTTGAAAGTCAGATCTACTTCAGATCTGTCTCACACACCCTAAGCTTGCTTAGACTCAGCCTAGACTCCCACCACACTCCATTGAGAACCTGAAGCCAACATTTGTATCATTATTTCATTTAATTTACCCTTCATAACAATTGGTTCTATAGATGAGGAAACTGAGGCCTAGAGAGTCTAAATGACTGGCCTAAGTGTTCATAGCTCATGACTAACTGAGACTTGAACTGCTGTAACATTTTTTTATATACTGGGGACTGAACCCAGGGGCATTTACCAGTGAATTATACCCCAAGTCCTTTTAATTTTTTATTTTGAGACAGGGTGTCACTAAGTTGCCCAGTCTGACCTTGCACTTGTGATCCTCTTGTCTCAGTCTCCCGAGTTGCCGGGGTTATAACCAGATGTGCACCACTGCAGCAGGCCCGTTGTGCCTTATCTCCAAGCCCAGGACTTTTTTTGCTACCCCCATTATCTGTCTTTTTCTCCCTTTCCTTCTTTGAACATTTTATTGGGTCTGTAGTTGGTTGTCTTAGAACATGGTTGGCAAATAGAAAACACAAGTGTTATTGCTGCGTACTTCCATGTTCAGCTGATAGCAGATATTTTAATTTCTATCTCCTTTTTTTCATTCAGCTCCCATGTAACTTTCTACAACTATTAGTTGATCCAACTTAGCACTTGGGTTGATCACCATGTGCTATTTTGGTCCTGGACTCTGTGTTACTTATCTACTGATGCGGAATAAATTAACCTAAAACATAATGCTTAAAAATAGTAAAAATCACTTTGATCTCTCATGATGTCTGTACGTCAAGAACTCAGACAAACCCTGCTGAATAGATGTCCCTGCTGCCCCATGCCTACGCTTGTTTGTTCACTCGTCTGATGGCTGATTCTAGGTATTGGTGGAGGGCTGGGGCTATTGTCAGACCACTGACCTGGGTCTGTTCCATGTGGCCTAGGCTTCCTCACAGTGTGGTCCCAAAGGCTAGCATCTCAACAGAGTGAGAAGCAGGTGGAAGTCACAAAGCAGCTCTTCCACCACATTCTGTTTCTTAGAAGTAAGTAACTAGTTCTGGTCCATGTTCAAGGGGCAATAAATTAGATTCCTCCATTTTAATGGGAGGAGTGTCAAGTAATTTGTGGACATTTTTAAAAACCACCAGATGTTAAGCACATATTGGACATAGATGGTGTCTGTGCAACCATCTTTGTGTGGGCCTTCGTGCAGCATTGTGAATAATTAAATATTGGAATTAGGTTTTTAAAATTTTAATTGGTCACATTGGGAGTTAACATTGTTCAGAGCTTATATACAGCATACCCACAGTGAATATTTGCTGATAGGAGAGAATCCTCTTAGAATTCTAAACTCTCTCTCTTTTATTGTGTCTTAAAAGACCATTTCCCTTAATCAGTGAGCAGTTTAGCCAGACCCAAAGAGGAGACTTACAATAGCAAAAACTGAGTGGATGCTCAGTTAGCATCCACTGAACATTTCACAAAACATTGTTGTGCCCAGAGTGTCCTTATTTTTGTTATTCAGGGCAAATTTTTATGCACAGTGAAATTAGCAAAGACTCTTTCAGAATGTGACTAATTCTGAACCACAAAAGGGAATTCATGGGTTCACTTAACTGAGATGTTCCAAGTAGATGAATTTGTCATAATCACATCCAGGGCCTAAAGGAATGTTCTTAGAATTCAGTTTCTCTGTCTCCTGGTCTCCCTCTGAATTTAGCCTGATTTTCTTTTCTGTTGGCTTTATTCTCAGGCAAGCTCTTCCTGGGAGATGTTCCAGACCGATACCACCTGCTCCAAAACCTTCCACGGCTCTTCCATGCCCAGTGGACCGAGTTGCCTCTTTTCCTGGAGTTGGAGAAAAATGTTGAGATTCAAGCTGATTGACTAGCCTTGGGTCACATGCTCACCCCTGAACTAATTGCTCTGATGGAATCAGAGGACAGTGGGCTGGCAATGCCTCTTGAACCCATAAACTAGGTGTGGGGGAATTTGTTCCTCTAAAGGATGAGATGGGCTTTGTAATCAGAAGGCATGTGAGACAAAACAAGATGTCCCCTGTGCACACTGACTCTGAGGACTTTGCTCTATGAGAAACTTTCCCCTTCTCACTTCCCAATTGTATTTCTACACAATCTTGGAGGCCAAGTTTCTCCCCTAGGAGGACAACATAAAGAGGAAGTATACCCTCTCTTAGTGTAAGGTCCAGCTCTTGACTACTTATGTCTGACTTACCTTCATGACTCCCTAGATTCTTGACTCCTGTCCTGATCAGTATCTGTGAGACAAAGATCCCTCTCTCTGTGTGTGTGTGTGTTTTTTAATTTGAGCAATATTTTTATTTTTTATTTGTTCTTTTTAGTTATGCATGACTATAAAATGTAACTTGACATATATACATGGAATATAACTTTCCCTGTTTTTTTAAAAAAATATATTTTTAGTTGTGGATGAACCTTTATTTTTTAATTTTAATTAAAAAAATTTTTTTAGTTGTTGATCGACCTTTGTTTTATTAAATTTTATGTGGTATTGAGGATCGAACCCAGAGCCTTACACATGCTAGGCAAGTGCTGTACCACTGAGCTACACTCCAGCCCCTTCGTCTGGTTTGGATTTTAATTTTCTGCAAGGCTTACATTCTCTTTCAGTCAAGACATGATTATTCCTTGGCCTGTGGCCTTGGCTTTGAGCTTGTTAACTACTTAATCTCTGGTGTTTACAAACCTGTTAGCATCTTACTTCCCTTAGTTCTTAACTCTTGGTTTATTTTATTTCTCTGCCTTGTATCACCTACATATTGGCCAAAGTAATTTCCTAACATATATCCCCTGATCAGTGTTCTGGGCCATACATTCTGCACTGATAGGCCTCCCTTCTCTCCTTTTCCCTTTTGGAGGACAAACTGATGTACAGTGGAATGAGCCTTGGATTTAGAACCAGAAACCCTGGTTTTAAAATTTGTCACTATGTGACTTTAAGCAAGGCTTTTAAATGTCTCTGAGCCCAATTTTCTCATCTGTAAAATGGAAGAATAATATCTACTTCACAGAATTGCCTTGAAGATTAAAGAAGAGAATGCAGGCATTGCCTGATAGAACTTTTAAAGTGCTATTATGTGTGTGAGTGTTTAAATCATCTCCCCTTTGTTCAATTTTTCCTATTCAAGCCGGCAGGCCATTCTGTGCTTATTGACTCAGGGAAGGAAATGTGAGAGCAGACAAATCAAAATAGAATCTTTCTAGCTTTGGTTTTCAAAAGCTTAAAGCCTTCGGGAAACATCAAGAGCACTTGGACGTGGCCAAAATGAAGAGGGCACGGGGTTTGTAGGGAGAAAAACTCTCCCTAACACCAGCAAAGATTCCACTGTTCTGGGCAGAAGGTTCATGTAGAAAGGAAGAGAGACAGGGTGTGATGAATGCCGAGATGCAGCCAGTCCCAGAGAGAGGGGCTCCTGTGCCATGCTTCCTGGGTAGATTCCTGAGGAGATGGTTCATGGCTGGATGGTGAACCAGTGGATTCGGCGTTGGCAGTGTGGCCTGGAAAGGGTGCTGGGTGGAAGAAGTCAGGCGGCCTGGGGGTGAGGGACACATCAAGTGGTGACCAGTGAGGACTGATGCCTATAGGCCAGACAAGCTGATGAAAATTTCACCAGACAACTGCATTGATAGAGGACAGCAAGGACCAGAATGCATCCCTGTCCATTTTCCATAAATACTCAGAACCTAGAGGCATTTTCTGAAAATGGAAAGACTTAAAATTAGCTGAGGTCATATTTTTTGCCACCCTGGTCAGATATGGGCTAAAAATGAAGTTGAGGTATACAAAGATTATACTTTTGTGCATGCCTGCATGACAGGTTGAGAACTATAACCAGTACACATATAAACCACTTAGCCTGTGTTTATAGGTGGCTACCTCAAAATTTAAGTGTGAACCCAGATATTATTGAGCCTTTGACTATATCTCATGTCTTTCTTGATGTCTGAGGCCTGAGATAGCCATTCCCTATATCAGTGGTTCTCAAAGTGTGGTCCCTGGACCAACAGCATCAACCTTACTGGGCACTTGTTAGAAGTCTTATAGGTCCCACACCAGAATTATTAAATCAAAAAGTCTTCTAGATCTTTTTGAAACATGTTAGAGTTTGAGAACCACTGTTCTACATCATTTCTGTTTTCTTATTCATACCCTCAGTTTTTCAAGCTTATTCTTAGACATAAACACAGTCAAGTTCCTGTTGAGCACTTGACTGGCTTTAGTCACATGTCATAAGCTTCTCTTATGAAGACAGGAGAACTTCTGACTTCCCCCAGAATTTTCCTCATAAACACCATAGCTTCATTTCCCCTCATTGAGATTGCAGTTTTTGGAAGGAAGGTAGAGAAAGATAAGACCCTCTGGTAAATAACCAGGGAGAAGGAATGACACGCAAATGTGATCTAAACCTTTACCAAATCTCCAAGGAGCTGGTGAACTCCAGAGAGAACAATTTTGTGGCCAGGCAAGCTCCTAAGGAAATTGATGGCTGAAGCATTTCCCTGTTTCTGGGTCAGGAAGTGATAGCACACAGATGGAATTTACAATGGCAGCGTGAATGGAGTCCACGCTAGCCAGTGGCCCCACCAAAGCAGCTCTGCAAAGGCCCTTTCACTGGCTCTGTTCCGGATATAATAAGTGCTCCCCAGGCTAACTCGCTCCTGGCTGGCCCCTTTTTCTTTTTCCTCGACTGCTTTCACTTTTTCACAGAGGACTGGCCCGTTGTGGTCCACTTGGGATTGGTGTGAGCCTTGATTTGGCAGGAGAAAGGAAGAAGTACACTGTGGCCTACAAAATTGAATTACTGTGCCTCCCTGGCCCCTTGCCTCAAATAATAGGTCTTTGTGCTTTGAAATGCAGGGAAGTCCCACTTTCTCAGGCTTAAAAACAAAACAACCTTCTTTCAACCTCCTCTCCTGCCTTAAGATGCTTAGCAGGGAGTAGTTGAGGGGCAGAACAATGAATAAATCAAATGTTGCTTTATTAACTTTAGAAATTGCTTGGAGAGCTGACTTTTAAATATATTTAATGCATTCCTTCAGAAGGATAAACATTTTGGCTCAACTTAAAAATCCAGCTTCAAGAAATCACGTGGGACAAATTGCTCTAAATATGGGGGTGGGACCCATCCCTGAAAACGGAAGCACAGTTTTGGGCTGTAGCTAAAACCCAATTTCATGAAATATCTGATAGAGCAAAATTGCATTACCAGAAAGGAGTTCAGCCTTCAGAATCTGTTGAAGTAGGTCTTGGTCATAGGCATAATTTAAGTCATTCATATCTGTTTTCCCATCCCTATTTATTTATTTATTTTGTGCTTTCTCTCTCTCTCTCTCTCTTTTTTTTTTGGGGGGGGGACTGGGGATTGAACTCAGGAGCACTTGACCACTGAGCCACATCCCCAGTCCTATTTTGTATTTCATTTAGAGGCAGGGTCTCACTGAGATGCTTAGTACTGTGCTTTTGCTGAGGCTGACTTTCAACTTGGATCCCTCTGCCTCAGCCTCCCAAACTGCTGGGATTGCAGGCCCCTGGCTTTTTCAATCATCTTTTAAAGGTGTATATTAATAGCCTTGCATTCTATTTTTCTTTTTAAAGCTTGTAAGTAAATTATATTGAAAAAATCCTTTTCATCATTTAGGCTCTCCTATATTTCAATGTATGTTCTGTACATTCATTTTTTTTTTTTTGGTACTGGGGATTGAACCCAGGGGTGTTTCTTTTTCTTTTCTTTTTTTTTTTTTGGTGGTGCTGAGGATGGAATCCAGGGCCTATGCTTGCAAGGCAAGCACCCTACCATCTGAGCTACATCCCCAGCCCCCAGGGGTGTTTCTTTTTAAAAAATTTATTTTTTTTTTTTTTTCAACAGGTTCTCCTTAAGTTGCTTAGAGCCTTACTAAGTTTCTCAGGCTGGTGTCAAACTTGTGATCCTCCTGCCTTGGCTTCCTGAGTTGCTGGGATCATAGTATGCGCGACCACACCGATTCTTTTATACATCTTTGATATTCACTTTATCACAGAAAATATGTTTTCAGCATTTATTTTTAAATTTTGTATAATGTAGTGGAAGACAAAACAATTCTTCAATCCAGGGCTATTATTCATCTTTTGAGTTAGGGCAGGCCAGTCTATGCAACCATAAATTTTGTAGAGAGTTTACGGTTTGCCCCGTCAGCGGTCATTGCTCTTCCTTTGCCTTCCAGCCCAGACTTGTGTTTTCCTTTCTTCTCAGATCAGTGTGATCTGGGATTTTTCTCTAAGCTCTAGGCCTCCCCACCTGGCCAATCAAGACGTCAGATCTACCATGGAGGGAGAGAGGACCACAGTGATTGGTTTAGGGATGGGCACATGACTAGCCATAGCCAATGAGATGCAGTGAGACTTTTCCGGGATTAGTGGGAGAGGAAAAGGTGCCCTTTTCTCATGGGTGTGTCAATCTGGGAGAAGGTGGGGTTGGAGGGGCAGCATCCCTTATGAACCCTGAGGTGAAAATCTGAAACTGCTGGCAGAGACTGGGGTTCTTGGAGGAGCCTGACTGGAGATTGAGCTGAGAAATGGAGAGAAATACAATTTCAATGACATCATTTCAACCAGAGCCCAGGGGCAGCCCTATCACTAGAATATTTATTTTTTTTAGCCAATACATCTCAGCAGTGCTTTAACCAGTTAGAGTTGGATTTTCTGTTACTTTCACTGTCAGAGGACTGTTAATAGCACTGGTGCTTCCAAGGCAGGAATCCACAGAGGCTAGTACTTTGCCAAGACAAGGCCCTAGGCACAGAGAAAGAAGCTGAATTTGGGTTATCAGAACTGGGGCGGCAGTGCCAGGCCCTCACCCCAGCTCTTGCTGGGAAGAGAGGCAACTCAGTGCTGGTTTCTACATAGGGGTGCTGGAAATGCCTGTGGTCGAGACCCCTCAGGTCTACACCAACCTGGGGACTGGAGCAGAATCGGATTTGGAGGTGGGGATCATAGCCCTGTAGCTGCAGGAGGAGGACAGGCTGGGTATGTATTGTGCCGGACTATAGTGAGGTAAAATCTCCATTACTGTATTATATCATTCATTGCATGGACATTTTTTTTCCCTCTTCTGCTTTAAGTGCCCTTTGGAGTAGGAAATGTGTCTGATTTTGGTCTCTGCCCCAGACACCTTCCCACTCTGCTTACCTTCTGCAGCTGGGTTAGACAGCTCTCTTAAGTATTCCCCTGTGTTTCTTTATTCACTGTTTCTTTCCTTTTTTTTTTTTTTGCGGTGCTGGGAATTGAACCCAGGGCCTTGTGCTTGCGAGACAGGCACTCTACCAACTGAGGGTTATATCCCCAGCCCTTTTATTCACTGTTAATCACAATTATCACCCCCTATTTCCATTCATTCATTCGTTCTTTCTTCAGTCGACATTAAGTGCTTGTGGTGCCAACTTCTGCTCCTGGCACAGAGGTACAGCAGTGAAAATTCTGCCCTCATAGATATGTTACATTCTAATGAGCAGAGATATATAGTAGACAGAAGTCAATTATCCTTTGTATTCAAACTGGATAAATAAAAAGGGGAAAATGGGGAGAAGATGGGAAGCTATGGGGAAAGTGCTTATAATTTTTAATGGACTAATGAGGGAGGACTTCCTTGAGAAGGTGGTAATTAAGTAGACTTAAGGAGGTGAGTGAACAAGCCCCATGGACATCTGGGGGAAAAACTTCCCAGCAGAATACAATAGAAAAGCTAAGTCCCTGAGGTTTGAGGAACTGCAAAAAAGCTGAGTGTGGGAGGAGTGGAGAAAGGAGTAGTGGTTGGGAACATGTGGTGGGTTGCAGGTTACCCCAGCCCCGGAGATGGGGGCAGTGGAGGATTTTCAGCAGAGGAGGGATATATCTTCATCTCTTCTCTGCTGCTATACAATACCACAGACTGGGTACTGTGAACAGTAGAGGTTTATTTGGCTCATGGTTCTAGAGGCAGAGAAGTTTAAAACTGGGGTGCTGCATCTAGTATCATGACATGGTGAGAGAGTGAGAGGGAGAAAAAGAGAGAAACGCAGGAAAGCCAAATTCATCCTTGACAGGAGCCACTCCTGTGGTGTTGACACTCTTCCATCCACAAGGGCAGAGCTCTCTTGTCCTAAGTACCTCTTAAAGGTCCCAACTCTTAATTCTGTCATCATGGCAATTAAATTTCAGCATGAGTTTTGGAGGAGGGGACATTCAAACTATAGCAGGACATGACATCTGTTTTCTGTCTTAAAAGATCCTTTGGGGCTGGAGTTGTAGCTTAGTGGTAGAGCACTTGCCTAGCATATATGAGGCCCTGGATTTGATCCTCAGCACCACATAAAAATAAATAAATAAAGGTATCGTGTCCATCTACAAATAAAAAAAATTCCTTGGCTATCAGGTTGAGGATGATCTGTTAAATGATTAGTCAGTTCTGTTCATGACAGCAGACACCATAGTTTTGTTGTTCATAGCAGCTTCTGGTGACCTGCCCAGTGTCTGATTCAGTAAACGTTTGTTGAATGAATGAAGGAAGTCCTCGGTGCTCGGCTAGGCAGAGATAGTCACTGCCATTGCAGGACAGATATGAAAATTCCATCTGGCTCATTGTCAGTTTTTCCAAGTGATGGGGGAGTGCTGTGGCTCCCATGATCCATACACAGACAGTCAACTGCAGGTTAGATGTAAAATCAAAACATTTTCTAAACTTGCAGTGCCTAGTGTAGCTCAGCACTATGCAATAAGTAAGACATGTTCAATCCTAATGACCGAGAGGTGACACACACACGTTCCTACTATTACAGCAGGTTAGGTTATGGCAGTGCATGGGTGCTCCCATATCTTTATGCTCCCCCACTTTCCTACCGGACCTAGCATCATTAGCTTTAGGGAATCCTTCACAGCAAGGAGAGTAAACTATGGGTATGGCCCACAGACCGAATTCAGCCTGAGGCCTATTTTTATACAAGTTTCAACTACAGTTATAGTTTTACATTTTTTAATAGTTGAAAAAAGTCAAAGGAAGAATAACATTTTGTGATATGTGAAAATTATACAGAATTCAAATTCTAGTGCCTATAAATAGAATTTTTAAAAAATAAGAGTATCTTTATTTGTGTGTGTGGGGTGATGCTGGGAATTGAACCCAGGGTCTTGTGCATGCTAGGCAAGCATTCTACCACTGAGCTACATCCTCTGCCCCCATAAATAAATTTTATTTGGACACAAGTCACACCCACTAGTTTACATAAGTTGGTAGTTCCTTTTGAAAACAACAGAGCTGAGTGAGTAGTTTTGAGAGGTTGTTTGACCTGTAGAGCTCAAAATATTTACTAGCTGACCCTTTGCAGGAAAAGTCACTGACTCCTTTTTTGCAGTAATGATAATGCTTCCTTTCCATGTTGTCATTAAGAGCTTGCATTTTATGAGTGCAGACTTTTTTCTTAAGTTAATTTCCTTGCATTTACCTGTATTAAAATTCATCAGCTTTTTTTTCCTGTACAATCCTAGTTCTTCAGTGTTATCTTGCTAGTGTTTATTACAATTAGCTATTAAACAACTAGAAATGCGGTTATCTTTTATCAACCTGGAAGTGTCCATTGTACGTATCATTCAGGAATCTTTGGTTGCAGCCAATAGAAAACCTGTCTGAGGAGCTTAAATGGTCAAGGGAATTTAATCTCTTTTAACTGAAAAGTCCAGTGTTAGGGTTAGTTTCAGGTAAGATCTGAGCCAACTACTCAAATGATGCTACCAAGTTTGCTCCCATTTGCTTATTTGCCAGTAAGTTTTCTTTTATTTTTTAAATATATATTTTGCTTCTTGATGGGCCTTTATTTTATTCACTTATTTGTATGTGGTGCTGAGAATCAAACCCAGGGCCTCACACATGCTGGGCAAGTGCTCCACCACTGAGCCACAACCCCAGCCCGTAAGTTTTCACTTCTACATGGCAACTCCAGTTTTCTTTTTGAGTTACCAACTGGTTGTAGCATTTCTAAAACTTGTAACCATACCAGACCTTAGCAAAGAAGGGATGTGTCTTCCTAGCTCTTGCAGAAGTACTGCTTCCCAGAAACACTATGCCTTGAGTGTTTGCAAACCCATCCCTAAATCAATGATTGTGGTCAAATGTGGGATATCCTGACAATTAATGCCTACTAGGATCCACCCCTGGACCTAGAGGCAGGTTAACTCCTCCCAAACTGCATAGCCCAAGACAAGAAATAAGGAAAATGTAGGTATTTTTCTGTTTTGTTCTTTTCTTTTTTGTGGTACTGGGGATTGAACCCATGGCCTTGTGCTTGTGAGGCAAGAACTCTACCAACTGAGCTATATCCCCAGCCCAACTGTAGGTATCTTTTACCAACCTGGAAGTGTTACTGTATGTATCATTCAGGAATCTTTGTTTGCAACCAACAGAAAACCCATTTGAGCAGCAGGAAAATCCATTTAGCAGGAGAAGGAAGGAGTATTTTCTAACAAAGGAACCAATAAATGTCCACTAGATTGGGCATTCTATCTTTCTCCTTATTTATAAAAAATGATGTACAGCTCAGATCCAGGGGCAATTCTCATATTTATGCATCTTCATGTAGTAAGTGCCCGTTTATTTCTACCTGTATTTTTTGTGATAAAAAGGAAAACTTCTGGTTTGACTTACTACTATTAATTAGTTTAGTTGGAGAAGTGATTTACTTTTCTGGTCTTTTTTTTTTTTTAATCTCTATAACAAGAATGGGCTAAAAAGTTCTATAGTACTAGTAGTTCCACTAGTTTGTTAGAAGAGATTTGAGTAGGTTTTAGGATCTAGAATGTTCTTAATGATCATGGTAACATGTAATAAATGCTCAGCAAACACGTGTTGTGTGAATAAATGAATAATTGATTTGGCAGACTACCTGTTCCTTGGGTTTTATCTTGATTCCTTTTAAATTAAGGTAGATGATGTTCTAGTGTTCAGGATTTTCTCTGATAGTGCAGGTTTGGAGGCTACTCTGAAGAACACTGTACTATTAGGGAGATGTCCTGGGGCTGCCAGTCAAATGGAGCAGGAAAGGACACCATTCCCAAGGTCATCTGAAGTAGGTGAAACAAAGGAGAATAGAGAACTGACAGGAAAATAGGGCTTAGAGACTCTTTTGGTATTTATTGTGACATGAGGAACCACTTCAAAAGTGAGTGGCTTTAAACAGCAGTTTATTGTTTCTCATAGTTCTTCGTTTTGACTAGGCAGTTCTGCAGGTCTCACCTGAGGTTCCTGGGGCTGCTCAGCTAGGACCCTGGGGTGACTAGCTCCTCCTTCCACTTGGTTTCTCAGCATTCACTCATCTTGCCTAGCCTTCTTACATAGCAACTAGGTCCCCAAATGGAGCCTTCTGAGGAGTCAAACCCTAGTGTCTAAGTGCTCATATAGCCTCCACTTGCACTGCAGCGTAGTTGGTTGTGTTCTCTTGGCCAAAGTGAAGTCATATGGCCATGCTGAGTCTGTGTAGAAGGGGACTATGTGCATGGATGCAATGACTACATGAGAATTTATTGGGAGCCACTCACAGAGGCCCAGGGATCCTGGGTGTCAACCCATGGAAAGAGTAGGGCAAGGTATACATGATTGATGGGCTGTGGGGTTAGGTTGGAATAGAGGAAAGAAGCCAGTTCGAGACAGTTGACTAGGGCTGGGGGTGTTGCTCAGAGGTAGAGTGCTTGCCTAGCATGTGTGAGGCCCTGGGTTCCATCCTCAAGAATGAAAGATAAATAAAAGAATGTTGACTGTATTCCTGTGCTCTAGTTGTTTCTCTTTGTCCTTGGGAAGCCAAGGCATCACTTGGGGGAGATTCTAGTTCCCCATCATTTCCATCAGCTTCTGTCTCCTGGTACATGAGAAGTTAGTTGATGTTATCTTTATTTTATTTAAGTTGATGCAAACACAGCTTGAAGACAAGGCCTTATCCTGAGTCCCCAACTAGACTACTGCCTTTGAACTCTATCTAAATATAAATTTTGGAGTTTCCATTGACCCTGTAAATAAAGGAAAATGAGATCTCATGAGTCTACATTGGCTGTCTGTGACAATGGCTTCCCTTGTTCAGGATTTGTGGAAACATCCTCTAGTCTGCCTCATCAGGACTGTAGTCTACCTTCTGTCTCTTGTTGCTCTCAGCCTTTGGAGGAATTCTGCTGCTCTTCTGATTATTTTGTTTTTCAAAGTTAAAATAATATCATACCTTTTTAAAGTTTTATAAATGATATACATTCAAACAATACAGACAATTGTATCCAGAAGGCACCACTATTAACACATTAGTGAGCATTCGTTAGTCCTCCCACAGCAAATCCATGTGCATCAATGCAGAAACAGGAGTGTTTGCCACACTAATTTCTTTTATTTTATTTTTTTGGTACTGAGGATTGAACTCAGGGACACTCGGCCACTGAGCCACATCCCCAGCCCT
>JAJEJO010002296.1:223052-261809 GCA_020662805.1 Glaucomys volans | reverse complement strand
AGGGTCTCACTGAGTTGCTTAGGGCCTCGCTAAGTTGCTGAGGCTGGCTTTGAACTCTCGATCCTCCTGCCTCAGCCTCCCAAGTGCTGGGATTACAGGCGTGTGTCACAGGGCCTGGCTGCCACCCCAATTTCTAAAATCCTATTTTAGGGCTGGAGTTGTGGCTCAGTAGTAGAGCCTGGCATGTGTGAGGCACTGGGTTTGATTCTCAGCACCGCATATAAATAAATAAAAAATAAAAGTCCATCAACAACTAAAAAATGTTTTAAAAATAACTAAAAGATTCCATTTTATAAATGTGCAAATTTGTGCAGCCCCACATTAATGGATATTAAAGTTTCTGATTTTCACAGGTATGACTAACTAGGTTTATTTTTTTATTTCAAATATGCTGCTGAGGTTTTCTTATGCTCTCTCTTTTGGACTTATTTCTATTTTGCCTAAGGTACTATCCATGTAGGTTTTTTTTTTTTTTTTTTTGTCTTGGCCATTTTGATCGTGGCTGTATATTTTGTTTTGGACCTCTGAGAGGAGTTTCCAAATGGTTTTCAGGTCATGTATGATCAACTTTTAAGGGCCTTTATATCTTTTTCTAAAATATTTCCTGCATTTGGTTAACTAAGAATCCACTTCAGTCGCTGTGTGATGGGTTTCTGGGCCCACCATCCCCTCAGGCCATTGTTAGGTTGCATTGTGTGTAACCATGGTGACCTGGCTTGATACCATTACCTCCTTAAAGTGATGTCATACCATCAGAATTTCCAGCCTCCATGACCCCTAGCTGGCCTCTGTGTTTAGAGGTTGTATTCCCTCTAGAAGTGTGACGCTTTGGCTGGGGTGGGGAGTGACAGAGCCTCGTTGGAACCATGAGGATTTCTGCCCACCTCACCTCAGAGACTTGATTCTAGGCAGTGCACTGCCCTTGCAACACTTATCATGTTACACATGCATTCTTTGTCTCGGTACTGCCTCTTTGCCCCAGGTTGTAAACTTCCCAGCCAGGGATCTTTCTGATTGCTCCATGTCACCCAAGTATCCTGTGCAGTAATACCTGGGACATGATAATGCATAGGAGATATTTGTTGAATGAATGAAAAGTGAATGAGGGCTGGAGTTGTGGTCAGTGGTAGAGCGCTTGCCTGGCATGTGTGAGGCCCTGGGTTTGATACTCAGCACTGCATATAAATAAATAAAATTTGAAAAAAAGGTCCACTGACAACTAAAAAAATACATTTTTTAAAAAAAGTGAATGAGTGATCAATGGAGTAAGTGAAAAAATGAAATGAAGAATCCTAGTGTAACAGCCAGGCAGTGTTCGGGTGCTCAATGTAGGGAAAGAGGAGGGAGATGGGGAAAGCCAAGATAGAGTGGCAGATGGAATTTGAAGTGAGAAAACCAGGGCTCAGATCTTGACTGGGCTATCTTGAACTGTGTGACCTTGACCAAGTCACTCAATTTTTCTGTACTTAATTAAGTCTTCTATATAAAAGGGGATTGATTCAGGAATGGACTGATCCAACAAATATTTATTGAGTATTTGCCATGAGCTGGGTGCTGGGAAATGGGCTGGAAACACATAGTCTTTTGGGACAGCCATGGGATTGCGCTGCTTAGATTAGGGCCTTTTGCATGAGGTGTGGGTGGGTTCAGCCTCCTGTGACTGCAATGCAGCATTCGTACTGAGTCCATGCTCTCTTGGGCTGTCCCCACCAGTGCCTAAGCATGGGAGGGCACTAGAACACCATGGCCTAAGGCTTTTCCCACCCTCCGTTTCCTCCCCTCTCTCTCTGCACGGGTGTCAGGCCAGCTCCAGGGTCTGGGGCTTTCCTCCCCCATTCCTGTGCCCTCTCCTCCATGGCTGTTTTCCCCACATGTCTCTCCCATGTCTGTTTCTGTCTTAGTCATTGCTTCCTGGAAGCCTTAACCAGATCAATCTGTTCTTGAGAGCCTGGCATAATGGTGATGGAATAGCACAGCCCTGTAAAGGCTGTTGTGAGGATGAAGTGAGATATTGTCGAGCACAGCTTTGCAGAAGGCCAGCCCAGAGTAAGAGCTCAGTAAAGGATTTGCCTTGTGGTCGTCACTGTTACTGTCCTCATTCATCTTGTTCCTCAGGTGAGCAGGTAGAGAATGATCCCTGTGTCCATTTCATCATCTGGATCAGCACAGTGGACTATCCCTGAGTCCCTGTGCCCTTGTGCTTCTTCAGGATCAAGATGCTAATCTCTGGATTATTTGAATGAGAGGAAGGTCTGAGGGAAGAAAGGAGAGGGGACATTTGGATATGGAAAAATATTAGAGACTTTCAATGAGCAAGTAGTTATTGAGGAACCACTGTGTACCTGGTTCTTTGCACGGTGATGGTTTATAAAGGAGACAAGAACAAAAATGCTGTTAAGAACCTCAGAAGACAAAGTGGGTGAAGGGTGTGGACAAGTAAGTTTGTAAACAGCGCTCGGAGTCCTAGGACACAGGCAGACACACAGGACTTGCAATCAACTTGACACTAGGCTTAATCATTTTTGACATTTCTCCCTCTCCAGACTAAGTTAGTTCCTATACTACTGGATGTTTTTTTATTTTTATGTTTTTTGGTTTTTTTTGCATATTGTATACCGACCCCAGGAGTACTTAGTCGTGCCTCATTTCCTGTCAAATGGAGAGCTCCATGAACATGAGGACCCCAAGGCCCTTGCTCAGGTGCACCCCAGGTTCAGCACCATGCTCGGTGCCTACCATATAGTAGGCAACTTGTGTTAGCTTTCTTAACTGTAAACAAATACCTGAGATAATCAGCTTGAAAAGAGGGAAGATTTATTTTGGCTTCCAGTTTTGGAGGTTTCAGTTCATGGTCAGATGGCCCTGTTGTTTTTGGGTGTGTTGTGGGAGCATGGTAGGGGAAGATGTCTACCTCATGGCCAGGTGCAAAGAGAGAAAGAGGAAGAGATCAGTCTCTTTGGAGGGCACGCCCCCAAAGACCTAAGACCTGCCCCTAGGCTCCACCTCTTAAAGGTTTCACCAATTCACAGTAGTGCCACACTGGGGACCAAACCTTTAACACATGGCCTTTGGGGACATTTAAGCACTACAGCACTACTACAGTTTAATGGGGGGATTGTATGGATTAAATGAGGTAATGTTTATCAAGCTAAATTCTCCTGCAAATATCATTGTATACCTTGCAAATTGGTGCAGTCTCTCGTGGTCTAATACTATGAGCTGGGCAGTCTTCCTCCCTCACGTGGTTATCTGGAGGATTAAGGAAGTTGATATGAGTAAAGAACTTAGAACAAGGCTTATCATGTAATAAAAACTCAAGAAGTGTTAGGTAAATCAACAAGGATAAAATTTCAGTTATACAAGAAGCCTAAGTTCTAGAGATCTGCTTTACAACATCATGCCTATAGTGAATACTGCTATGTGTATACCTAATCCATTCAAAGGTAGGCCTCATATTAATTGTTCTTACCACAATTAAAAACAAATAAATATGAAGACATAATGTAGGCAAGAAAAAGTGGAGGCAGTGTTACAACTCATACTGTCTAGAAAAAAATGCTTTATTCTAAAATTTATCATTTATATGAGTTCATTACCCACTTCCATTTCAAATTAAAGAGGTGAGAAATGTGGGAGAAGTATTAGCCTCCATAAATATTATCATTGTTTCCATTTTTTGGGGGGTCATTTTATTGATCTGAATTCTGAGACTCAGAAAGTGACAGCACCTTGCCCAGGATTGCACAGCTAAACACTGGCAGAGCAGCCACTAAGGAGTCTCCTGAATTGCCTTGAATGCTCTGGGACATTCTTAGAACAGTCACCAGGTGGCGCTCTTTCCCAGGGATAGGATCTGCCTGAGGCCTGCCCCTGGCATGTCTTGAGTCCTCATTTTAGAGGGAGAGGAACAAAGCTTTGAGAAAGTGGGCCTGGGGCCCAGAGGCATCCACCGTCACTGGTGGGTGTCCTAACTTACCCAATTCCAAACCCTATTTGCTTCCTACCTTCAAGTGCCATCCTTTACCTACCTCTCTACGGTGGCTTCTGGAGCCTTCCTTGCAGATACACTGCTAGGGGCAGGAAACTTGGAGCCAAACTGCCTTTGTCTCAACCCTTGTTCTCTCACCATTGGTGATGTGGGCATTAGTGATCCCATGTGTCTCATCTCCCCATCTGTAAAATGGGAGCAATAAAATTCCATAGGGTCATCATGAGGACTGGGTTAATATATGCAAAGCACTTACGGCAGGTATAAGTACATGGTAAGAGCTAGGAAAGTGTTACTGTGATGCTTTACCAGCATCCTGCCTGGATATAGGAGCTCACATGGGAATTTTGGGATGAGTCCTCCACTTCACCTCCTATTCACCTCAACATCCTTACATAGAAATGGCTACCATTTATTTGCAGTTATACTAGGTAGCATGCTAAACCCAGAATTTCATGATCTCAGTGAATCCACAGCTCAACCCTGTGAAAGAGATACTATTATTGGTCCCATCTTATAGAGAAGAGGCTGAGACAAACTAAGTCATTTTAGCCAGGGTCACATGGTTATTGACAGAGGTGGGCCCCACACAGGCCTGTCTGATGCTGAAGATTAAGCTTTTTACTACTGCACAATTTTGTATCCCTGCAGGGCCCATCCTTCCCAGAAGCCACCGTAGGGTGAGGTTTCTTACTGCTCTAATCCTGGGAGACAAAGGAATGGATTTCACTTGTGTCTCCCTGCTGCCCTGGGAAGTTCTTTGACCAACAAAGAAGCCTCTTCAGATTAGAGTCATCCACAGAGACTTCAAGGTCCACCTTCCCTCCATCTTGTTTTCTTTCTGCAGCATGGGGCTGCCCACCTAGGCAGGTGGGAGACTGCATCTCAGACCATGAGTTCACTTAAGTTCTGGGCCATCCAGAATGTAGCTCAAGTGCTCTGTCACTCACACAAACCTGTCTGGGATTTTTCTTCCCCTCTCTTGGCACATGACAGAGTCTGTGTAGCATTGGCATCTTTTAGGCAAGAAAGAAACAGCAGGCACCTCTCTACAATCACAGAATCCCAGGATGCTAGGCAGGACTGGAAGGGACTGTATGTAGGATCTGGAAAATGGGATCCTGAGGAAGGAAGGATCTTTTTTTTTAAAAAAGCATTTTTAGTTGTAGATGGACACAATACCTTTATTTTATTTGTTTATTTTAACGGGGTGCTGAGGATTGAACCCAGTGCCTCACACATGCAGGCAAGTGCTCTACCACTGAGCCACAACCCCAGCCCCAGGGAAGGATCTTGATAAGGATCTCATTGAAAGCAAGAAAGGTCACTAGATGGAGGCCCTTTTGTCTTCAGCACCTTCTGGGCACCCTTTGTTCCTAGAAGTGCTGACATGAGATGGGAGTTTAGATGGGCAGCCAGGCCCCTGCGAGTGTATGCATTAAGGCATTTGGTGCTTCCCTTCACCCTCTCTCTCCCTTTCTCTTTCTCACATACTCTCATGTGATGATCCTCTAAAACAACGTTTGTCAACCTCAACATTATTGACATTTGGGGTCAGCTAATTTTTTTTTTTTTTTGAACCAGGGATTGAACTCAGGGACACTCGGCCACTGAGCCACATCCCCAGCCCTATCTTGTATTTTATTTAGAGATAGGGTCTCACTGAGTTGCTTAGGGCCTCGCTAAGTTGCTGAGGCTGGCTTTGAACTCTCGATCCTCCTGACTCAGCCTCCCAAGTCGCTTGGATTACAGGCGTGCACCACCACACCCGGCTCAGCTAATTTTTTGTGAGGGACTGTCAAGCACCATCTTTATCTGCTACCATTTCATTCCCTAACATTCCTCAGTTGTGTGACAACCAAATAGATCTCCACGTGCTTCTGAGCCTCTCCTGGGGGGCACAGTTGTTATCTTCTCCCCCTTCTGTTGAGAACCACCATTTTAAAGCAGATTCCTTTCTCCCCCGCTTCCTGAAATATGTATTAAGAACTTTCTACATGAAATGCTCTGCTGGCTTGTGAATCCAACATGAACTCGGTCTTTAAAAGGTTCAGAGTTTAGTTGGGGAGACCAGGGCCACACAGTGACAAAGGATGGGGAGTCCCTCAGCAGAGAGGAGAGCTAGGTGCTAAAAGGAGAACAGGATTAGATACCTCACTGACTGGGGAGATCCGAGAAGGAAAAAGGGTGGGTGAGAGAAATTCCAGGCAGAAGGAGTGTAAAAGGTTACAAAATGTGATATGTTGGGGGAAATGGATTTTAGTATGACTGTACCCTAGAGTGCACACAAGGAGTGATTGGGGAGGAGGCTGTAGAGGTCGGCAGAGCAAGGTGATGGTGGTGGGGGAGACAGTGATGGTGACCATGTATTGAGCACTCATTATATGCCAGACAGAGTTCCAAGTGTCTAATGTGTATTATCTCTTAATCTACACAGCCGATTTTGAGGAAGGTATTATTGTTATCTCACCATGGATGGGAAAGGTGATGCGCAGAGAGATTCGGTGTATGGTCCAAGTCACCTACTCCTTGTAAACCCCAAAAAGAAGTTTGATTATAAAGGACCAAAGGTCTTAAGTGAAACAGTGACAGGGTTATCTGTAGCCGCATAACAGATCACCACAAACTTAGGTTAACCACATGCCCATCTAGACTATAGTGTTTTATTTAGGTCAACTGTATAGGGACCAATGTCCTCTCCCTGCCTTTTTTTGCAGGAAGATGGAACCCAGAGCCTTGTGTATACTAGGCAAGAGCTCTATTACTGACTACATCCCAAACCCCTGCCCCCCTTTTTTAGCTGTAGATAGACACAGTACCTTTATTTTATTTATTTATATTTATGTGGTGCTGAGGATCCAACCCAGTGCCTCATATGTGCTGGGTAAGCTCTCCACCACTGAGTTTAAAGTCCAGCCCCCCTTTTATTATTGTTTTTATTAGTGAATTATAATTATACATAATAGAGGGGTTCACTGTGCTATTCATGTATGCATATAATGTAATTTGCCATTTTATTCCCCAGTACTTTCCCTTTCCCTCTCCTTCTACCTCCCCCTGATATCTCATGATTCTATGGACTGATTGGTGCTCAGCTGGGTGGTTCCTCTCTTGATCTGGCATGGGGTCTTCCATGCAGTGGCAGTAACATGATTGGGGTTGTGTGTCTGGCACCTTGGTGTTCCTCCTTTTAGCTCCTTCTCTGTAACCATTCACTCAACAGAGTAACCTATTATGCTAGGTGGCTTAGGAGCTGCCAGATCTTCTTTACTTTTGTTGGTACCAGGGGTTGAACTCAAGGGCACTCGACCACTGAGCCACATCCCCAGCCCCATTTTGTATTTTATTTAGAGATAGGGTCTCACTGAGTTGCTTAACACCTGGACATTGCTGAGGCTGACTTTTTGAACTTGTAGTTCTCCTGTCTCAGCATCCTGAGCCACCAGGATTACAGGCATGTGCCACCACACCCAGCTGTCAGACCTCCTTAATGCCTGGTCTGTTAAGAAGCCCCAGGACCTTATTTTCTCTATAGTATAATGGTGTGAGAGGTCAAAGGCATAGTTCAGATTCATGGGAGGAGACAAACAGTGGATTTCTGAAGGACGGAGGGGCCTGTGCCTATAGGGAGAGGTGAAATTGTGTCCACCTTGGGATAGTAGCTATTATAGGTAAAATGTTATTCCAGAAAGAATGTTCTGCCTGGGCATGGTGGCCTGTAATCCCAGAAACTTAGAGGGCTGAGTCAGGAGGACTGACAGTTTAGGATCAGCCTAGGCAGCTTAGCGAGGCTCTAAGCAACTGAGACTCTGTCTCAGAATAAAACATTAAAAAAAGGGCTGAAAAGGAATGGAGTTATAGTAGAGTATCCCTGGTTCAATACCCAGACCAAAAAAAAAAAAAAAAAAGGAAGAAGACTATTTTGGCAGCCTGTGTATGGATTGAAGAGGGAAAAATTAAAGACATGAAGACTTTATGAAGTCATTGTTGTAACTTGGATAATTTTCATTGAGTTGGTTATTCAGCTTCTGTTTTTACTTTTGCTACTATAGAAAGACCAGAGTAATTAAGTTGCAGTAATGACAATAATGCAACAATCATTCTATCTTACGTTCATTGAACACATACTGTGTTGCCAAGAAGTGTGGTAAATACTTTTGCATATAACTTAATCCTCATAATTATCTCCTGTGGTATGTGTACTTCCATTTCACCCTCCAGAAAACTGAGGTCAAGTGCATTACTTCACTAATGCTGCCATAACTTTAGCACCAGTGACTAAGTAGCATAAACAACAGAATTTAGTTTTCTCCCAATTCTGTATGCTAGAAGTCCAAGACCAAGGTGTTGGCAGGGTTGGGTTCTTTTGAGTCCTCTCTCCTCTCCTATGTGTGCAAAAGAATTAAAAGCAGGAACTTGAGCAAATATTTACATGCTAATGTTCATGGCAGCATTATAATACCCCAAAGTAGAAACAACCAAGATGTCCATCAAAAGATGACTAGAGAAACACAATGTGATATATACTTACAATGGAATATTTTCAGCTTTAAAGAGGAATAAAATTGTCATATATACTATTACGTGTATGAACTGTGGGGACATTATGTTAAGTGAAATAAGTCAGATACAAAAGGACAAATATGGTATGATTTCATTTACATGAGGTACTTAAATAAATATGTAGAGATAGAAAGTAAAATAGTGTTTACTAGGGGCTGGGGAAAGAAGGAAATGGGGAGTTTTTTTTCAGTTTGGGATGATGGAAAGTTCTGGATACTAATGTGATTGTTGTGCAATCATGTGAACAGACTTAATGCCACTGAAATAAACATCTAAAAATGGTTAAAGTGGCAAATTTAATGTCATATGCCTTTTGCACAATAAAAAAGAGCTAAAAAAGGAGTGGAAATCTCTTGCCCTTTATGATATTATTTCTGTTTTCTTTGTCTGTGTAAGCATATTCCTTTACGATTCCTTGACTGTCATGTTAGTGGGGTCTCAGCAAGAAGAAGAAATAAATGTGTGAGGGCAATCCACCAATTATAACTAATTCCTCTAAGATACTTTCTGAATTCTGCTACAAGGATGGAACCATGCTAGAAAATATGAATATGATGGTCTCCATGTTGAAGGAAGAAAGGAGAATTGCAGGCACAATATCCTTATAAAGTTGTATGCTACAAAACACAGTTTTGGCTCTGAGGTCATTAAAGAAGAGAGGAAATAGATTTGCAGCAATATTTAATATATTTGCTGTCATGTTGGATGGGAGCCTTAAGTTGCCGTAGCAACAGACCAGAGCAGGAACTTCATTAGAGGAAGAGCTCCTTAGATTTTAACCATGTTATTCAATCAGGCATGAATGATGGGGGAGACCATCACATGGCACCCATAAGATCTTCTACTTTGATAAGTTGCATAATTAGCTAAATCTAATAAATCTTTGGAACGAGTAAAACAACAACCCAAATCTTGCTTTTTACATCTTTTCCAGAGTCATCAGTAGTCAAAAGATTTCCTTGGAATTTCTTTGGTGGAAGTACTTAGAGCAGAGTTAGCAATATCAGAGCACCCCCATTCACAAGCAAGGACAGGATAATACCTTACATAGATAATACCTTACATTTATTGGTATTTGACATTTGAAAGAAGATGCCTGACATATGCAAGGTCATCAAATAAAGGAATTACTCTATGATGGTCAAGTTTCAGGTCTTTCTCAAGGCTGGATGGGGAGCTATTTCTTGGAGGAGAGGAGAGTATCTTCCCAAACACCTACCTCTACTCACCTTAAAAAGCATCAATAGCAATTTCACTGCAATATGCAGTGAATTCATATTGCAAAGGAATTTAGCATAAAATCTGGTCAGAATTAAGCAAAGGTTGGGCTGTGTTAATCATCACCAGGATGGCTTCCAGGAGGACAGGAGTTTTAAGCAGAATTTTTTGGGAACAAGTCACATCTTTTTGAGGAAGGTGGATCTGATTCACTAAGATGTTACTATCACTTCAAATTCTCAGTTTGTCCACTCGTAAGTAAATCTGACTCATTTCAAATATTTCTCCTTTGGTAGTCTTTGGGGAGGTACCAGGCAGAGCCATGAAATGCAGTTATATTCTAGTCAGCTTGTCCAGGCAATAGTTATTTTCAAGTTTACACCACTTCTGGAAAGACCATTGTTCTATTGATTCAGTTTTCTCCCCAAAAGGGTAATTTTGGGTTTAACCCTCCTATTTATAACCCAGATCTGTTTTGCCGCAAATATGCTTTTATTGGGTTATTCCCTCCTGTGTACAATTGTGGTATAATCGGATATATAATTGGAATCAATAGTTTTTTCCCCTTTTTTAAAAAATAAAGTTTTTTTTTGGCAGTTGCTAATTCTAAAGCTCTGAGCAAGGTATAGTATAGTTTACAAAGAAGGATCAGATGCAGACTGTCTATGCTCTTGAGGAAAAATAATAGAAGAAACGACAGAAGACAACCAGTGATTAATTATAAAATGAGTGATATATACCAGGTGGTCCCAACCTGAGCTCCCCAGGTTCCCAGGGGTCTTAGCAGTAATAAGAACAGAAGGGAGGGCTGCCTATGAGCTATTTCCACTACTTCAAAAAGACTAACCCCAAAAGCTTATATTTATCAGAGATTAGATGCACAGGCTAATTAAACTGAAACATCAGGTTTCTTTGCTTGGGGCTAGAATTATATCAACTCAGTGTAGAAACACCAGTTACCCCATGCTGACTGGAAGCTCTGATTGGCAGTTACCTTTGTCTTTGATTAATAAAACATGAGAAAGTGAATTCATTATTACTTGATAAATATGTTTTGTTTGATAGAAAGTGTTTCAAAGCATGGGATTTGTGAAAAAAGAATAATAAAATATTCTCTTTGGGTGAAAAGATTGAGAATCAGTGAGATGGACAATAAGTGACTAGTTTGAGAGCTTCAGGTGAGCAGAGGCTTTGTGTGGGGCAAGAAAGTGAGGACTCACATGAGCAGGGTTTTGAAAGATGTGCAAGTTTTATTTATGCAGTGGTTTTCAAAGTGTGGTCTGGACCAACAGCATCGGACCCATCTGGGAACTCATTAGGAATACTAACTCTTGGCCTCTGCCTACTGGGTCAGTAGCTCTGAGGACCAGTCCTGCCACCTGGCTTGTAACAGGCCTCCAGGGGTTTCTGGTGCATGCTGCAGTTTGAGAACCACAAAGCCCTTTCTTTGTTTCCCCAAGTTTGAGGTGCTAAGGGAACAGTCAATGATTCTAAGAGGAACCTGTTCAGCTTGGAATCAAAGCAGAAACAAAGGGAAATTACTATTGAGTAAGTTATTTCTTTCCCAATCTTTCACACTTTCTGATAACATCAGGGGAAAAAGACAGTTTGATTCTAGCTGGTCTTTAACAAGAAACATTCAGATCTCTCTCTCTCTCTCTCTCTCTCTCTCTCTCTCGTTATTTATTTATTTTTTTGTGGTGTTGGGGATTGAACCCAGGGCCTTGTGCTTGCCAGGCAAGCACTCTACCAACTGAGCTATGTCCCCAGCCCTCTCTTGTTATTTTGGACAAGGAGAATAGACTTCATTCAGTTTCAAAGCCTTGGCAGGCAATGGAATTTAACTTGGGTTTGATAATTTAGTTCTGCCTCCCTCACATTTGTTTTTATAGTTATCTTCTTTTTGGCAAGTGATACTAGTTTTCCACTTGCAGGAGCAATATAAAGTGTTTTTTTTTTTTTTTTTTGGACTGGGGATTTAACCCAGAGATTCTCTACCACTGAGCCACATCCTCAATCACCTTTTTTAAAAATTTTAAATATTGAAGCCAATATTGAAATCAATTTTAAATATTGACTATATTAGCACATGCCCGAAATTCCAGCAATTTGGAAACCTGAGATAGAAGGATCACAAGTTCAAGGCCAGCCTTGGTAACTATAGCATCAAACTAAAAAATAAAGAGAGCTGGGGTTGTAACTCAGTAGTAGAGCACCCCTGGATTCAATCCTCATTCCCCAAAACACATAAAAATATTTTTTATTTTGAGATAGTATCTTACTAAATTAAATTGCTGAAATTGATCATGAACTTAGGATCCTCCTGCCCCAACCTCCCAAGTTGCTGGGATTATAGGCAGTGTAAACTATTTTCTTTTCTTTTTTTAAAATATTTTTTTAGTTGTCAATGAACCTTTGTTTTACTTAGTTATATATGGTGCTGAGAATTGAACCCAGTACCTCACACATGCTAGGCAAGTGCTCTACCATTAAGTTACAACCCCAGCCCAGTATAAAGTATTTTCAATGAAAGCTTTATTTATAAAAAATGTGATTCAATGTAAAGAAAAAGGGTAAACAATAGTTCCAGACATATGTGGAAATGGAAAACATAAGGGCATTAGGTGAATGATCAAAATTTATGAAATATATTTAAGATAACAATTATGTGTGCATGCACATGTGTGTTGATGCTTGAATGGATTTGTGTTTGTCCTTGCTTGTCAGGTTTTTTTTTTCTTTTTGAGAAAAGATCACAAATATATTCCCATTGTAGTAAGTACAAGTACAAGGAAGAAAACGATCTAAATAGCAAAAGGTGTTCCAAGCTACACCCTCTGACCCATTTGTGGGAGCAAAACCCAGTACAACAGAATTCTGCCCAGCAAAGGGACCCATGTGATGCTTTGGAGTTAGTTTTATCAGAATTTTGTGATACTTCAGCTCTTTAAATATAGGGCTGCTGAGATGTAATGAGAGCTGGAACACAGGCTTTGTTATCTGTTGGGGACAATAAGAAAACAGTTCTGGAATAGGTGACAGGTAACATCTCTAGGTCATAGAGATGCTTTTCATAACTTTGAGATCAGAAGTACCAAATGTAATTGGTTTGTGTATGCACCTTGATGTATCCCAGCATATTATTGGTAGGGTGATTCAGAGGGATATTATACTATGTTCCTTTTTCTCTCAATATTTTAATGATGGGCAAAGCCTAATTAAAAATAATAGAAAAGTCATCCTCAAAGACAATGTCTCTGAAAGTGTTTTGAACTCAATACATAAAACATAGTTTAGCACAGCACGCACATACAAAAGACACACTTTATAACACCTATACAAGGGTTTCATGAAGCAGCTCTCATCCTTATAGCAAGAGACAGCAGAGTTTTTACTTTATTCTAGTTCATAAAATAATTTTCTGATCCACCAATGGTCTCATTAGCAGATTGGAAAATGCCTCTTTGACTGACAGGTTCTGAACATTTATTGTGCATAGGTTTACCTACAAGTTTGTTAAAATTTGGATTCCTGGATTTGGGAATTTCCCCCTTCCCACCCTCTCACTGAGGATGCTGTTTCACTGGGTTTGGGATATGACGTGGATCTGCAAGTTTTGATAGGCACCCTACAGGATTCTGATGCAGGTAGAATTTGGAGCACATTTTAAGAAACACTACTCTAAAAGGAAACAAGAAAAGAATCCTCAAATGTTAGTTTTTGAAAAACATGAATCTTGAGGTCTGAATTTGGAAGACAGATATCCATTACCTCCTGGATAAAGTTCAGTAGGTTAATGTAGAAGGACACATCAGGCCCTTCATTGCCTAGTTCCTGCCAAGCTTTTCAGGTACACCCCAACTCTAATCTTGTTGCCCCCATTCAGTCCTGTTCCATGTAACAACCCACATCTGTCCATTCACCATCTACATAGTGCATTCTTTTATGTATACTTTTGTTCTTGTGGCATGGTAAGATAAGTACCTTGATGAATCCTTCTGTACTTGAAAATAATTAAAAATGCTGGCTGATAGTATAAAAACTATTTTAAAAATGTGTTCACAAGCCAGGAAGTTATTAGAGTATCCTCAGGAGTAAGCACTAAGAAAGGTAAGCAGAGCCATGAAACTGGCTTTTGCCTAAAAATATTTGCTGAACTTGGTGATTTTTTCATGGCCTCAATCATAGGGGACAGGAGATGAAGTTCAGACTCTAACTAAGGTAAGGGTCTAATGGTATCCCTCTCATAGAAATATGATATTAAATGGTCATACCTCAGTGTAAAGGTAACTTAGTGCAAGGGTGATTGAGAAACAAACCTGTCACCTGGCAGATGAAAACAATTGCCTGTCTTAAACATTAAGGCTGGATGGAGGAGCCCCCCTGCAAAAAAAATCTTCCCTGAGAATTTGTAACCACAGACTCTTATGAGCATCTGAACATGAGTGCACCTCAAATAACATTGGATTGGTAGGAACCTAGAAGAACCAAATATACAAATCCCTTGTGGAAATTGTCCTTCCCTTGGTCTCCCCAGGAATTCTTTATGATACAGCATTGAGAAATGTCCGTTCATGATAAAATACATAAGGAAGCAAGGCAACAGGAGTGTTGGTTCATCAGAAACCCAGACAGCAGAATGAGACCCATGAAGATCACAGATAGTAAAATTATCAGTCTCAGTCTCAGAATACAAAGGAGGTATTTCACTATGTTTATAGAAAGAAAAATAAGAATGAAGAATTAGACCACGAAAATGACAAAACAGATTTTACAAAAAGGATTTTCAGAAATGAAAAATTCTGGATTCAATAGTTAGTTAGATTACAGTTGAGGAGAGAACTGGTCACTTAGAATTATGAAAAAATGGAGTACAATACAGACAGACAAAGAGATAGAAAATAGGAAAGAGAGGTCAGGAGATCTGGAAAAGAGAATGAGACAATCTGATACATGTTCAATTGGTGTTCCAGAAGACGAGGAGAGAAAGAATGATGTGGAGATAATATTCGAATGAATAATGACTGAGAATTTTTCAGTATTGGTGAAATACCCGACCACACATTCAGGAAGTGTTGTGAATCTCAAGATAAATAAAAATAAATCCACCCTTAGGAAGATCATAAACGAAATTACAGAACACTGAGACATAGAGAAGATCTTAAAGCAGCCCGAGGGAAAGGCAGATTACCTTTAAACAGTGGTAATTTTTCCCACAGTTGTCTTCTCAACAGCAATAATAGAAACAATCAAAATATCTTAAATATGCCAAGAGAAAATAACTATGAGCCCAGGATTGGATAGGTAGTAAAAATGGTTCATTCAAAAGGAGGAAGAAATGAAGATATTTTCAGGTGAATTCAGAGATAATTCATGACCAGCAGACTCCAATCGGAGTCAAATGCCAAAGAATGGACTTCAGGCAGAAGGATGGTCTCCAATGCAAAAAGGAATAAGGATCAAAGAAGTGCTGGGAAGTGGACACATCAAATAAACATCACCTCTAGGAGACAACGACTGTGTCTCGAAGATTTTTAAGAATCAAGATAGAACTAAGACATATGATAACAATAGATCTAAATCTGGGAAAGGAATTGATTGAAACTAAGAATATATAGTCCTTAGCTTTTTGAGGGAAGGAGGATTAAGAGGCTGATCCATTTTGGATTTTGACACATTTCCATGTTAATATTTCTAAGGTAGTGTGTTGGGTTGGGGAAGGAAATCTTCCCTCAGCCATCACTAGGTTCATGGCTGAGGCTCCTATCACATGAGGCAGATTAACAAGAGATAAGCATACAAATTTTATTTCATGTACATTTTATTTTTTTTAATTAATTAATTAATTAATTAATTAATTTTTTGGGTACCAGAGATTGAACCCAGGGGCACTCCACCACTGAGCCACATCCCCAGCCCTTTTTGTATTTTATTTAGAGACAGGGTCTCACTAAGTTGCTTAGGGCCTCACTAAGTTGCTGAGGCTGGCTTTGAACTCGCAATCCTCCTGCCTCAGCCTCCCAAGTGCTGGGATTACAGGCGTGCGCCACCGCGCCTGGCTTCATGTACATTTTATATGATATAGGAGCCCTCAGAAATGAGGACCAAAGAATCAGGGAAACCAGTGTGTTTATGCTTAGGTTTATTGAAAATAGACCATCCTGAAGAAGTGTGATTGGACAGACAGGTGTAATCTAATGACAAAATAGGTGGATATAGCAGGCCTGTTTGTCCAGATTTTTCTGTGTCCCTGTGTCTTTGGAGATTAGGGTGCTCCTTTCATCAGGTTATACAGAGGGCTCCTCTGATTAGAGTCTCTTCAGAGGACGGTCAGAGAATTCTTTTTTAAAAAATAATAATTATACATATTTATGGGCTCTAGTATGATGTTTTGATACATATGTGATGTGCAGTGATCAAATCAGGACATTTAGCATTTCTGTCACCTGAAATATTTATCATTTCTTCATGTTGGGAACATTCAAGGTCTCCTTGCTGTTTTGAAACATACAGTAAATTGTTGCTAACTATAGTCACCCTACTGTTCTATAGAAGCCAAGAACTTATTCATCCTAACTATTCTGGTACCTATTATCCAGCCTCTTTCTATTCCCCTTCTTTCTATCCTTCCCAGTCTCTGGTGACCTTTGTTCCATTCTCTAACTTCTATTAAGTCCACTTTTTTTTTTTTTTTTTGGTGCTGAGAATTGAACCCAGGGGTTCTGGGATCAACTTTTTTAGCTTTCACATGTGAGTGAAAGCATGTGTGATTGGTTTTTCTGTGACTGACTAATTTCACTTAACATAATGTACTCCAGGCTCATCCATGTATCTGTTAATGATGACAGTACATCATTCTTTTGATGGCTGAATAATATTCCACTGTGTATCTGTACAACTTTTTTTTTTGGAACCAGGGATTGAACTCAGGGGCACTTGACCACTGAGCCACATCCCCAGCCCTATTTTGTATTTTATTTAGAGACTGGTCTCACTGAGTTGCTTAGGGCCTCGCTAAGTTGCTGAGGCTGGCTTTGAATTCGCGATCCTCCTGCCTCAGCCTCCCAAGTGCTGGGATTACAGGCGTGTGCCACCACGCCCGGCTCTGTACAATTTTCTTTGTCCTTTCGTCTATCAATGGACATTTAGGTTGATTGTAGTTCTTGGCTATTGTGAATAGTGCTGCAGGAAACATGGGAATGAATATGTGTCTTTGATATTCTGATTTTTTTCCCTTTGGTTATAGTCGGGTAGTGGGTTTGCTGTTTCATATGGTAGTTCTCGTTTTAGTTTGTTTGTTTGCTCTTGGTCCTGGGAACTGAATGCAGGGCTTCACACATGCTAAGCCCACACTGTACCATTGAGCTACACTCCCAACCCCCGGCCCCTATTTTTTAAAATAATTATTTACATATATATATTTTGAGTTGCTGATGCACCTTTATTTTATTCATTTATTTATATGTGGTGCTGAGAATTGAACCCAGTGCCTCACACATGCTAGCCAAGTGCTCTGCCACTGAGCCACAACCCCAGCCCCAGAACTATCTTTCTTTCTTTCTTCTTTTCTTTTTTTTGCAGTGCTGGGGATTGAACCCAGGGCCTTGTGCATGTGAGGCAAGCACTCTACCAACTGAGCTATATCCCCAGCCCCCAAGTCCCTATTTTTAAGTTTTTTTTTTTTTTTAGTAACCTTAGTCCTGTTCTTCATAATGACTATACTAATTTACATTTTTACCAAGATCATCTAAGACATCATATAAGAGGTTTCCTTTTTCTGCATTCTTACCAGAATTTATGTTTTGTCCTTTTTTTTGAAACAGGGTCTGGCTGTGTTGCCCAGGTAGGTCTTGAATTCATGGGCTCAATTGATCCTCCTGTCTCATTTTCCCAAATAGCTGGGACTACCTGTCACCATACCCAGCCTATATTTTTGATGATAACCATTCTAAGTGGGGTAAGATGAAAGCTTGCGGTTTTGATTTGCATTTCTTTGATGATTAGTGATGTTGAACGTTTTTTCAATATGCTCCTTGGTCATTTGTATATTTTCTTTTTGAGAAATGTCTATTCAGATAATTTGCCCACTTTTTAATTGGGTTATTTGTTTTTCTTTTTCTTTTTTTTTTTTGCTGTTGAGTTGTTTGGGTTCCTTGTATATTTTAGATATTAATCCCTTGTTGGCTAAGTGACTAGTTTGCAAATATTTTCTCTCATTCTATAAGATGCCTCTTCATTCTGTTGATTGTTTCCTTTAGTGTACAGAAGATTTTTTAGTTTGATATAATTCCATTTGTTTATTTTTGCTTTTGCCAACTGTGCTTTTAGGGTTCTATCAAAAAAAATTTGCCCATTTGTGTTAATTGCTGAAATGTTTCCCCTATGTTTTCTTCTAGTAACTTCATCATTTCAGGTGTTACATGTAAGTCTTTGAATGATTTTGAGTTTATTTTTGTTTTTGGTGAGAAGTAGGGATCTAATTTCACTTTTCTGTATGTGCATATTCTGTTTTCCTAGCACCACTTATTGACACTTTTTCCAGTATTTGTTCTTGGCACCTTGTTGAAAATTAGCTGACTATGAGCATCCAGGACCATGTTGTTTTGGCAATTATAGCTTTGCCATATATTTTGAAGTCAGGTATTATGCCTCTGAGCTTGTCCTCCTGCCCCCAACCAGGATTGCTTTGGCTATTTGGGGCCTTTTGTATTTTGAAACAGATTTTAGGATTTTTTTTCCTGTTTCTGTGAAGAATGTCATTGCTATTTTAATATTATATTGATTCTGTAGATCACTTTGGTAGTATATGCATTTCAACAATATTAATTCTCCAATCCATGAACACAAGAAGTCTTTCCATTTTTTGGCGCCTTCTTTAATTTTTTTTTCCTCAGTGTTTTTCACTTTCATTGCTGAGATCTTTCACTTCCTCAGTTAACTTCATTCCTAGGTATTTCATTTTAATTTTTTGTGACTGTAGTAAATGGAATTGCTTTCTTGATTTTCACCTTGTTAATGAACGTATGGAGACAATACTGATTTTTATATGTTGATTATATATCCTGCAACTTTACTGAATTTGTTTATCAATTCTAACAGTTTTTCTTTTTTGGTGGAGTCTTCAGTTGTTTTTTTTTAACATGAATAATCGCATTGCGTGTCAATAGGTACAATTTGACTTTCTCATTTCTAATTTGGATGCCATTCATTTCTTTCTCTTTCCTAATTTCCTGGCTAGAACTGAGTACCACATTGAATGAGAGTGGTGAAAGTGGGCATCCTCAGGTCAGAGAATTCTTTCAGGGGAGAAGGGCAAGAGAACATCAGAGAGACCTTCTTATTTCTGCTTTTTTTTTTTTTTTTAATGCCAAAGTGACATACTTTGGGGTAGCAAGTTCTGAGCTCATCTCTTCCTTATGCGGTCTGCTATTCCAGTGCTGCTTGTCTTCTGTGTCCTCAGATCTTTACTTCTGTACAGTGGGAATGGCCTGTGGAAGTATTTTACCATTGACATTGCTTAAAATTGTCAGCATTGAGTTTTGTGCAGGGTGAGAGATAGGGGTTTAGTTTCAATTTGCTGCATATGGATTTCTAGTTTTCCCAGCACCATTTGTTGAAGAGGCTCTTTTCTCCATTGTATGTTTTTGGCTCCTTTGTCAAGTATGAGATAACTGTGTTTATGTGGGTTTGTCTCTGTGTCCTCTATTCTGTATCATTGATCTACCTGTCTATTTTGGTACCAATACCATGCTGTTTTTGTTACTATTGCTCTGTAGTATAGTTGAAGGTCTGGTACTGTGATATCACCTGCTTCACTCTTCTTGCTAAGAATTGCTTTAGCTATTCTGGGTCTCTTATTCCTCCAGATGAATTTCATGATTGCTTGCTCTATTACTATGAGGTCCATCATTGGGATTTTAATTGGAATTCCATTGAATTTGTATAGTGCTTTTGGTAGGGTTAGGATCAAGAACCTAGAAATTAGACCAGAGACCCTGCACCTAATAGAAGAAAAAGTAGGTCCAAATTTTCATCATATCGGCCTAGGACCAGATTTCCTTAACATGACTCCCAAAGCACAAGAAATAAAAACAGGAATCAAAAATTGGGATAGATTCAAGCTAAAAAGCTTTTTCTCAGCACAGGAAACAATCAGCGGTGTGAAGAGAGAGCCTTCAGAGTGGGAGAAAATCTTTGCCACACACACGTCAGATAAAGCACTAATCTCCAGAATATATAAAGAACTCAAAAAACTCTACACCAAGAATACAAATAACCCAATCAATAAATGGGCTCAAGAAATGAGCAGACACTTCACAGAAGAGGATCTACAGGCAATCAACAGATTTATGAAAAAATGTTCAACATCTCTAGTAATAAGAGAAATGCAAATCAAAACTACCTAAAGATATCATCTCACCCCAATTAGAATGTCTATTATCAAGAATACAAGCAACAATAGGTGTTGGCAAGGATGTGGGGAAAAAGGTACACTCATACATTGCTGGTGGGATTGCAAATTAGTGCAGCCACTCTGGAAAGCAGTGTGGAGATTCCTCAGAAAACTTGGAATGTATCCACCATTTGACCCAGCTATCCCACTCCTTGCCTATACCCAAAGGACTTAAAATCAGATTACTACAGTGATGCAGCAACATCAATGTTCATAGCTGCTCAATTCACTATAGCGAGAGTGTGAAACCAACCTAGATGCCCTTCAAAAGATGAATGAATAAAGAAACTGTGGTATAGATATACACAATGGAATATTATTTAGCCATAAAGTAGAATAAAATTATGACATTTGCAGTGCAAATACTTATTCTACTATATTATTTAGGGAATATTGACATTTAAAATCTTCACATGTTAAGTACAGGTGCAGTTTTTTTTCCTGCAAATATGTTCTATCCCCAGTTGGTTAAATCCATGGATGTGAAACCCTGGATATGGAGGGCCAATTATAGTCAGTATATTCTTCCTTGCCATTCACTTGATAACCTAAAACAAAAACGAAAATGTGTTTTCACTTGAGTGCCCTTGATGATGCAGTACAAATGATTCCTTTAATCTCAACTTTTATGTGCACACATCCTTTCAGTATTTTGTACAATGAAATAAGAAATACCCATTAAAGCACTTGTGTTGCACACTGAAGTGGGGTGGTTGTCTCAGGAAAAGCAACAGTGAAACCATTGAGTTGTGAGCTGAACTTGTTGATTTTTTCACACACACAAAATGCCATTTTTACTTCAAAGAATGAATGACACAAAACCGTAGAGAAGATTTGTGCTTCAAAGGAAAACTGTGTTGTTTGATGCACATCCTTAGCTGCTTCTGATTCTGTGGGAGCTATCTTACAACTCTGTTAAATTGTAGATAACAGATAGCAATGCACAATAATCTCTTCCATACATATGCAAATTAATTCTGCTCTGTAGCAGGGCATCCTTTCTCCCTTCAGTGAGAAAACCAGTTCTGTGCCATTTGCACCTTCCTTGTAGCATTCTTTTATTCCTTATAAATCTGTGCCTCTATAACTCTTCCTTTGAGCTGGTTAAAACATCTGCGTGGTTCCCTCATTGTGAATTAAGAAATCTTTAACATGTGCTTATTTTATGTCAGTAGGAGAGTCATGGTCTTTCTTTCTTTCTTTCTTTCTTTCTTTCTTTCTTTCTTTCTTTCTTTCTTTCTTTTCTTTTCTTTTTTTTTTTTTTAAATCTTAGCTTGGGTATTTGGAAGAGAATGTTTCAAAAAGAATTAAAATGAGTCTGTCAAGGAAAACAACTGACAGTATTTGTTTCCAAAGATCACATTCAAGCTTTTCAAGTGAAAATTGGAATATCTGTCGCCACGAGCCTTACAGCTTCCCAGTCCTTAAAGACTTATCGTATGAGATTGGTGGTGAAGTTAGTGAACATGATGTTGGATAATAAAATGTGACAATGTTTAGAATATTAGCATAATTCAGTAAGTCAGTATTTTCCAAATGACCAGACGGTAACATTACACAATTACCCATAAGTAAAAAATGCATTTGAAATCCATGGTAGGTCTACAGATTTTAATGTAAAAAGTGTGCAAAGTTCATTGAGGGATTACGGATGTAGCTCAAGTGGTAGGATGCATGCTTAGCATGAGCAAGGCCCTGTGGTCCATGCCCAGCAACAAAGAAAGTTTATTGGTAGGGTTTAAAATTCTACATGCTACTCATCTTCAAGAAATTGCCACTTGCTGATTTTTGATGTAGTGTCAGATGCTTTTGTGTGTTACTCCACAGCCAATGACCCAGGACTCCTGATTACCTCCTGATTCAGAGTGATCATGACCACGCACCCAGACTTTTTGGTCTCAGTTTCCCAATCTGTAAAACAAATGGGACTGACAGAACTTCTTTCCCCACCATGGGTCAGCTGTCCTGATCTATGAAGAACATATAACATTTCCTTGCTTTCAGGAGGTCCCTTGTTGGGCAATCTCTAAAGTCTGATCAAGCTGCTTGAATTTGCAGTTTTTACAACCCTGATTCTAAGTGCCATCCTTGTGAGTCCTGGGATTTGCATTGTTTGTGGTCATAGAGTGAAGCCTGAACGGAGGAGAGGAAAGGGCCAGTCCATTAATATGGAGCAGCAAAATAGCAAACCAGCAGTGAATTCATCTTGCCATTGCATCCTAGAGCCTGGAAGTAGAAACCTAAGCATAGAGCTTCCATTGCCAGAGGATTTTTTTTTTTTAAATCCCAATTCAGGAACTGCTTTCAGCTAACATTACCTCTGCTTTCTGAGCACAAGCCAGGCTATTGTGCTGGAAATAATCTGTGTTAGTCTTATTGGAGTGGTTTGGGTTGCCATAGTTACTATTTGGGTTCTGTGCGCCTAAAATTTCAAGTATTTATCAGGCAAAAAGAGTTTGATGATTTTTTTCATTTGGCTTTTGGAAATCAGATTGGAGAGAACGCAGACTTTTTATCCTATTAAATGTCTGTTTTGAGTGGGAACTGTCATACCTAGCATTGCAGAGTAATGGTTAACTTTCCAATAGTGAAAAGCAGGCTCGGCCATGGCCTTGAAAAATGGAGTTATCAGCATCCTGCTGAGGACCCACCATCCCTGCCTGATGATGGATGGAAATGCAAGTTGTCATTGCCAGTTGTTCAGCTCAGGAAATCTCAGGAGGCGGCTGGTTATTCATGATGAAGCAACACAGAGCCCGTCAGCAGGTTTCTCAGTCGCCACTACTCTGTGTACAAGGTAACTTGCCCTCCAACACTGAAGGCTGGGGCAGAAGTTTGCAAGGAGCTGGGAAGAGGTATGTGGGGGAGACGGCAGTAGCAGCAGCAGCAGTGAAGGGAGCAAACTCAGCCCTTGGAGACCCTGCTTTTGTAGCCATCGTTATCTATTTGCACTGCCTGTTTGCCTGTCTGGTTCACAGACTGAGTCGGCCCACAGTAGTGCCCAGAAATAGTCCCTTTTGCCTGGTCACCATGAGCCAGACTGGTCTTTATGTGGCTGTCTCCTAGGAGCCCAGAGCTATGCCACATGGCTGGAAGCTGTGTTTACAAGCTTTTCATCTGTCTTCCTTAACTTGTGGTTGCTATGGTTTCCTTAGCCTGCTGGGCCTGGCCCTGGAACGGGGATAAGCTGTCCACTCAACCAAAAGCCAGAAGCACCAACTCTGTCAGCATCAGCCTTTTGGCCATGGCCTCATCTGTATCACATCACCTGTCTATTCTGAGCCCCACATTTCTCCCCTGCTGAGGCTGAACTTGACCTTGGCCTCAGCACAAGTCAAGCATAGGGGTCTGTCACCTCACTGCCAGTCCTGGCACCTTCCGCATTTGCTTCAATCATGTTGCTTCCCACTGGACTTCTCAGTACATCAGATGGGCTTTACATCCCCATAATTATCTTCTTACATAACAGGATTCATTTATACCTGGAGGTGGACATAATATCCCCTGTCACTCTGTCATGGATCTCTGTTGCTTCTGGCTTAGTGCCCATTACCCCCTCTTCAGGTAACAGCACTTTGTGTTTTGGGGATCCCTGCTCCCCACATTCCCAGCTTATAGTGGGGTCATCCCACCTCTTTTATTCCAGGGCCTAGTCAATCAGAATATTATTATATTCCAGCTTCAGTGATTAGTCCAGGGATGGACATAATGATCGAAACCAGGTCAAAAGGAATTAATTTTGTAACTTTTATTAGAAAGTTTCACTGGGAAAGTTTTTGCTCCATGGTTCTTTAGGGGGTTGGATGCAATTCTGATGTGCCGGGTTGGGGGGGCAGGGCTACTGTTTAAAGAGAACAAAACAACAAAGAGCAGAGCTAAGACATCAAGAGACAGCCTGTGACTTGACACTGTTTGCACGCCTTAACTGTAGTCCAGATCCCCCAGTCAGAATAAATTCCCTTTCTTATCCAAATGCCTGTTTGAGTTAGGTTTTCTGTTACGTGCAATTGAAAGAGTCTGATACATGCCAATTATAAGGACACCAGGCCCACAGAAGTGAGATCACCTACCCGGGATGCCTGGCTGCTGTGATCTGACCCCGTTTCTCTTGGCTTTAGTGACTGTTTCTCCACCACTATCCTATGCTGATTTTAAATAGCAGTCCTACACTTGTGACACCTTTCATAATAGTCAAAGTGCTTTCAAGTGGCTCACCCCACCCTGCCAATTCCACTGCTCTCACCATGTGCTCCCAGCACAGGGTTGTTGTTATTATTATAAACACAGTGTTATCCTGCTTGTTTTCCGGAGAAGGTCGTTGAGAATTGGCTGCAGGTGCACTTAGTTTGTGAGTGGCAAGGTAGGTCTGTGTAGTTCAAGTCTGATTTAACATTCATTTCATTTCCCTACATTACTTCCTGGGTAGATCGGGAAGAGTAAGTAATTGCCCCAGCTGGTGGCCGCTTGTACCTTGCCTTTCCCCAAGGGAGCCTTGACCGCTGCATACCTTCGAGGTAATTGCTGTTGGAGGAGGCCTGACACAATGGAAAGGGTAAGGGCCTGGGGGACAGACAGACCCAACTTTAGATCTTGCTCCCACCACTTACTGGCTCTGTCATTGTCTTAGTCCATTCAGGCTGCTGAATACTGTAAATACCAAAATGCTGTAATGGGGGTGGCTAATGAACAACAGGAATCTATTTCTTGCAGTTCTGGAGGCTGGGAGTCTAAAGCATCAGCAGATCAGGTGTTCAATCTGGTGAGGTCCCGCTTCCTGCTTAAGAGAGCAGCATCTTTTTGCTGCGTCTTTATGTGGTGGAGGGGGTAAGGCAGCTCTCTGCAGTCTCATTAATAAGGGCACAATTTCCATTTATGAAGGATTAATCACCTCCCAGTCACCTCCTGAACAGGCCTCACTTCCTAATACTGTCACCTACGGGGTTGGGAATTCAACATAACATATGAATTTGTGGAGGTGGGGCAGTGGGGGTGAGGAACAAACAGTCACCATGAGCACATTACTTACTTTATTTGAACTCTAGTTTCCTCTTTGTAAAACCTATGAATCAGGAAGACTAACACTTACCTTGAGAGATTTTTGTGAGGATTAAATGAAGAAAATGCATGTTCGTGTAATAACAACCATGATATCAGCAACTCACATGAATTGAGCGTTTACTGTATATATGAACTCACTCAGTCCCCAGACCTTGAATGATAGGTACTATTATTTCCACATGAGAACTCAGAAACACAAATTGGTCAAGTGACATCTTCAGTCACCTACCTCATAGGTGGCAGAGTAATATTCACATCAGATATGCTGGTTAAGCACTCTTAATTACAGCATTGTGAAACTCCCAGCACTCTATTAAGGACTCAAATAATGGGTCCTTTCTCTGTCCTCGTCCCATCTCTCTGGAAACCTTAGTATCTAGTGTTTAGGTCAGAGCTGACATCCTGGAACTAGGTGGAAGAAGGCCACGTTCAGTGAACACAGATCAGTGAGGCTGGAGACCATCTGGAGAGATAATGATGGTGATGAACTTATGTGAACCAGAGACCAAGGCCTGGATGCTGATGAGGGATGCCCACAAGACAGGTGGGTTCAAGAATCAGACCCACGGGAACAGGGAAAGCAAGCTAGGGGCCTTCTTGGTGATACAGAAAGCTCTTTATTTCAGGCCCACAGCTTTGCTGTGGTTTTTTTTGACAGAAACCCATTAAAGAGTAGCTTACCTGGCAAGAAAAGGGGTTATGATTAGGGTGAGCTGGAGCTTCTGGCAGGAATTTGGATTTTGACATTGATGAAGGCTTGATAGTGATGCTCTTGATTCATTGATTCATTGATTCATTGAGTTTATCTTTATGACCCATTGGAGAAAATATTATTTTCTTAGCAGTAAATTCTTTCCCTCCCTGTACCCTGTCCTTCAGGAGACCCATGTATGTGGGCAAAAACTTGGAGCAGCTGCTTGAGGGGAAGGCGAGGATGAGTTCCTAAGCATTCATTTTGAAGAATAATGGATGGTTCTGCCCCATTAACCAACTACCCGGCCTTTATTTGGCTGAGTGGGCTGGCACTCTGAGGCTGAAAGGTGAATGGTTGGGGATAACAGAGCATATACTTTAGAGGCCAAAATAGAGGGAGAGGAAGAGAAGGAGGAAAAAGGAAGTGATTGGCAGGACAGAGGACTCTGGGGAAAAAGAAGAGAAATATTTAAAGGAACTTTTATGAAGTTTTACCAAATTATTGCAAATGCAGACTTTCTTTCTTGTCTCCCCAACAATCCCTCAGTTAAAAGCATTCCTTGCCCAGCAATTACCTATAATTGTAGTGACTTGAGAGATGGAGGCAGAAGCATCACAAGTTCAAGGCCAGCCTCTGCAACTTAGTGAGACCCCAAGCAACTTAATGAGACATTATATCAAAATAAAAAATGAAAAGGACTGGGGATGTGGCTCAGTGGTAAAGCACCTCTGGGTTCAATCCCTAGTACCCAAAACAAAAAGAAAGAGTCATTTCTTCTTAGTGTGTTATGGAGTTGGATCTCTTGAGGCTGCAATAAGTACTGAGTCCCATTTCTAGGTGGGCATTGATGAACACAAGATTGCCCACCAGGATCTTGCTTTGTTGGGGTTGCTTACTTTTGGAACTCCTCCTATGTAGTAGGCACTATGTAGGCACTGAGATATCCAAAGATACCTAGGACATGGTCTCTGCTTTCAAGAAATGAAAAGTCTTTCGTAAGAGCAGGTATGGAAACAGATTAGAGTGGAAGACTTAGTCTGTGAGGCAAGCATCGGAGTTATTCTAAGAGAATATTAAAAGTGGTCACTTACACATAGACGGACAAATAGACTAATGAACTTGAATGGAGAGCCCAGAAATAAGGTCCTCACATACGTGGTCAAATGATCTTCAACAAGACTGTGGAGGCCACTCATTGGGGAAGGATGGCCTTCTCAACAAATGGTTTTGGGAAAACTGAATGTCCACATGCAAAGGGACAAAGTTGGATTCCTATGTTCACCATAAAAAATTAAAAAGTGCATCAAAACCTAAACGTAAGAGTTAAATCTATAAAACTCTTAGGAAGAAATGTATGGGAAAAGCTTCATGACATTTGACATGACAGTGACTTCTTGGAAATGACACAAAAAACATATGCAACAACAACAAAAAATAAATCATACTACACTGAATTTGGAAACATCTGTGTATCTAAGTACACACAGTCAACCAAGTAAAAAGAAACCTACAGAATGGGAGAAAATATTTGTAGATAATATCTGGTAAAGGGTTAATAACCAGAATAAACAAAGAATTTCTACAACTCATCAACCAACAACCTGCTGTAGTTGGGATCTTGAGTGTCCCCAAAGGCCCATGTGTTTAAGACTTGGTCCCCAGGGGTGGTCCCCTATTGGAAGGTTGTGGAAACTTTAAGAGGTGGAGCATCATGGGGAGGTCTTTGGGTCATTGGGGGTGTGCCCTTGTAGGGGAATCATGGGACCCTGACCCCTTCTTCATCCTCTCTTTTTCACTTTCAGCCATGAGGTAAGTGTTTTTTCTCTGTCACAGACCCAAAGCTACAGGGCCAACCCATCATAGACTGAAAGCTTTAAGCTTTGATCCAACATAATCCTTTTATCTTTGTAAGTTGATTGTCTCAGGTACTTCTTATAGCAATGGAAAGCTGACTAACACAATCCAATTGAAAAATGGGCAAAGGACTTGGATAGACATTTCTCCAAAGAAGATATACAAATGGCTAATAAACACATGAAAGAAATGTCCAACATCACAAATCACTAGAGAAATGTAAATCAAAACCACAATGAGATACCATTTCACATGCATTAGAATGGCTATAAAAAAAAGAAAGAAGAAAACACTAAGTGTTGACCAGGATGTGGAGAAATTGGAACCTTTGTACATTATTATTAATGTAAAATTGTACGGCTACTTTGGACATCAGGATAGCAACTCCTCAAAAAAATTAAATATGGTCTAGTAATTCTACTTCTGGGTATATAGACAAAAGAATTGAAAGCAAAGATTCTCAAACAAATATTTTACACACCCAAGTTCATAGTAGCTTTAGTAGTAACAGCCAAAATGTGGAAACAACCTAAGTGTCCATCAATAATGAACAGATAAACAAAATGTGCTGTACACATATATAGTAGAAAATCATTCAACCTTAAAAAGGAAGGAAATTCTGACCCATCCTACACCATGGATGAACCCTGAAGTCATTAAGCTAAGTGAAATGAGGTGGTTGGAAAAGGACAAAACTGGATAATTCCACTTCTTTGAGGTAGCTTGAACAGTCAAATTCATAGAGCCAAAAAGTAGAATAGAGGTTACTAGGAGCTGAGGTGAGGGAGGAATGGGGAGTCTAAGTTTGAGTTTGAAGATGATGAAAAAACTGAAATGGATTGTGGTAGTGGTTACATGACACTGTCAAATGTACCTGATGCCACTGAACTGTATACTTTAAAATGGTTAAGATGATTAATCTTTCTTTCTTCCTTTCTTCTTGTGCATGCTTAGTGTGCACTCTACCACTGAGCTCCATCCTCAGTCCCAAAGATGGTAAATCTTATGTGTATTTTACCACAAATTTCAAAAAATTTAAAAAATTAAAGTGATAATTTAGGCTGGGGGTTTAGCTCAGTACAAAAAAAAAATCACTTACTTAAAAATCACCCCACTCATCATGGTTTGGTATGAAGTATCTCCAGAAGACTCACATGGTGAAGGCTTGGCTCCCAATGCAGCAGTATTTAGAGGTGGAAGTTTTGGAAAGTGATTGGATCATGAGGGCACTAATCTCCTAAATGCCTTAATCCATTGATGAGTTTGTAGGTGAATGGGCTCTTAAGAGATAGGGCCTAGATGGAGGAAGTAGATCACTGAGGTATATCTCGAAAGGTATATCTTGTCCCTGGCCCCTTTCTCTTTCTTTCTCTGTACTTCCCAGATGCCATAAGGTGAGCAGCTTTGTTCTGTCATGCTCTTCCGCCATGATGTTCTGCCTTGCCTCAGACCCAAAGCAGTGAAACCCACTGACCATGGACTGAAACTATGAGCAAAAAACCACTCCTTTCTTCCATTAAGTTGTTTTCTCAGGTACTTTGTACAGTGATAGAAAGCTGACTAACACCAACTGTAATGACTGGCAATATTTTGTACTGTGAAGGGATGATGCAATACAGTGGGTGGCAAATGACTAGTGGGTAAGGTCGTGCTGCCCAATTAAGATAGGCTGTGGGCAGTGGCCGTAACACCGCAGCAGATTCATAACATAGATAGAAACTGTTTTTTAGACATTGGTCTGTTTTGGAATATCTCAATGACTTTAGTTTAATCACTGTGGTCTTTTGACACTGAGATATCCAAACTCCAGAAGTATTATAATTCCAGAATAGGGCAGTCTCAGACTTCCCATACATTGGGAAAATCCCATTGTAATTACAATGTGGGAAGTGCCATGAAAGTTGGAGATAGGGCTTCTATGGTCTTGGACTGTTCTAGCAGGCAGCACAGAGGAGTGCATTACTGATTATCCTCTGCCATTCTGTGCTCTCCCCCCATGTGGTGCTTTGGTTGCAGTGTTCTTTTGCCTTGTTATTAAGACTGATGATGGCCGGGCGCGGTGGCACATGCCTGTAATCCCAGCGACTCGGGAGGCTGAGGCAGGAGGATCGTGAGTTCAAAGCCAGCCTCAGCAACTTAGCAAGGCCCTAAGAAACTCAGTGAGACCCTGTCTCTAAATAAAACACAAAATAGGGCTGGGGATGTGGCTCAGTGGCCGAATGTCCCTGAGGTCAATCCCCGGCTCCACAAAAAAAAAAAAAAAAGACTGATGATGTATCAGAAATCCAACCCTGAGAAAGGACACCTCATGTTCAATGGGGAAACCTGTCGTCTTAAGTTATGCTCTTTGGGGAACAGACTCTATATTGGAGACGTAGTGCAGGTTTATGGGACTGTTTGGGGTAAGGCCACCTTTAAGGGAAGAAGGTACCTCAGCCAGAATCATGGGAAATTCTTGACATTGGGGTGATTCTTGTGGAGTTGTCCAAAGCAAGGTAAAAGGGATGGGTTTTGTACCTTGCACTGGATATAGGCTGCTGGGGAGGGTTCATAACCTGGGTTGAGCTAGCTGTCCTATTGCAGGACAGTGCTAGAGGTAAGCCATAGCTGTAACCCTCAACAGCCAACACTGGGCATTTGGGGGATGTTAGTCCAAAAGCTCAGACAACAAAAGGAAAACAAAGGATCCCTGCATGGGGATCTGGGTGGCAAATATCACTCATGTTCACTACACCAATCCTCTTCTTTCGTCCTCAGCAATTATTGGTACTAGAAGTAGGGAATTTCCTGGAAGAGTAACACAGAATATCAGCAGCATGAGCAAAAAACAGGAGTTGAATTGTTTTCCTTAATCTCCTGCTCAAATAATATTATAGCAGCAAAAATAGAAATAAAATTTTATTAGACTCCCACCTTCTTTCTGGATTACTTGTTTTCATTTACTGTGTTATTATCTGGTCAGTGTCCTTATGTGCACACCAATTTTATATGGTTATGATAACAGGTGTTATGTAGATGTGTATATATACAGTATTGGTATCACATGTGTATATTAATGACACCTTTCTGCTGATCAGTGACTTTTTTTGGTACTGGGGATTGAACTCAGGGGCACTCGGTCACTAAGCCACATCCCCAGCCCTATTTTGTATTTTATTTAGAGACAGGGTCTCACTGAGTTGCTTAGGGCCTCGCTAAGTTGCTGAGGCTGGCTTTGAACTCGCGATCCTCCTGCCTCAGCCTCCCAAGTGCTGGGATTACAGGTGTGTGCCATGGCACCCGGCTTGATCAGTGACTTTTTTAATGAGTTAAATTGATACAGAGAAATGCATAATCTTAGGTATACAATTAGATTGGCTTTGTGTGTGTCTGAGTAACTACTATCCCAGACAAGACAAACATTTCTGTCTCTCCACATTGTTCCTTGTGACTCCTCCTGGTAGATCTTTACCCCATAGGCAGCCCTGTTTGATATCTATCACCACGGATTAGTTTTGAAGTTTTGTATTTTTTGTTGTTGTTGTGATTCGTTTTTGAACTGAGATTTTGCTGTGTTGGCTAGGCTGGTCTTAAACTCATGGGCTCAAGCGATCTTCCTCCCTCAATCTCCTGAGTAGCTGTGCGTCACCACACCTTGCTGTTCTTAAATTTTACATGAATGAGGATTGATTTTCTGATACACACATATTTGATTGACTTTTTTCTTTCTCTAATACTATACACATTTTTGAATTATAAAGCATATTTTCTCTTATTGTCAACATTAAATAATATAGAATATTCTTAGGCAGTATTCAAATCATCAAACTTAGACCCCTTTTTTATAGGTAAGCCCTGAGTCTTGGTATATTTTCTTAGAGTGGTTTTCAAAAGTCCCTAACCTGGCAATTTCAGCAGGACCTAGAAATGTGAATTTTCCAGGCCCACTCCTTTCCTACTGAATCAGAAACTCGGGAAGGAGGGGCAGGGATGGTTTCAGCAATGTGCTTTAAGAAGCCCTCTAGGTATTTCTTTCTTTTTTTTTTGGAACCGGGGATTGAAACCAGGGGCACTCGACCACTGAGCCACATCCCCAGCCCTATTTTGTATTTTATTTAGAGACAGGGTCTCACTGAGTTTCTTAGGGCCTTGCTAAGTTGCTGAGGCTGGCTTTGAACTCGTGATCTTCCTGCCTCAGCCTCCCAAGTGCTGGGATTACAGGTGTGCGCCACCGCGCCCAGCTCTAGGTATTTCTGATGGGTCAGTATCTGAGAAGCACTTCTTACCTTTTGGCCCTTCTTATAAGGATACTTATCCCACCATAAGACCCTTACCTAACCCTAACTACTTCCCCAAGGCCCCATCTCCAAATACCATCACAATGGGGGTCAGGGCTTCAACAAATGAATTTTGGGGTACAATCAGGTCCATAGCGGGTGTGTTTCCAAGCCGATTTACATGGCTGTGGGCAAGATTCACCTCCTCCCAGGTTCTTTTTTTTTTTTTTTTTTTTTTTTTGGTACCAGGGATTGATCCTAGGAATGCTTAACCCCTGAGCCACAGCCATAGCCCTTTTTGCATTTTATTTTGAGACAGGATCTTGCTAAGTTGCTGAGGCTGGCTTTGAACTTGTGATCCTCCTGCTTCAGCCTCCTGAGCTCCTGAGATTATAGGGCATGCATCACTGTGCCTGGCTCCTCCCACCTTGGACAGAGGGCCTCAGTTCCTTGCTTCCTTGTGGCCAGCAGCCACCCTCAGTCCTTCTATATGGGTCTCTCCATCATTGGAAATGACAAGCTCTCCGGTCCCTCTCCTCTTTTTCTAACCTGTGAAATGGGGACAGTTTTAGTTATCTTAGAGCTGTGGTGGGGATTCACTGAGATAATGCCGAAAATGGCTTTGCCTAGAAGCTGGCACACGTATTTGGGATTTCCTAACTGGCAACTCGTAGTTCTCCTAAGATTTTTAGAGCACCTGGTACTCAGGAGCCTGGCTTTTATCCAGACAGTATATGAGGATATGTCCCATCCCTTACTATAACACAAAGGCTGCCCTGGGTAAAGAACAGTTCCTAAACTACAGAGAAAAGATAGCTCTTTTTCTAAGGAACCTCAGACCACATTAGGGGCACTTCTTTTATATTTATTTTTATTTTTACAGACTGCATTTTGATTCATTATACACAAATGGGGCGATGAAAACTTCTTAAGAGATGCACCATGGAGCTGGGTGCGGTGGCGCACGCCTGTGATCCAAGTGACTTGGGAGGCTGAGTCAGGAGGATCACGAGTTCAAAGCCAGCCTCAGCAATTTAGCGAGGCCCTCAGCAACTCAGTGAGACCCTGTCTCTAAATAAAACACAAAATAGGGCTGGGGATGTGGCTCAGTGGCTGAGTGTCCCTGAGTTCAATCCCTGGTTCAAAAAAAAAAAAAAAGAGATGCACCATGGAAAATACAGAAGTCATGCTTACTGTTGCCCCCCGCCCCCCATGACAAGAGCAGTACTCAGCCTTTTGGAGCAGGCCCAAGAGTTTCCTTCGCATCCTTGGACCCTTATAGTATCTGTTGCGTGTGCTGTGACTTAAATTCTCTGAGAAATACAACTTGAGTCACTTTCGTGCAATTGATCTCAATTGGTTCCATCTCTTAAGCCATTGTCTCTGTTCTTTGTCTTGTATTGGTTAATATCTCAAAGCATTGGTGCCCACTCTTTTCCCATTCAGACCTGGGCACAATTCACAGGGTGCTTTCCAGAGGCCTTGGGACCTGGATCTTTCTCAATCATCATTTGGGGCCATTACAGGGGAGGAAGTATAACTCGATCTTAGCACTATGGGATAATGTAGATGGCCTAATCCTCACTGGGTAGAAATAAGACCAGACCGAATGTCTGTTCTGAATTATCTTTCTGCTTAAACAGAACCCAGGAGGGACCTTAACTTGCAAAAAATATATTATTCAGCCTGATGCTGATTTCATTTCCTAAAAGTGATTGGGTCCAAATAGCACTTTAATTGAATTCAGCCTCTTGACCTGACACTGACTTGTTCTCCCTCCATGTGCCTTCCAACATTAGACAAAGGAGGAGGAGGAGGAGGAATAGACAAAGCGATTCACATGGATTTATAGGCTGAGCCACTTCCACATTCCATAAAGCCCAAATGACTGTATAGGAAACAGCTGCAGTATTTACTGGGGCCCAGTAAGGCCTCATTACCATCCCACCTCCTCACAGTGGGTGTTGGGTTCCAAATGGAGTGCAGTGGAGGGAGTAATTGACTCTGCTGCCCTGGCACCTGGTGTGTCTGCCAAATATCTAAGGTCGGCACAACCAACAAACTCCAGGGGCCGGGTGGATGGAGGCTGCAGGGCCTGTAGTGAGAGTGGGGAGCACAGCCAAGTAGAAGTCAGAGGGATTTCATTTGTTCCTGTTTTTGTTCATTAATTGCAGAAATATTTATCGAGCACCCTCTATATGTCAGGCACTGCCGTAGGCACTAGGGAGACAATCACAGGCATGATCCCTTTTTAGAGCATATACCCTGAAGTGTCTCTGTCAAGTGCAGTGACTCTTAGCCACATGTGGCTATGTAAATTTAAACTCCTTGAAATGAAATCATATTAAAAATTCAGTTCTTTAGTCATGTTTGCCATATTTCAATGGGTTAATGACCACATGTGGCTAGCAGCAATTGGATTGGACAGCACAGGTATGGACTATTTCCGCCACTGGAGCAAATTCTCTTAGGCATGCTAGTCTAGTAGGAGTGTGTTGTGGAGAATCTAAAAACTGCCATTAAATAAATGAACAAAAACACAAGCCGTCAACTTCAGATGTGGTCATGCTGTGAAGAGAAAACAGGGAAATGTGCTAGAGTTGCCTTATGGGTAGGGCGGTCTGGGTGGTGGGTAAAGTATTAGCAAAGGTCCTGCTTGAATAGCTTGGAGCCTTCTAGAATACAAAATGGCAGGGCTCAGAGCAGGGGGCAAGAAGGAAAGAAGTGTGAAATGGAGTTGGAATGAGGTAGAGGCTTAGTTATGTGGGGTCATGGGGGAGAGGGTACATCTACCTCAATGTGGCTGGAAGCCTTTGCAGGGTGGTCATGGGGAAGTGTCATGATCTGATTCATGTATCACTCTGGCTCCACAGTTGACAGTGGATAGTAGGGAGATGAGAGTGGAGGCAGAAATTTATTTTCTCACAGTTCAGAGGCTTGAAGTCTGACATCAGGGTGTAGGCATGTTTGGGTTCTAGTGAGGGCCCTCTTCCTGGCTTGTAACTGGGCACTTTATCCGCATGAGAAAACACACTTGCTTTCTGTTGTCTCTTCTTTATACGGGCACTAATCCCATCATGCAGGCCCCACCCTCATGACCTCATTTAACCCCAATTTTTTCCCATAGATCCCATCATGAAATACTGAATACTATCACATTGGGGCTTAGAGCTTCAAAGTATGAATTTTGGGAAGACATATTCAACCTATTGCATACCCCATGCCTTAGAATTTAAAAAGAATTAAGAAGGTATAAAGGTCTTTTGTGTTGGACTTTCCAAACATGTAACACCCTTTTCTTCCCATTTTGTTCTGAACCAACTGAGAAGTAGTTAAAGGAAATAAACAGATGGAAATTTTGTATTTAACAGACACTTAAATGGTACTTGCTACATCTCCCCTTCCAGACTCCCCTATCAGCTAAATTACTTTTCTTCCCCTGAGGAGGAATGAGTGGGTATGGGTAGAGAGGCTGACTGTACTCATGTAGCTAGGATCTTGAACTTGGTGGAGGCCATGGTTTAGTGACCCATCATCACTGGAAGTGATGAAACTCTGCTGGCCATGGAGTCAAGGACTTTAGTGTTTGAAAGTCTTTCCTTCTGTTGTTCAGAATTAGGATAGCCACACTTCTCAGCCTGGCTGGTTAACCATTCCTGGAACTTTTGCTGGAACTCCTTGCTGGGTATATTAGCTGTCACTACAGTAAAAGACACGAGAGAATCAAATGTGAAGAGGAAAGTTTATTTTGGCTCACAGTTTCAGAGGTTTCAGTTCACAGTTGGCTGACTCCATTGCTTTTGGGTCTGTGATGAGGCAGCACATCATGGTGGGGAGCATGTGGTAGAGGAGGCTGCTTACTAGATGGCAACCTGGGGGCAAAGAGAGGGGAAGGGGTCAGTTCCCAATATTCTCAGGGGCACACTCCCAGTGACCTAACTTCCCTCCACTAAGCCCTACCTCCTAAGGGTTCTACCACCTCCCAATAGTGCCGCTCTGGGGACCAATCGTGGACCTTTAAGGGACATTGAAGATCCATATCATAGCACTGGTATTGCTAAACTGTGAGAATGTAAACTGGGGCCCTTTGCCATTTTATGGGCAGAGTCTGACACCCTGCAGGAAGTCAGGGTGGAGAGTTAGAGAAAGACAGCATCCTGTTGTTCTTGTTAGAGCCCCTGGATCCAGCCATGCCTGGTTCGTATTGATCATGAGTGAGGTTAGTTAACATTTAATATACATTTCCCTTTCTGTGAACTGTTATTATAACCTTCACTGCCTTTTCTGCTGGGCTGTTGGCATTTTTCTTGCAGATTTGAAGAATTTATTTGTGTATTTATTCTTGTGATGAAATTCACATAACACAAATCTACCATATTAAAGTGTGCAATTCAGTGGCATTTAGTTCATTCACAGTGTTCTTGGAACCATCTCTTCTATTTCTGAACCATTTTTTCTTTACTGAGCAGACCCTAGGCCTTCATTAAGCAATCACTTTCATTACCCACTCCCCCACTCCTTGACAACTACTAATTTATTCTGATGATTTCATATAAAGGGACTCATGCAATACGTGACCTTTTGTGTCTGCTTTCACTTATCATCATGTTTGCGTAAGGTCCATCCACACTGTACGGTGGATCAGTACACTGTTCCTTTTTATGGCTGAATATTATTTCATTGCATGGAAATACTGGCTTTTGTTAGTCTTTCATTCACTGATGGACATTTGGATTGTTACCATCTTTTCACTATAGTGAATAGTGAAATCTTGAATATATGAATACTTGATATCTGTATTTGCTTGAGTTATGTAATAGGGAAATTAGTCCTTGACTGGTGGAAATATTGCTTCTCAATTCACCATTCATCTTTATGACTTTGCTTATGGTGTTGTTTGCCAGGCAGCATTCTGAAAAAAAATGATTATGGAGTTGTATTTGACAGACTCTCTTGGCTTCTGAGTTTTGTGATACAGTTAGGGAGGTCAACCTTAAACTTGAAGTTGTAAAATAATCCTCCTATCAAAGCTTCCACTTATCAATTTCTTGTCCAGGGATTCAAAATAGCCCTCCTTGCTCTCAGGGTTACTGTGGGGACCAATAAGACAAATGATATGAAGGGGCTTTACAAAATATAAAGTAATACATACACAGGAGACTTGTCATCCTATCATTTATATCCCATTCTGGCACTAACTGGCTGAGTTCCCTCGTTGCTTTCATTGTGCACAGCTGAGAGTGAAGGGCAGAATTATCCACTGAGGGGGCTGAGGACGCATTAGTTGGTAAAAACATGGAAAAATGTCACAAAATGAGTCATCTTGGGGTTTGGAGAGTATTCCTATTTGACCAGAAAAATAAAATTGCCTTAAACCAAAATCTATTCTGGTCATTCTTTCTTCAAGTGGAGCCTTTTATTTTTTTGCTTCCCTACCAGGAAAAGGAACCAGTTCAGTGAGTTTTGTCTTATTCAGCTGTAAAGGTAATTTAAGCCTTACTAATCAATGGTCATTTGTGATGTGTTTTCCTTCTATTTATAATCCCCATTTTTAATGGAAAACTTTAGATTGAACACTGTATTGAAACAAATATAATTGTAGAGAGTGAAAAAATATGCTAATACTTGGTAGCCATTCTTAATAACTCTTCCCTGGGATAGAATTGTGCACTGGGTAGTTCTTTGGGCTCTGGCATTGGTCTGACCTGGACTTGAAAGTGGTTACTAGCCAGTTATATGATCTTGGGCAAATTACTTCATGACTCTGTGCCTTTAAAATAAGAATGATGATAGCACCTGAGCGACTGGGTTGGAGCAAGAAGTCAGTGATAAAGTCTGCATGGAGGGAGGGCTCGGTAAATACTAGCTCTGAGTATAACTCAGGAATATCCAAAAGAATTCAGGAAATGAGCCTGAGAGCAATGGAATATCCCTTTCCAGAGGATATTCCAATCCTGGAGGGGCAGGAGTGGCAAGGATGGAATCCCATGGCAAAGCCCTCCCCTTGCATACCACACTTATTTGCAGAGAATCTGGTTTCTTTTAGTACCTGGTGTAGAAATAAACATGGACCAAGGAGCAAATGGCCATACAGAGGGGGCTATTGCCGAATGGGGGACTGGAGTGAGCTATGAGAGGAAGGAAAAGAGGGGGGCAGGGTGCCAGGGGACCTGCCTGGGGCACTCACCTCTTCTTTTTTTTATTATTATTAGAACTTTATAGTTACACATAATTGTTGGGTTCATCATCCTGACATAATTACACATATCTGGAATTCTATTTCAGTTCACAATCACCCCCTTTCCTCTCCCATCCTCTCTCTTCTACTCTACTAGACTTCCTTCTGCTCATCTATTTATTAACATTTGATTGATTCTTCTTATTTTCATGGAAAGGTAAAATTCCCTGTGGTCTATTTATATATGTACATAACATTATTTTTAAAGAATTTGCTCCAGTGTCTCTCCTTTCCCATCCCTTTACTTTGCCTCTTGATCTTCCTCTATACTATTGATCTTCCCTATGTCTTTTTTTTTTCTTTTGGTACTGGTGATTGAACCCAGGGGCACTCCACCACTGAGCCACATCCCCAGCCCTATTTTGTATTTATTTAGAGACAGGGTCTCACTGAGTTGCTTAGGGCCTCGCTAAGTTGCTGAGGCTGGCTTTGAAC
>JAJEJO010002296.1:199716-223042 GCA_020662805.1 Glaucomys volans | reverse complement strand
ACTGAGTTGCTTAGGGCCTCGCTAAGTTGCTGAGGCTGGCTTTGAACTCGCGATCCTCCTGCCTCAGCCTCCCAAGTGCTGGGATTACAGGCGTGCGCCACTGCGCCTGGCCATAATTTCATTCTTTATGGCCGAGCAGAACTCCATTGTATAGCTTACAATTTCTTAATCCATTTGTCTACTGATGAGCATCGGGGTCGATTCCATAATTTAGCTACTGTGAATTGTGCTGCTATAAACATTGAGGTGACTATATCACTATAGTATGTGGATTTTAGTTCTTTTGGGAGAAGACCAAGGACACTCACCTCATCTCAGTGGCAGAAGATTTGAGATGATGTGGGATCACTGTGCACAGTGATAGATATGCTGGGTGACCAAACCAGCATATTCTTTTCCCCTTTTTCTTCTTTGTTCTCTTCCTGTTCCTATACTGAGTGTCTGTGGGGTCTCAGTCCTGGTCCTTGGACCAACTTGCTTAGAGACTAAAAAAGAAAAGACATCCTTTGGATTTCTGCTCTCTGGCAGGCACTTTAAATCTGTGGGTCCATTGGATCTTGTACAATAGGTGAGATCACTGTTAGTTGACAGATGAGGAAACCGAGGCTCAGAGAAGATATGGATGCCACCTGAGGCCCCCCACACAGCTGGGATGTGGCAGAGCCAGAATGTAAATCATTATTCATCTTACGCCAGAATCTAGCATCTTCTGATGTTTTAGTACATAGCTCTATATCATCCTTTGTTTCAGTTTGATGTGGCTTATTATGACATTTCTGTCCCTCAGTTCCATACATTTGAGTCTCTTAGAAATACTTGTGGATTTTAAATTTTCATCATGGTGAGGAGAGCTGACATTCACTGTGTTCCTGCCACCAGTGGCAGAAGCAGTTTAAGTCACCTGCACAAGTTCTCTTGAGCTTGAGGCTCAGGGCAGAGCCAGGAAGGAATCCAGTTTGTCACTTTGCAAGGCACACGACATTAACTACCCCTCCCCCCACTTTTTTTTTTTTTTGATCTAGACTTGAGGCAGGGATGTTAATCTCTGAGCATATCCTTTTCAGGTGACACATGTGGCTTCTGCATAGCAGAGGGCCCAAGCATGCCTCTGGGAAGGGTGAGGCAGGAGGATGTGGGCTATGGCATCTATTTATGAACTCTGTGACCTCCTGTCTCTGGGCACAAAGCTATAATAAGCCTTATGATTCATCAGTTGGACTTGTCCCTGCTCTAAGAGGATCCTGTGCTTTCCCTGCTGTGGGCCTTGGCTCATGGCAGCCACTCCATCGGAATACCCTGTCCCACCTCATGCCTTTCTCCATTGCCTATCTGGGGACACCCATTACAACGGCCACCTCCTCTGGAAAGCCTCCATGCACTGGATAATCTATTCATTTTGAGGCCAAACCAAATCAGGTATTCTACACTCAGAGAAAGGCCAATGGAAGACTTTACCTATTTTGAGAAATTTGGGAAAATTTCTCTCAGGGGACAACACATGTTTATGACAATCTTACTGTGTGAAATTCCAGGGACTTGTCACCCTATAGCATTTGATTCCATTTTTTTACATATTAATCTTATTCTACCTGAATTGCATGCAAATGGGTTTGCTTCCCCTCATATGGTGGAGACCTAGAACATTTCCCCAGGTGGAATCTGGTGTTACATAGCCTGGGCTGGAATGCTGGTGACCTTGGGCAAGTCATTTTCCATAATTACAGCCTCTCGTTCATCTGCGAAAGAATACTTATACCTATGTTAGGTACTCAAGACCCAACTTATACCCTTGGATAATTGGGGGCACTCCTATTGCTACCATTTGTTGAATGTTTTTCACAATGTACCAGGGACTGTGCTAAGATTGGCTTTGCATTCTTACTTGATCTGCAAAGCAGCTTCCCATGCCAGGTGCAGTGGTGCACGCCTGTAATCCCAGCGGCTTGGGAGGCTGAGGAAGGAGGATTGCGAGTTCAAAGCCAGACTCAGCAACTGAGCGAGGCCCTAAGCAACTCAGTGAGACCCTGTCTCTAAATAAAATACAAAATAGGGCTGGGGATGTGGCTCAGTGGTGGTTGTGTTCCCCTGAGTTCAATCCCCAGGACCAAAAAAAAAAAAAAAGAGCTTCCCTTTTCCTATTGTCTCCTACCCTGCAATATTTCAGCCCCATAGCCCTTATCATATTATATCATTTGCTCTTTGAGTTCATTTTCTGTTTTCCCAGGGCTTCTTGCCCTGTACGGTTCCAGTGGACACCACTCACAATGCATTTGGCTGTAGATGCTGTCACCAAGAACTTGAGTATGGACAGTGGTGACTTCCCAGTGCTTATGTGATGTGGAGACCTGAAGCCAGAAGGGCAGGGTTGTTCTTTTTTTTTTTTTTTTTTTTTTGGTCTGGTTTGATCATTGCTTTATTCCTGTGCTGAGAACAGTGCTGGACCGTTTAGCTTTCAATAAAAATTTGTTGAAAGAATGAATGAAAGAGGACCCAAAGAGAACCCATTTTACCAGTGAAGAAACTGAGGCTCAGTGAGTTAGAAATCTGCCAAATTCCACAAGCCAAGAACCAAGCTGTGCCTGTTTGCAGCCTTGCTCCCAACAGCTTTGCAAAGCTGAGTGTCCAGAAATCCTCTTGGGCCGAGTGACATGCTGTCAAAAAGATGTTGATTGGAGAGATTGAATTAAATTGTACACTGCAAAGAAAAGGAGGTAGCTTTTGGATTAAAAAAACCCTAGCCCAACTGCTAATAGTAGGAGTTGGCAGGAGCCCCCCAGGCCTTCCCAGCCAGATCCTTTTTCTCTTTTTTCCCTGCCTCCTTCCCTTTTGTGAGCGTTTCTTCCCCTTTTGCTTGCAGTGAGTTCTGCTCTCCTGTAGGCTACAATATGTCAGTTGTTATAAAATCCGGGAGGCGGAGTCTAGTGACGAGGGCGGTGGGGGAGAGCGAGGCCAGCCCTGCAGGGCGAGCAGTCCAGCCGTGGGTTCACCGGAGCTTAAGCGTCGCAGCAGGGAAACTTCCATCTCGCTCTCCTGGCTTTGATCCTCATTGGACATTAGACCAGAGGCGCCGAAGGAAGGGAGGATGCGAGATGACCGGCCCTCTGGCAACCTGACCATCTCCTTAGCAGAGCCTCCCAGAGCGAGCTGGGGACTGACTGCACGACCCAGGAGGCGCCGCGCCTCTCAGATGTGTGTGTGTGTGAGTGAGTGAGCGAGTGTGTGTGCATGCGAGTGAGTGAGGGTGTGTGTGTGAGTGTGGATGCATGTGTACACAACAGGACTGTGTGTAAGCGTGTCTGGATGGGTGTGTGCATGCACGCATGAGTGTGTGTGTGTGTGTGTGAGAGAGAGAGAGAGAGAGAGAGTGTGTGTGAGTGCTCTTGGCTATTATTTTTTTGGGGGAAGAAAAATCTTGGAAATCTGGGGCAGGTTACCATGCTCCTGGAGTGATTCTTCTTTTTCAAGAAGAGCTGACAAGAGCAATCTACTAGAGCCCAGGAGAAGGATTTTTACTGCTGTTCTGAGTAAAAGAGATTAGCCCCCAAAACCTGTGAAATCGACGAGAGCCGTGTGATTATCAGGGCTTGAGAGAGGACTCCGGAAGAAAAAGAGAAATAAATCAAACAGCTTGTCAGTCCCTTTGGCCACGTTGGAAGATGTCATCTCAAACTAAGTTCAAGAAAGACAAAGAGATCATTGCTGAATATGAAGCCCAAATAAAAGGTGAGATGTGGGCTGAGACTTTTCCTTTTGCTCCCCATTCCCTTTTCTCTCACTCTGCCCCCTCTTTTCCTCCCTGCCATCATGAAATGTTGTTATGCATCAATAATCTTATTGTGAGAAGGAACAGTGGCAGCCGCACAAGTCCAGACTGGTTTCAGCTGCAGATAGTGCTGGGCTGGGAGTGTGGATTAGAGGAAGGACAGCAATCTCTGCATTGCAGGTGTGTGAGGAGGATCCTACGCCCGACTTCAGGAGTGTGGCGGATACTCCATCATCTTGGCAGTGACATGTCACTCTAAGGCCATTTTGACAGTCACCACCTCCTCCCTTTCCCCGCCTTGGTCAAAGCCCCTTAATATTGATGTATATTTTTTTAGGACCTCCCCGCCCGCCCCTTTGATTTTTGTTGTTCGTGGTTTTGCCTCTGTCTCTTTCTCTGGGTTGGAATCCACATGCATCTGTTCCAGGAGGCAGCATCTTTGGGCGGCCCTTCTTTGTCGGTGTCTCTCGCCTGGCCTGGGTTGCCATGGATTAGCTGTTATGGGCCATATTGATCCTGACTAATGCAGGCATTTAGGCATAAAGAGAGAGCTCGGTGCAGAAAATGCATTAGCTCGCAGTGTGCAGCCCAGTCACTCTGGGCACAGCATTTAGGGTCATCAGCTTTGGTTCAAAGCCAACACCTCAACGTGCAATTTGGGCTGGTAGGTGCTGCCTTGCTTCCATGGTGCCAGGGAAGCCTGCCGGGAGAGCGAGATGACCTCTGGCTGATGCTTCCAGCTTTGGTGCGGTGGAGCACACACTTCCTTCAGGAGCTGCTCCTTTGGTCCACGCTAGCTGGGAGAAATAGGAAAAGAGACACAATTGCACAGCTCAAGGAGGGTGGCAGATTGTCACTGAGGCCAGACGGGGGCTTCTCCCATCCTCACGTGGTCTAAACTTAGCTTTGGCAAGGGAAAGCCTGAAAACTCCCCCTTATCAGAGACTGTGCCCTAAGACAAGCCCCAGCCATGCCTCTTGCTGTCCCTCTTCTTTCTGGTCTTGGTTCTCCTTGCTGCGACACAGGGTGTGTTGTGGTCTCTCACAGAGATAAACACACATCCTCAGTGGATGCTGAGGCCTTACTGATGAGGGTACATAGGGACCACTGAGCAGGTTGGTTCTTTGGGGCTCATGGGAATTGAGGTTGCCACACCTACTTACAGGTGCTGCTGCTGTCAGACTCAATGCCCAAGAAGTCTAGTGGCCTCCCTGGGAGCAGCAGGAGGCTGGGTATCACAGCTGCCATCCAGGCTTCAGAGGCTGGGGAAACTTTGCGAGGGGAGTGGTCTCCAGGGGAAGGCTTTGTGGTCCCCCCCTCCGCCCCCAGTCTCACCAAGTGTTATTTCTTTGAGTTCTGGTCAAATCTGGCATGCTGAGCATCTCTGGGTAGGCCCTAAGGCAAAATGAGTGGAGAACAGTCCTCTTCCCTGGGTACCTCTTTCTGAGTTTTCAGTTCAGTAACAAAAACAGCCACTGAGGATGTTTTAGCCCTGCTGAAAATTTAAAAACAAGTCCTTTAGTGGTCAGGGACTTGAATTCACCTGCCTATTCAATGTAAAAGCCGAGTTTCAGTCTATAGGGAGTTTTGTTTTCTGTTTTTGGATACTGGGGATTTGGGAATTGAACTCAGCGGCACTCCACCACTGAGCTATACCCCCAGTCTTTTAAATTTTATTTTGGGGACTCACTAAGTTGCCAAGTTTGACCTAGAGCATGTGATCCTCCTGCTTCAGCCTCCTGTAGCCACTGGAACTACAAGCTGCACTATTATGTCTGGCTAGCAGCTATGTTTTATAAGACTAATTTGGTTGCTGATTATTTTGTCCCCATGAAAATTTCTGTAATAGAGAAAAGGATGTTGCGTTTTGGACACTTTGGGTTTTGTTAGCATGGTCTTGGTAGGAGATATGCTTATCTCATTTTTAAAGAATTGCTACTACTTGGGCCAGTCAACTTTTGAGGATCAATTAAGTCCTAATTGCTCTAACTTTTTTACTTTTGCCCTTTCTTCTTTATTTTAACAACAAATCAGCAAGTACCAGGTAATGTTTTTTATCAGAAAATTTGTCCAAATGATTTTGTCTTTAAATTTCTATGCATTCTGCTTGAAGCAATTTAATTTTATTCTTTTAGAGTCAACACCCTCAATTCTTAGATCAGGATACTGCTGTACCCCAAACCCTCTAAAATATTTTCTTTCCAAATTCTGTTTGTTGGGCTGGGGTGTAACTCAGTGGTTGAGTCCTTGTCTAGCATGTGCAGGGTCCTTGGGTTCTATCTCCAGCACAGCAAAACAACAAAAAATTCTGTTGGTTAACCATCATAATTATTGATTTGTGTACAGCACTCAACAGTTTCTAGGGTCCACCTCCAGACATCACTCCTCTTGGCCCACCCAATGTTCAGAATGGCTAGTTTAAGCTCAGTTTCAGAGATGAGCAAACTGAGGGCCAGGGAAATTCAATGACTTGCCCAAGGTGGCCAGGCCAGTTTCCTCCCAGGCTTAGTGTTTCCTGGTACCTTGTTAGCCTGAACCTGAAGCTGCCCCTTGAAGGATCAATGTCAGTAGCAGATGGCAGTTTTGTGGTGGGGACTGACTGCCTCTTGATTGAGTTCCATTGTTGCCCTCTTACTTTCAACCCATTGCTTTTGTTGCTTGACTCTGAAGAACATTTGAGTGATGACCAAAAATAATGCCCGCTGCCAGTTGCCTTTCTTCCTGGTCTCATTTGGCCATTTTGACACAAACAGTCCAGCTCGTTGGACAGATTTTGTACCCTGTGATTTTCACAAGGGGAACTTTTGATTTTTAAAAATGATGTTGATTTCTTTGTAGATTTACCCTTTATCTCTTTTTGAAGCAATGACTAACTCAACAAAGGAGAATGTTTTTAGACAGCATTTTCTCTGTTGTAAAAATTATTAAAGTTCATGCCTTCTCTTAACTCATCATATACTTCAGTCTTTGATTTGGTACCTGCAAAGTAGTAGTACACCACATGTTTGCTTATTTCCAGTGATGGAGAACTCAGCATGATCCCACCCCACATATTCTGTCTGGCTCACATGAGCGTTTTTTTCTTACGTTGCATTGAATGTGTCTCTCAACCACCTATTGGTTCTGTAGTTGCTTCTCCTTGGGACTTAGAACAAGACAGATGCTTTCCCCCCAAGATTCCCCAGTGGGTGTTTGGAGCTCTGATTATAGCTCCTGACAATGATCGACCTCATCACTTGTTTCTATATGAGAGTTTACTACCACTTACCATCTTTACTCTCTTTTGGATCTGCTGCATCCTGGCTTGCAAATCCCACTGTTTTTGGTGCTTGGCAGATAGAATAAATGAGTGAAGTTGGCCAAGTGAGATGAGTGGTGACAGTTGGCCCACCACCTCACTGAGAGCAATAGAAGAAAGGGTGGTGACAATGACGGTGGATCTGGAAGCACATGTCCTGTCTAAATGGGCAGTCATACTTGGGTTCAAGCAGATGCTTCTATTTAGGAATGTAGGCCCCACCAGAGCTTTCAGATTTTCAGATGCCAGTAATCCAGAGGAGAATTTCATGTTTTTAGAGAGGTTTTTCCAAAAGGGCTTCCAAAAGATCTTACTGTCAGTATCTTATTCTAAGAGTAGCACTGAGTTCTAAATGTGATTTTTCCAGACACGATCAAAGAAAGAAAACTATCACCTCCTTTATACTTTCTGTAATACTTCTAAGAACATAGCCCAAGGTTTGAATTAGCCCTTTTTGCTGCTTATTCCTTATTACACCCCATATATTTTTATAATCTACTGGGCTAGGAGTCTTGTCAGGGAGAAGAAATGGAAATGAACTTAACCTGACTAGTCCTTGGTGACCCTGCACTGGCTCCAAATGGACCTTGCTCCCTGTGCTATTTGCTCATATGTGTCCCTCTACAAATCTGCTCAAGAATCTTGCTTGAGAGTGACATCACGTTGCCTTCTCTGGCTGGCAAGCTATAACTTCTTTCCTCTTGAAAATCAGAACAACATTTGCCTGTCTCCAGCTTTTTGGCACGTGTCCTGTTCTCCACAGTTCCCTCAAAGATCACTGATAGTGTGTGGTGATCTTATTTGCAGGCAATCTCAGCATCCTGGCCTCGCCTTCATCTTGCTGCCAGACAAAATGGTCCATTCTGCATTTACTCAGAATTCCTATTTCCATTTCAGCATAATAGAAAATTGAAGTAGAAATGCAGTTACTGATTTTAGTATCTTATTTTTTTTTATTATACATCCGTAGTAATTTTAGGCCATTTTTTCAATAGCAAAACTGTAGACTTTGGGGGAAGAAGAGCAGGGATTGAGGAAGATCACAGAATATGTTTCCTCATTCACGCATCTGTTCATTCAGCAAACACTGATTTTCTTTTTGTACTTGGTGCTGGGTACTGTAAGAGACGCAAAATAAGAGACATTCATTGCTTTCTAAGAGTTTTTTTAAACCAGGTGCAGTGGCCCATGCCTATAATCCCAGTGACTTGGGAGGCTGAGGCAGGAGGATTGCAAGTGCAAGGCCAGCCTCAGGAACATAGTGAGGCCCTACACAACTTAGCAAGACCCTATCTCAAAACAGTAAATAAAAAAGGCTGGGGATGTGGCTCAGTGGTAAAGCGCCCATGGGTTCAATTCCCAGTACCAAAAAAAGAAAAAAAAAAAAAAAAAAAAAAAAAAGGGAGAGAGATTTCTTAGAATATGGTGATAAAAAAAGAGAAGGAAATTAAAAAACCAACCAACCAAAGTACAAAAACCTTCTAAGTGAGCTTTGGAATGAACTTAGCTTAAAAGAGTGCTGCAGGGAGTGGAGGACTGCCTTGGGAATGTCCAGGGATCTCACGGGATTGAGGAAAGCAGGCCTGATTGGGGACACAGTGGAGAGTAGTGGGGTCTATGGCCAATTGGGCAGCTCATCTTGAGGGGACAGCCACTGCTCTAGCTTGTCACTGCCAGACAGGAACGTAAGCCCAGAATGGTTATTTCTTTTAGTGTTTCAAAGGAATCTGATTTTTCAACAAAATCTCCTGGTTTTTAAGCGATGTCTTAAATTTTTAAAAACCCTATGCTGCCTAAAGGAACATATCAATAGAATCACACAGATTCAGCCTGCTGGGCCACCTATTTGCAACTTCCAACCTCTAAGCTGAGGTCCATAAAAGGCCTGCTGATGGAGCCGTGGCCAGTTTTCTTGTTCCATCTTGGATCATTTCTCTCTGACAGATCTCTGGTCTTACAAGCACCCTGGACCACTCCCCTTTTCCCAGTGCCCTGTGCTTTCTCCAGATCTTTCTCCATGAGTGACTTTGTTGTTCTTAAAGTGCATCCTGCCTTTTTTTTTTCTTCCTGTCAAATGATCAAAGCCTGCTCAGCTGATACTTTCTAACACCATGCCTACCTTGCTCTCCTAGGTGGAATTAATGGTCCCCACATATCTGTTTCTCTATCCTGAACCTTGTTATCCTTCCCTGCAATTTGGCATTTAGGCCCCTAGCCATGAACTCTTGTGGGTAGAAATGCTCATGGTCATCTTTTTTTTTTTTTTTCTCTCCATTTTGCACAGTACTCAATTTGTTGAGGGACAGTGGCTGGTAAGTTACTCATAAGAAGTTTTAATCTTATAACTCATAGCTCAAATAGTTATTTTCTTTAACATCTGTCTTAGTTAGCTTGAGCTGCTATGACAAAATACCACAGACTACATAGCCTTTGTTTATTGCTTCCAATTCTGGAAGCTGGGAAGTCCAAGACCATGGTTCTGGCCAATGCATTCCTGGTGAGGGTCTACTTCCTAGCGTGTAGAGGTCTCCCTTTTGCTGTGTGCTCACCTGGCCTTTCTTCAGTGCATGCTCGCAGAGGAAGATAAACCTGTCTTTGTTTTCTTCCTCCTGTTCTGGTACAGGGGATTGAACCCAGGGTTGCTCTACCACACAGCTACATCCAAGCCTTTTTTATTTTTTATTTTGAGACAGGTCTTGCTAAGTTGCCCAGGCTGACCTCAAACTTGCAATCCTCCTGCCTCAGTCTTCCAAATCACTGGGATTTACCAGTGTGTGCCACCATGCCTGGCTCCTGTCTTCCTTTTCTAATGAGAGTATGAACCCCATCACAAAAGTCCCACCCTTAGGTCTGATCTAAACCTAATCACCTCCCACCAACCTCACTTCCAAGTACCATCATATTAGGGGTTGGGGGTTTCCACATATTCTTTGTGGGAACTTCAAACATTCAGTCTAACAACATCCACACTTTCTGTTTCATTGAGAACGGGTGCTTAACTGGGCAAAGAAATATTCTTCACTATTTGCTGAATTTCCTTGTTTGTCTCTGATAGAGGAGGTGTTTATTAGTGGAGATTTGATGAAGGCTGTTGTATTGGAGGCCAATAATCACTAATGAGGTGCTTGCTTGTCCCGTTCCTGTGAAGTGTGGTCTTTCACACTCCAGGCCTTTCCCAGACTGTGGAAATCAGTGGATCTGAGGGTCCATTTGACCATTTCTGGTTTTTACCACCAGAGTTGATATATTAGAGATGATCTTTTCTTTCCAGAAACCTCTATCATTCATTCATTTAGTCACTATGAGAGGCCATACTTCAGGCTATACAGCTTTATTTAATAGTGGGAGGTAGTTCATTTTTCTTTAGTTTCTGTATCTTGGTCATATAGTGTCTCATTTTGTGATCCCTATAACTCTGCACAAGAATCATTATTCTCACTTCATAGATTAAAGCTGAAGTTAAGAGAGATCAAATAAAATGATTGCACAGTTAATAGTGGTGAGCTAGGTTTAAACTGGAATCTTTCCAGCTTTCAGTGGTTCAGGAAAACAAGGCGCATGCCAAGGCAACATGGCTCTGTAACTCAGAACTTCCTTCAAAGGGGGCTGGTTTGGGATGGGTTTTGATCTTTGACTTCCTACCGTTCCCAATCCTCTCATGCTCTTGCTAATCCAACCCCTCTTTTTTATTATTTGTTCTAATTAGTCATACATGACAGTAGATTGCATTTTGACACATCATACATAAATGGAGTATAACTTCTCATTCTTCTGGTTGTACATGATGGAGAGTTATACCTATCATGTAATCACAAATGCACATAGGGTAATAATGTCCGATTCACTCCACTATCCTTCCTACTCCCATGGCCCCTCCCCTCCCTTCACTCCCCTCTGTCCAATCCAAAGTGCCTCTATTCTTCTCTAGCCCCCTTACCCTTATTGTGAATTAGCATCCACATATCAGAGAAAACATTTGGCCTTTGGTTCTTTGGGATTGGCTTATTTCCTTTAGCATGGTATTCTCCAGCTCCATCCATTTACTGGCAAATGTGATCATTTCATTCTTCTTTAAGGCTGATTAATGTTCCATTGTGTATATATACCACATTTTCTTTATCCATTCATCTGTTGGAAGGGTACCTAAGTTGGTTCCATAGTTTAGCTATTGCAAATTGAGCTGCTATAAACATTGATGTGGCTGCATCACTGTAGTATGCTGATTTTAAGTCCTTTGGGTATAGACCAAGGAGTGGGATAGCTGGGTCAAATGGTGGTTCCATTCTAAGTTTTCTGAGGAATCTTCATACTACTTTCCAGAGTGGCTGCACCAATTCGAAGCCCCACCAGCAATGTATGAGTGTACCTTTCTCCCCCCATCCTTGCCAACATTTATCGTTGCTTGTATTCTTGATAATTGCCATTCTGACTGGAGTGAGATGGAACCTCAGTGTAGTTTTGATTTGCATTTCTCTAATCGCTAGAGATGTCGAACATTTTTTTTACATATTTGTGGATCGGTTATATTTCTTCTTCTGTGAAGTGTCTGTTCAGTTCCTTAGCCCATTTATTGATTGGGTGATTTTTTTTTTTTTGGTGTTAAGTTTTTTGAATTCTTTATATACCCTGGAGACTAATGCTCTGAGGTGCATGTGGTAAAGATCTTCTCCCATTCTGTAGGCTCTCTTCACATTATTGCTAATCCAACTTCTCTTAGTTTCTACTTGATGCTGCCTCCAGATCCCTTCACTTCCACCCAGGTGGTCGTTTGGGGAAATTGCCCACTGGAAATGCTCCCCACATCCTTCTGAGGGGACTGCTAGATCTACCTCTCCCCAGCTGACCCTCTCCTCCACCAACCTGGAAACACAGCATTAGACATTTTAGGTGTCTTCTAGTCCAAGTCCTCTGTTTTTTTTTTTTTTCTTGATATACAAACTATGCTCAGAGAGAAGGTCTGGCTTTCAGATTACCTCTGGACGAGACCTCCAAGAGGGCAGAAGCTTTACCTGGTTGGTGCAGTGCCTCCCACCTAGTTGGTGATCAATAGATGTTATTGAGTTGATTGCTCTGGTGGGTGGTCTGGGGGCAAGAGCTGAGTGGTATTCTGGAAAGATGAGGCAAGGGTATCCAGCAGGGTAAGGATTGGAGTAGTAGAGAGGTCTGGAGGAGATGAGGGTAATCTAGTTCCTGGAACCAAGTCCTTCACTGAATAGCTCCCAGGAAGGGGACACGATTGATTTCTTCCTTTCTTTTTCTTTTTTTCTTATGGTATCAGGGATTAAACCCAGGGGTTCTCTACCACTGAGCTATGTCCCCAGCACTTCTTATTTTTTATTTTGAGATAGGGTCTTGCTAATTTCCTAAGCTGACCTTGAACTGTGACCCTCCTGCCTCAGCCACCCAAGAGGTGCTGGGATAACAGATGTGCACCACCTAGCTAGGCAGGGTTGCTCTCTTAAAGGTGCTGAGCTTAAGAACTTCTGGCTTACTACAGGATCCAGGAATCTACTTCATGGGCTCATTTTTGCTTGGAAATGATTCATTCTTGATGGTTTGTTGGTGTATGTAAAATATCTGGCCAAAAATGCGACTTTATATGTTCTCTTAATTTGGTTGTTATATGAGTCTATGTTTGGGATGGTGTTACCTGAAGTGTGTCCCATGAAATTGGAGGTAAAAAGGCATTTGGTGAAAGATAATAGTTATGTGCTTAAATAGGTTTTAGGAGTTCTAGGGTCAACTGACTGAAATGAGTCTGCTTCCCCTGGGACTTGAGAAAACCCTGGATGGGTTAAGCGTGAGCCCTGGGAGGGTCCATAGTTTCCTCACACTTACTTAATCTTGTGGTAAGATTTTTCTTGGGATATTTTACAGGACTTTGTTTCTTGGGTTACATTTTGATACACAGGCTGCCTAGTTTGTGGATTATTTGTGTTCTTTTCTTTTCACCTCTTGTCCACTTACCTGCTTTTAAAAATCTTTTCCTCCAAGGGCAGTTTGAAGAGGGGAAGAAGTAAACAAATGCACATCCAGTTCAGCCAAGTGATGTCAATGGAGTGCTTCGAGGTCACAGAAAATGGGAGTTTTGACATTTCCAATTACAGAGTGCTCAACCATTGATTTAAGTAGTAATCTGGAAGCAGCTCAGGTCTGGTCAATATGTGCTGCGTGTGCATGAGTGGGTGTTCCGTCTGTGTGTGACAGTAGGGCGTGCACCCTGTTCCAGGTGTGTTCAAGGTGTCTTGACTGGACCTCGGCTCTGCCCCTGGGATTTTAGTTCATGCCAGATGATAATGGTGCCCACAAACCCAGAGAAGCCTGCACCCCTTGTGCTCTGGAGTCAATAGGGCTCAGCTAAATATCTAGGTGCACAAGAAATATATTTTTCTATTTTTTTCCTGTGACTTGATTTCCATATCACATTTCTGTATTGCTGTGGGTGACAGAAATAAATAAAAAATCAACTGAGGGTTTATCTGCCTTTTCTTCCACAGTTATATCCCAGGGTCCAGGGGGACTTAGGCAACACCAAAGCTATGGAGACACCTATTGTAATTTATGATTAATGGAATTTGGAAACTGCAAGGCTGGGATTCCCTCCACCCTATTGGGTTTTCAGTAGTCCCCCTCTCCTTGGCCCCTGCTGTGTGATTTGTCAACACCAGAAGCCACTTGCAGTGCACATTTTATGCTGGACCATGAGAGAGCCTGGATGATTGTCTTTGTCCTGTCTGGGCCATATTTGCTCCTCCCTGGGGCTCTGTCTGGGGAAGGGACCCAGATCTATTTCTTCTTAGATTCTGCAAATCTGTTTGGTGGTTCCTTATCTCCTTCCTTCCTTTGGCATGTTGGGGTGGGCGGGGCAGCATGCGGATTTTTTTCTTTGAGATCCGTGATGTCTACACCCACCTCTACTGACTCTCCGCGTTGACGCAGGAAATCTTCATCCGCATGTTTGTGCGTACGTACGTGTGCGTGTGTGCACATGGAGGCTCACACGGGCGTGGGATGAGATTGGAGGTGGTATCCTGGCTCTTCGTCATCAGACTTTCTCTCAAAGCTGTTGTCTGTAAACCATGCTCTTTCTTTTCTTCCCGAAGGCCAACTGACTCTTTCTCTGTGTTATCCCCTAAGCAGTGAACACAGAATGTCCTCGCCGACTGCAAAGGTTACCTGGAGTCTGAGGATATATGGAAGAAAAACCTTCAGTATTTTTTTTTTTTTTTTTGGAACCAGGGATTGAACTCAGGGACACTCAGCCACTGAGCCACATTCCCAGCCCTATTTTGTATTTTATTTAGAGACAGGGTCTCACTGAGTTGCTTAGGGCCTCGCTAAGTTGCTGAGGCTGGCTTTGAACTCGCGATCCTCCTGACTCAGCCTCCCAAGTCGCTTGGATTACAGGCGTGCGCCACCATGCCCGGCTAAGCCTTCAGTATTTTAACACACTAACTGCAGTGAATTCCCTCCCTTCTCCATCTGCACCGTCCTAGACCTGCACCACTAGCTCTTGCTGCGACCAGTGCAACAACTTCCTAACTTGAGATTGACATTTTGGTCTGGACCATTCTTTGCTGTGGTGGGCTTAGCTGTACAATGTGGCTCTTACCCACTAAATGTCACTAGTGGCCCTGCCCCAAATGTGACAACCAAAAATGTCCCCTGGGGGCTCAAACTGCACCCAGTTGAGAACCATAGTTCTAATCAGTCTCCTGCTTCTTCTCCTGTCCTCATGTTGTATTCTCCCCACCGCAGCCAGCAGTGATCCTTACATGATGTGAATCTCATCATGTCACTTCTCAAGTCACAGCCCTGCAGGAGTGCCTCACTGCACGGGAACACAGCCCAGGCTCCTACACTGGATTCACAAAGCTAGGTCTGCTCACCTTTCCTTCCCCTACAATCTCCTGGTCCTCCATCTTGGTTGCCTCTGGCTCTGTTGGTTCCTTGACTGCTCCAAGTTGTCACCCACTTTGGACCTTTGCAGTCTGCTTTCTCCTCTTTCTGGAACACTCTTCCCCTGGATTTCCACTGGGCATTCAGTTCTCAGATTGCATGCCACCTCCAGACCACCTAAGTAGCCATGCAGTAGCTCCTTTCATTGGATCTGCAGACTTGAATTCTCAGCAGAGCCTTTATGAATGTATGAGATCTTTCCTTCTGTGTTTATTTCTTCTCTTCCCCAGGAACTGCAACTTTTTAAGAACAGGATTTTGGTTTCTCTAGTTCATTTGCCTTTCCCTAGCACCTAGAACAGCTTCTGTCATATTGTGATCCTGGTTTCTGTTGAATGAATGATTGAATGTGGATGCCCTTCTGTGTACTTTGTACACAGAAAACAGATATTATGCTTTGGGTGTGTAATGAAGCAGACCCAGGATTTCCACTATATTGGCTGAGAACTAACTTAGCAAGATGAAGAATCCAGAGAGGAGATGATTGTATCCATGCAGAGTTGTCTCATGACTGATTTACAGAATGTGAAGTGAATAGGGGACCACTTTCAAGAGTACTGCAGGGAACTCGGTATATTCTGTTTACTGAATTCCTGTTAAGCGTCTGAGATGAGAGAGAAAAAAAATCCAAAAACCAACCAAACAAACAAAAAATGGAAAGGGAAAAATATAGTCCCCTTTCCTGTTTTTGGTAGACTCATGGTTTTTTAGGAAAGTTAGTTATGAAAATGGATCAGTCAAATATGTATAGTACACTAAACACTTGGACACTGCTGAACGTGTCACTCTGGAAAACAGAGTGGAAATTACAGTGTTGCTTGGGAGAGCTGAGGAAGTTCTTATAAAAGAAAGAATGTGGGCTGGGGTTATAGCTCAGTTGGTAGAGTGCCTGCCTTGCAAGCACAAGGACCTGGGTTCAATCCCCAGCACCACCACCCCCCAAAAAAAAAGAAAGAATGTATGAGTAGGGTGTTGAAGGATGAGTAGAAGCTCTCCAGGTGCTGGAAGGCATTTCATGAAGACTGAACAGAATGTGCAAAAGGCCTGGGTGAGGAGTCACCAAAGGGCCTGGATAGTTGAGAAATGGTACCCAGTTTGATGTGTCTGAAACCCAGAGTAGGCAGAAGGGAGTGGGAGTGGGAGATGATGCTGGAAAGGAGAGGAGCTTGAAGTTCCTTTCTGCCATCACATCCTATGACTCTGACCTTGGAGATAGTGTGGTAAGGGTCATACTCATTTATTTTTCTTATCGTGGTAAAATACTCATAAAATTTTTCATCTTAACCATCTTTAAGTGTGAAGTTTAATGATATTAAATACATTCACATTGCTGCCAACCATCACCCCATCCACCTCCACCTCCATAACTATTTTCATCTTATAAAACCCAAACTCTGCACCTATTAAACAATACCTTCCTATTCTCTCCCTCTTCCGAGTTCCCTGGCAACCACCATTCTACTTCCTATCTCTATGATTTTCACTTTTCTAAGTGCCTCATATATGTAGAATCCTACAATATTTGTCTTTTGATGACTGGCTCATTTCACTTTGCACAGGGACCTTAAGGTTCATCCATGTTACAGTAGGTGTCAGAATTTCCTTCCTTTTTAAGGGCTGAATACTATTCCATGATATAGATAGACTATACTTTGCTTATCCTTTTACTTGTTGATGGGTGTGTGAGTTGTTCCTGTTTTCTTTTTTTTTTTTTAAACAGTTGTAGGTGAACAAAATACCTTTATTTTATTTTTATTTGGTGCTGAGGATCGAACCCAGGGCCTCACGTGTGCTAGGCAAGCACACTACCACTAAGCCACAACCCCAGCCCCTGTTTCTATGTTTTAGCTATTGTAAAAAATACTGCTAGAAACATGGGTGTACAAATGAGTCTTTTGGAAAAACTTTTTCTGATTATATATATATAAAATATATATATTTAAAATAATTGAAAATATAGAAAAAATATTTTAAAAGGGTAGGAGTAAGGAAAGAATCTAGAATTACTGAGATACCCACTTTAAACTGTGCATTTCCTTCTAGATGTCACATCTATCAATTTATTTTATAACTGTGTATAACAAGAAATGAGGTCATAGATCTTTAATGCAAAGTTATACAAATAAAACAGGCAAATGATAAGCATATAGGCCTGGGACTTAAAATGGGCAGGGTGTGGCCTAAAAATAAAGTTTACCAAGTACGAACATCTGTATGTATAACCTTACACATTTGTTTTGATGGTCCTTTAGGAAGGAGTGTTGGTTTGTTGGAAACCATTTTTGTGGTCATTGTGATCCTGGTTTCTGTTGAATGAATGATTGAATGTGGATGTCTTCTGGCTCTGTTTTTTTGCAAATTTTTATAAAATTTGTATCAAATTGAACTCACTCATCAAGAACTTCCTCCACCCCTACATCTGTCTCAGCTGCTTTCAGCTAGAATTTTCCCCCCTTTGAAACCCCTTGTGGTCTCACTTCCCTCTTGGTACCCAGGCAGTTTTCTGCCTTTGGTAGGAAGTGTTGGAAGGAGAGTTTTGTCTAGGGCAAAGAATTTGTCCTCAGTAGCCAGTCACTTATGCCCCTGGTACCTCCTGTGTACACCTTTCCTTCCCTTGTTGTTGTCTTCTGCTGGCTTCCCTGGTCGTTGTTGCTGTTTTGGGAGTCCCCTCTTGCTTGTCTGCTCCCAGAGGTGGTAAACTGCTATCCTCTTCCTTCTGATTGCTGATAAAGGTATCTTCCATTTTCAATCTACAGTTCCATCAGTAAGTTTTCTAACCATTTGTCAAACAGAAAGGCCTGATTCCTGTAGGTGGCTCAAACTCTCACTGGGATTTGAGCTCAATGGCTGGGAGAGCCCCTCAGGGGGACCTTCTATAGCTTATAGTGCCTTAAAAGTTATCAGAGGAAGAGGTGGCGTGAGAGGGCTTTAAACCAATGAAATGCCTTAACCACCTTCAGGGATGAGAAAGAGCAGGTGTCCTTTCTATGATTTAATTTGTTGCAAAGAATGCCAACTGGCTGAGCAATATGGCGGTTCTCTGTTTTCTCAGTGAGACACTTTCAAGCAGAGTTGGCTTGTAAGAGTGTCTTTTTTTGGTACTGGGGATTGAACTCAGGGGCACTCCATCACTGAGCCACATCCCCAGCCCTATTTTGTATTTTATTTAGAGACAGGATCTCACTGAGTTGCTTAGGGCCTCGCTAAGTTGCTGATGCTGGCTTTGAACTCGTGATCCTGCTGCCTCAGCCTCCCAAGTGCTGGGATTACAGGCGTGCGCCACCACGCCTGACCCGTAACAGTGTCTTTACTTTGATTATTGGCCGTCCAGATGGGATATTGTGGGACTAAATATTTTAGAGATCTTCTTAAAGTTTCCTTAGGGAAACTGAGGCCCACCAATAGTCACTCCCCAGCTCAGATACCTGACAGTAGATTGCTCCTTGACCTCCTGCCCTGACCATCTGGACTCCTGACCTTGGGATTGTTTGTGGTTTTCTGAGTTTATTTGCCCCTTTCCCCTTGGCTAATCTGGGACACTATTCTGGCCTGATCATTTTAGTTCAGGCTGCACCCTGCACATCTCTGTGTTGCTGTATCTCATGCCTGGCATAATATTACCATCAAGACTTTGCTCCAAAAATGGCAGAGGACTGACTGCTGTCTGCCAGAAACACAGAATTCTGTTATTGGGAATGGTGTGAAGGAAATGCTGAGACTCTGGTGGTCCAGCTCACTTAGGCTTAGCTTAGCAAATATTTACTGAACTCCTGTTCTGTTCTCTGCCCTCATAGACTTTATAATTCTCTGGGGTAGACACACTGCAACTTGTGATTGTGAAAGTGTGGTGTGTTATGTTAGGGGTGATGTAGAGTGCAGGGGAACCTCTACCCAGTGGCTCTCAATGGTTGCAATCCTTTGAAATGGTTCTAATATTGATCTGTAAAGCTGAATCCTAGTGGCTGAACTTACCTTACTGTTGTTATTTTCAGGGCTCTTTAGAATGCAGACAGAACTATCTTGTCATTTAGAAAAGGGTCGGAAATCATCAAAATACTTAAGGGGTCAGGAATCTTAAGTGCTCCTAAGAGAACAGCACAACACCAGGTGTAAAAGATAAAAATGTTCCAGAAAAAGAATTTTATAATAGCTTCACTCAGGATGGTAAATACAATTGTAGAGGAAGTGCTTTTAAGGTGATATTAAATCCAGGGATCAACTGAAGAGGATTGAAAACCACCTTGGTTGGATAGAATTAAGGTAAAGTCACAGAAGTGGATGAGCCAAGGTATTAGAATGTGGATGGAAGCACCTGTGGCCACATGGACCGTGCTCTGGACAGAACCTTACAGATCTGCATTTGCATCGTGGCTCCCGGTCAATCAGCTGCATGACCTTTCAGAAAAATTGTTTTGACCAGTTTCCTCACTTAAATAGGGGGAATAATAACTCACAGTGTGTGTGTGCACGTGAAGTAACTGAAATAACATACATCAGAATTTCTGGTACACAGTAGCCTTCATCAAACAATGAAAATGTTAGCTGCCCTTGTAAGTGGGTGCTTGCACCCAGTGACATCGGGTGAAGTGACCCTGACTGAGCTCACAAGGAAGTCATTTTCAAGAGCACCAGTTGGAAAGGAGAACAAGATGGGCAGCACTAAAAGATATCAGTAGGGGTGGAGCTTCCGGCATGGGGAGCTGGGCAGAGAAAGTTCTAGTAAGTGCTAGCCAGGCACCATCTTGCTTCACCTCTGTAGTCTTTCTCACAGTGTGGCTTCTAGACCACCTGTAGCAAGTTACCAGGGAGGAACTTGTTCCATTCAGATTCTGGAGGTTTTGACCCAAACTACTGAATCAGAATCTGTGATGGTGGATCATGGGGACCTGTGTTTTATAAGTGCCCCAGTTTCATGAACTTGAAGTATTTAGCCATGGACTATAGTAAAGTCACCAACTTGACTTTTTTTTGGGGGGGGGGGTGGGAATAGGGAACCTAGGGCCTTGTATCTGCTCAGCGAGCGCTCTACCACTGAACTACATCCCCAGCCCAAAGTAAAGAATTTATTGGCAAAATTCCTGATGCTCAGACATCATTTGGACCATAAAAGGAGAGACACCTGTGAGCGACACTTAAGTTATGCTTAATTTAGTGTGATATTCATCATATAAGAATGATGGCTGAAATGAACTATAACATTTTACTGGGTTATTCCCCCATGTGGTAAGCAAAGTGCTTTTCCATACTGTTTTAGAACTCTAAAAGGTGGATATAAGAATGGAAAAGTGGGGCCCAACCTTTCCAATTTTGGGGGTTTAAGTCAGGAAACATTGCAGTGCTGTGGCCAGAGTCTGGGACTTAGAATCCTAAGACCTCTTTTGTCCATTTCTGCCCCGTCTTTCCAGTGAGTTCCATCTCCATTCTGCATCTTAGCTTCCTCGCCTGTTCGTTGAGGGTGTTATCTTCCTCCAAGGGTGTTGCTGTAAGGACCAAATGAGACGCTATGAGAAAGCGAACCCTCCAATCCTGCAGGAACGTTCATTATTTCTATTTTTCGTCTAGCTCCTCCTCTGGACATGCAGCTATTACACGGGCTGTTGATGTGTCTGTCTCCTGTGAGCTCATTGAGCACAGGAACCTTGTTTTATTCCTTCCCAAATTCTTGTGCTCCGTGCCTGCCACACAGGAGGCATTCAAAGCAAGTTCTGGAATAGCTATCAAGGAGGAAAAAAAAAAATACATGCACAGTTCAGTATAGGCCTATGAAAACAATGAGATAGTGTTCCAGAAAAATATTACCTTCCCCTTCTACTTAAAGAAATTAAAAAAAAAAAAATTCATCCAAGTCCACAACAGAAATGATATTGCTAGGAGGAAATAAAGAACTTAATTAAAGAAAATTTAATTGCCCACTTTTCTAAAGAGGCAGAGCCCCACCTCTCTGTCCTCATTACTGTCAAATGTGTGATGGCCGTTTCCAAGGCAGGCCAGATGAATCAAAGGAGATTGTGACAAGGCGTCCTGATACTCCCGCAGAAAAGTCTCCCAAGAAACAGGAATGCCTCCTGGATTGCCAGTGTCGCTTATTGTTTGTCAGATCCCCGGAAAAGCCTTCCCTGGGTTCCTCTGACAAAGGCCCTCTTTGGCCTCTACCTCAGACCTTGGCTGGTGACCGCAAAGCCCCTCATTTCCCCTGGAGATTGGAAAAACTCCAGTTGGTTGGCAAAACTGAAAGGATTATCTGGGGCCCAACGTAGGGGGCTCTGGTACCTCCAAGACCTCAGTAATTATCATCTGAATGGGTGGGGGAGTCCTGCAGCCAAATCTGGTCACAAAGCCCTGGGGTGGGCCTGTGGTTCAGAAAGGGGACCAATCTCAGCTTTGGTCATGTGCTGCCAGGAAGCTGCACTTTCTTCTCTCCTCTGACCAGTTCCTGAGGCCCAGACCAGCCTGATAGCGCCATTGGGTCGTTCAGAACTGTTTGAACAAGTGCTGATTCTTGCATGGACCATTGTCAGCCTCGGTGAGGTCTCTAGTGGCCTGCCAAAAGGCTCTGTCCTGTTCAAATGTTTTAATTGAGTATTTGGATGGGAATTTGAGCATGCTCATTTAGTTTGGGAATGGCAGGAACCCAAGGAAGGCAGTCTTGGAACAGATGCTCCTTGACATCCCAATCAACCCATCATAAGTTGAAAATACCATAAGTAAAAAATGCATTTAATACACTTAGCCTACTAACATCGTAGCCTTGCCTAGCTGACCTTAAACATGCTCAGAACACCTGCAGTGTCTCACAGTTGGGTAAAAGCATCTAGCACAAAGAGCACAAAGCCTATTTTAGAGTAATGTGTTGAATACCTCACGTAATTTATTAAATGCCAGTGTCCAGAAAACACTATCAACAGCGCATTGCAGTGCCAGTGGTGCTTGGTGATCCCAGAGCTGACTAGGAGCTATGGTTTGCTGCTCTTGCCCAGCATCAGGAAAGAATATTCCATTGCATTATATATTTTTTATTTTTACAGGCTGCATTTTGATTCATTGTACACAAATGGGGTACAACTTTTCATTTCTGTGGTTGTGCATGATGTTGATTCATGCCATTCATGTAATAGGGTAAAGATGTCTGTCTCATTCTACCATCTTTCATACCCCCACCCCGTCCCCCTCTCATTTCCCTCTATGTAATCTGAAGTTCTTCCATTCTTCTCTCACCCCCACCCCCCCAACACCTCTTTACATATCATCATCCACTTATCAGGGAAAACATTTGGCCTTTGGTTTTTTGGGATTGGCTTGTTTCACTTAGCATGATATTCTCCAACTCTACCCATTTATCTGCAAATGCCTTAATATTATTCTTCTTTATGGCTGAATAATATTCCATTGTATATTTATAGCACAGTTTCTTTATCCATTCATTTGTTAAAGGGAATCTATGTTGGTTCCACAATCTAGATATTGTGAATTGAGCTGCTATAATCATTGATGTGGCTGCATCACTGTAGTATTCTGATTTTAAGTCCTTTGGGTATAAACCAAGCTGTGGGATAGCTGGTCAAAATGTGGGTCCATTCCAAGTTTTCTGAGGAATCTCCACACTGCTTTCCAGAGTGACTGCACCAATTTGCAACTCCACCAGCAATGTATGAGTGTGCCTTTTTCCCCACATCCACGCCAAAATCTATTATTGTTTGTGTTCTTGATAATAGCCATTCTTATTGGAGTAAGATGAAATCTTAGAGTTGTTTTAATTTGCATTTCTCTAATTACTAGAGATGTTGAACACTTTTTCATATATTTATTGATCGCCTGTACATCTTCTTCTGCAAAGCGTCTGTCCAGTTCCTTGGCCCATTTGTTGATTGGGTTCTTTGTATTTTTGGTATAAAGTTTTGTAAGTTCTTTATAAATTTTGGAGATTAGTGCTCTTTCTGAAGTGTGTGTGGAAAATCTAATTTTCCCACACACACTTCAGGGGCTATGGTTGTCGCTTAGGGGCAGAGCACTTGCCTCGCATGTGTGAGGTACTGGGTTCGATCCTCAGCACCACATAAAAAAAATAAAAATAAAAGTATTATGTTCCTCTACAACTAAAAAAATTAAAAAAAAAACCCAAATCTAATTCCATATATGTAGTATAACCAGGAAAATGGCTATCAGCGTTGAACTGACCAGAGGTTGTGGGCCAGATCTTCTACTCTCTAGCCATGTGACTTGGGACAAGTCTTATCATTTCTTTGAGCCTCAGTGTGTAAAGTGAAGACATAATTTTTTTTTTTTTTTTTTTTTTTTTTTTTTTTTTTT
>JAJEJO010002296.1:32996-199616 GCA_020662805.1 Glaucomys volans | reverse complement strand
GAGGTGCTTAGGGCCTTGCTAAGTTGCTGAGGCTGGCTTTGAACTCGCGATCCTCCTGTCTCAGCCTCTGAAGTGCTGGGATTACAGGCGTGCGCCACCAAGCCCGGCTTGAAGACATAATTTGACCTCAAAGAGGGATCTAGGAAATGAGGCAAGGTCATGCAAGTCAAACCCTTAGTGTGTGCCTGGCGCATAATGAGGACTCAGTTGATGTTGCCTATTGCTATTAATAATCACAACTATAAGAGCACACTGCTGGGCCTGGAGTCTGTCAGATCTGCAATCAAATTTCAGCCCTGCCACTTAATAACCGTGGACGTTGTTTATCTTGTCTGTGTCTCAGCTTCCTCTCCTGCAAAACAGGGACAGTAATACCTGCATTGGGCATTTCCATAAAGCGCCAGGCCAGAGCAGACACAGAGTGAATGCTAAATGAACAGTGATTACCATTTGGACACAGCAAATCCTGTAGGGGGACCCACAGGGAACAGAGAAAGAAAGAGAGTGCACACACCTACCAGAACAGGATGAAGATTCCACTGTAAAAATGTGAAGTTTAATAGTGCCTTTAAGTGCCGGGCACGGTGGTACATGCCTGTAATCCCAGCGACTTGGGAGGCTGAGGCAGGAGGATCGCGAGTTCAAGGCCAGCCTCAGCAATTTAGCAAGGCCCTAAGCAACTCAGTAAGACCCTGTCTCTAAATAAAATACAAAATAGGGCTGGGGATGTGGCTCAGAGGTGGAGTACCCCTGGGTTCAATCCCCGGTTCCCCCCGACCCCCCGTTAAAAAAAAAAAAATAGTGTCTTTAAGACAAATTCCACCAACTTTTTGGATCTTCAGCCCTAAGAGGAATTTCTCCCCTGCACAGGTAGAAATGTGAATGGGGTAAGAATAAATTGGCATATGTTTGGAGTGCCAGACCTCAGACCTTGGTCCAGTTCTGTTCCTTGTCCAGGTGGCTGTTGGCCCATTTCCCGAGAGATTTTGGAGAGAAATATATGGTAGAATGTACTGCCTGGGAAATGAACTCCTGTCCTAAGTTTACTGGCACAGTGTGGAATTCTAGAGAGTTCTTGGAGAACTCTTTTGAGCAAGGTATGGTGGACACACAGGCCACCCCTCTAAGCCCACCCCTGATTCTTCCAGAGTAACTAAAGCAGGTCTTGGAGTCCATTAACCCATGGAGAGAAGGGCAGGGTCTGACCCCTTTCCTGTAGAGGCTGGCCTGGACACCTGCCCTGACTTCTGTCTGAGAAGCTAGCAGGCCTAAATAGCTGCAAGGAGAAGAGAGAGTTTTGGAGGCTTAGACTCACCCAGGCTTAACCTTGACCTATTTGGAAGCACAGCCTCTGTGGATTTTGGTTCAGGAGGGTATCCTAGAACCTAGCCAGTCCATAATAATCACTTTTCCTTCCAGTGGATGGATTTCTGTGCCCTTAATCGTGACCCTGATTTGGGGAGAAGTAACTAGAGATGGCCCTCAGCTCCCTAGAGGTCAGTATCCCACTCCCTGTCCATCCTTGTTGATCTTTCTTCTTGTGCTCCCAAGGACTTAGCAGCCAAGCCCTGATCAGATTCCCTGTGGAGTCTGCATCCTCACAACTGTACCAGGTTGTGCCTGCCCTACAGCCAGGAGCTGGTGTGTGTAGCCCCTAAGGCTTTAAAAATGCCCCTTTGACATTCCTTTCCCTTCACCAGATGTTTGAAATAGTTCATGACTCACTAGGAGAAAACTTCATTTTATCTTTTTCCACGCTAACATTGAGCATCATGCAAGAGGTGGTCTGTGGGCCAGTGACTGTTTTTTTGGGGTGCAGGACAAAATTGGGCAACTTCATAGACACATCTGTATTTCTGAATGATCTAGTTGCAGTGGGTGCCCATTCCCTCATGGCATCCAGAGCTGATCAGCAGCTCTATCTCACAGGACACATGCACTTGGGAGTTCCTACCATTCCCTGGCCCTGGAGCTTTTGGGTCCCTGTTCTCTCAGACCTTCTATTTCACTTATTTGCCTACATTGCCTGGCTCCTGCCACTTGTGGATTAGGCCAAGGAATTATATTCTATTTTCTGTTTTAAATTATGCTCATCAGCCAGGTATACTGGCGCACGCCTGTAATCCCAGCAACTCAGGAGGCAGAGGCAGGAGGATCATAAGTTTGAGGCCAGCCTCAGCAACTTAGCAAGGCCTTAAGCAACTTAAAGAGAGCCTGTCTCAAAACAAAAAAAAAGAAAAAGGGTTGGGCATGTGGCTTAGTGGTTAAGCGCCCCTGGGTTCAACCCCTGGTACCAAAAAAAAAAAAAAAAGAAAAAAAGCTCATCAGATTGGATTGTACAATGAGCTTTGCATGACAGTGCACAAGTGATTTGATGTCTCTGATATGAAAATGCTTCACACTTTGCCACCCTCATTTCAAATTCCACAATGGAAACTCCCTGTTATTATCGTCATGTGCTGCAGAGCAAAGTTTCGGTCAATGTCAGACCTACAAACATGTTCCCATAAGATGATATTGCCTGGTGGCCTCAGACCTATCTTTGTGTAAGTACACTCTGTGACTCTCACACAATGACAAACTCCCATACCCGTGTATTTTTTTAGAATATATTTCCATCACAAAGTGATGCACGACTGTATTTCAAGTAGAACCTTTTCCATTTCTCCTTAAGCATGAGTTTGAAGCTGAAGCTGGAGTCAAGGGCAAGACACTCTTCCCCCAAGGAGAAGCGCTATAGTGTTTGACTCTGACCCCTCCTTGAAGGAAATGGGAGCAGGGGCCAGCCTCCAGCTATTAGAGACCCCTAAGGATCCAATGATGCGGTGGGTGGTGTCCTCTATCACCTTTCATTATGGTAGTCACCATAACGCATTTTTAGTTATTAAAAATCCCTCAATGGATTTAGCACCGTAACACAATTTTCAAAGAGCGATTCTACCCACTATGATCCAAGGACTCTCTCCTGGAATGTAAAGTCACATGGACCCAGGACAGAATCTCAGATCCATCATTTATGAATTACTTGACCCTGGGCGAGTCATCCTCCCTTATCTATGCCTCTGTTTCTTCCTCCTTCAAATGGGCACCTGATTGGACTTGTGAGGATTCAATAAGCTGATCCACAATCAAGTTTGCCAGGTGCCTGGAATGTGGGCCACACTCAAGTGCTCTCTGTTATTATTCTTACCCAGATTTCAGGGGTTCAACTGGGTCCATGAATGAAATTTAGACCATCTCCAGAAGACCCAGCAGCTTACCGGCAGCGTTAGATCCACTAGCTTGTTTTGTTTGGCCTTTGCAAGCTTAAAAAAAAAAATGAATTTATTTCCAACATTTAAAAATCAAAAAAGTTTTTAAAAAGCACGAGAGCTCACATAAAAATCCAGACTTCCGGCCTCTCTTGCAAAGTGGGAAGATTGTTCTCAGAGGCAAAAAAATTGGCTGTCCCCTTGCATGGGGCCCGGGGTTTGTTCCAGTGTCCACTGGCTCACTTCACTCATTTTTGCTGCTGGCTTGGCTCTTGTGGCCATTTGAGTTTTTTTATGTGGAGGAATGGACACAGCCTACAGTCATCCTTCCATAAACCTTCTGCAGATAGGCTTTGAAGAGGAAGAGCACAGGTTGTATTTATAGGGAAGGGTCCTCCGTGCCACCTGTGTTATTGATCAAGTGCAGAATCAGGGACTTCAACAGTCTGTGGGTCAAGGGGAGGGTCATGGTCCTCTGAAAACAATCTGGAAAACTACCAAAGATTTATACCTGTGAACTGATGGCCACCACTTTGCAAGAGGTAGGTGGACTGAAATTTAACAAGGAGAAAGTGTCAAGTTTTGCCCTTGGCTGGCAACCCAGCCAGCCAAGCGTAGGCTGGGGAGAGATGTACTGAGCAGTGGCACTTGTGAAAAGGACTTGAGGTCCTCATTGGCGATCGGTTTTGGTGTGAGTCACTGTGGGACAGCTGCCAACTTAATCTAATTTGGGGCTGCGTTTGTAGAAGTCTGGTGTCTGGGAGACCTTTCTTACAATTCCAGCTGTCTCGAAGGGACGTGCAGGCAGCCTGGGGAGGCCTTGATCTCCCTGGTTAGGAGGTGTTCAAGTTGGGGTGAGATGCCTGTGCCGAGCGAAGATTGTCAGAGTGGGGATTTAGGCGCCAGAGGGAGATTTGTTCTAGATGACATGTGAAGTCTTTGCCAATCCCGAGTTTCTTTGCTTTCTGCAGCCCAGTAAAAGAAAATAATTTCTATAACAAAAGGAAAAATCTTGCGCTCAAATAGAGGAAAGCAGGACACGTTGGAGATGTAGCCATTTCGTCTAAGTGGAGATTTGAATTTCCAGTTCCTACAAGGTAATCTGGGCAGATGTTACTGCCCCTGTACCACCCGACCCCTGCCTTACTGCTCAGGGATGGGGGACAGGATCTGTTTTGCACATTACCGATAATTTTTTTAAGCTGAACTTTTATGCAGAGCTTGCAGACTGGTAGCAAACAGGCCAAATCCAGCCCTCAGATGTTTTATTTGGCCTGTACTATGTCTTTTAAAAATGTGAATTTGATGCCAGTATATAAAAATGAGGACATTTCACATAAAATCTGGACTTCAGCACCTTTTTAGAGAGTCAGAAGGTCTGGCAGCTCTGGCCTGGCGTTGAACATGCAGTGCTGGCTGCAAGTGAGTGCCCCCTGCCCTTGGGCACACTGAAGCTCTCGCTCCCTGCACTGACCAGTCTGTTGGTATTGGAGTTTGCTGCTCTGGTGCCTTGGTGTTTTCAAGGCCCTGTGCTCTCAGGGGCATCCTTGGGGCGCCATGTGTGACTCTACTTGCTCATCCACGCAGCAGTATGGTAGCCCACTAGGGAGGGAGCAAAAGTGACCTTTACAGATGCCCCTAACATGTGCATGTGATTCATGTCCACTCTGTTTCCAATTCTTTCACCTAAGCAAACACCCCTGGCTATCTGAATGACTCCAGGGTAACCAGTTGTTTCCGTTGGATTGATTCAGATCTTCAGGGTTGGAATTTCCATGCCTGCGGCCTGCAATGGCTTCCTCTTCAGCCGCAAAGCCCTCCAGCTATTTGCAGATAGGATTCTCTCTGGTGGGGACTGACTGACAATCCTTTCCCTTGGAAGATGTGGATGATAGAGTGGACATGCAGAAGGACTAGATGGATTTCCTGGAGGGGGTTAAGATAGTTGCTTTCCAGGTGGATCCTGAGCTGGGTGGTGTTTGCTTGGAAGCCCAGAGTTGTACACAAAGCACTGAGAGATTGCGAATTTTATTATTTGGCCTTCGTCCCCATTTCCTGGCGTACAACTCCTAAGATCCTTGGAATTTTCAATGATAATTGTCTTGTTGTATACTAATGAGTTGACTGATGGCTTGGGACTCAGGCTTGGGTCTGGTCACCAAAAAGAGGATCCTGCGTAGACATTCTAAACTAAGTAGGACTAAAGTGTTCCACTCTTTAGCTCCAACCCAACTTCCAGGGAGGGGATAGGGACTGAAAGTTGAGTTGATCACCAAAGACCAATGATGTAATCGATCATGCTTATGTAATGAAACCTCTATGAAAACCTTAAAGGACAGGGTGGAAATAGCTACTGGTTAGCTAAGTGTCATGGGGACTCCTGGAGGGTGGCACAGCAGACACGTCAGGGAAACTGTATCTTTTCCTATGTGCTTCGCCCTATGCATCATGTCATTTGTATCCTACGTATTACCCTTCATAATAAACCAGTAATCATAAGTTAGGGGTTCTTTGAGTTCTGTGAGATGCTCTAGCAAATTAATGGGCCCCAAGGAGGACAGAATTGATCAGAAGCTCAGGTGAAACAACCTGGGGCCTTTGATTGGCATATGGAGTGAGGGAGGAACAGCCTTGAGGACTGAGCCTGTGGGATCCAAGGTTCCTCCAGGCAGGTAGTGGCAGAGTTGAATTGGATGGGTGCTGTGAGGGTGCAGTGAGAGAAACTGAGTTTATTTTCTCTACTCAAGCACCATCCTCTCCAGAGGCTCCCCATTCAGGCTCAAAACCTCTTTTTTAGCTTCTGGTTCTGGAGAGAGAATAGAATGGAATCTTATCATGAAGCTTTGGTATTTGCAGCAGAAATTGCAGCAACTTCCTCCAGAAGCAGAGGAATCTTCGAGAGCTGTTAGCTCAATGGCTTTTGGCTGTGTTGAGTCAAGGGGACTGAGTGTACCTTAGGCCTGTTGGTCGGCTTCCCCACACCATGGTAAAATTGGCTAGATGTCCACTGTCTTTGAATCTATCTTTCTGCTCTTTCTCTCAGTCTGAAATTGTCCAACCTCAGACTTCAAAGCCCTCGGGGTACCTTCTAGTGCCACTACCTGACATAGCCAGCCCTTTTTTATAGGGTCCTCAGCCTGTCATTTAGGTAGTGTCCTGCTGGTCCGAGTTATTCCTGGTATAGACAGAGGGTCTCCTCTGGATGTCCATGGGGCAGCGATCTAGAGGCAATTTTGTATTTTTACTCTAGTGGTCTTGTCATCTTTTATTAAGTTGCCTTTTGAGTTTTATTTCCCTTTTATCTTCCCCTAACCTTTGCTTTTAAGGATCTGTCCTTTCTAAGGCCTTCCTTCCACACATCTGAAGGTACCTGCCAATTGTGGCAATTTCAGGAAGGTGCTATCTCTTGGGAATGGTGGGGATGCCTGCAGTGGCATGGCATCTGGAAGATGCTGAAGTCTACAGGTGGGGAAGATGGGCAGCACCATCTGACCTGCTTGGGGAGGGCTCAGTTGGTAGCACAGTGGATGGGTGGATGGTGATCCACATGCCCACTCTCTTCCTTCTGCATTTCCCCACTTTTTGTTCTGGAAGAGAAAATGGTGAGATGCCATTTGTAAATGACATGTTATCTCAGCACTGATGCCATGCTGCTTCTTTGTTTGGCCTCCTGGCCTTCCCTGCCTGACCTGCTCAGCCTTCCCTGGGTGCTTCTGAAGCAGAAATGGAGAAGGCTTGTGCTGGAACAAGTTGTTCTATTATCTGGACTTTGGGTAACGCCCTGTGACAAAAAAGGGCTATGAGTGTGGACCGTGCATGTCAGGAGTGTGGGGAGGAGCCTAAGGGGAGGGGGTCTGGCATGCTTTTCTGTAGCAGCACCAGCCCCCTTCAGAGCACCATGGCTTAAGCAATGGCTTTGCAGGAGGAAACTCCTTGGTACTGCAGCAACCAATTGAAATTTGGAGAGAAACGCCTGTCTGCCCTCCAGGCCAAGATTGATGCTCTTTAATGGAAACAAATGGACGTTTACATCAGCCTTCCCATTAAGTTTACAGTCATGCACTTTTCTATGAAAGCCCAAGTGCTTCCTCAGAATCAGCAGGTTCTTGGAAACCACTGACTCCTGAAGCTATCTGTGTCTGTCCTCAAGAGTGGCTGGTGGGAATGGACAAATAATGCCTTTGGGACATCTCCTAAGGAGCCAGGATGAAGGGCTGTTCTCATCTGTCCATGGGCTCCTGTCCTGTTGCCCTTGATCTTCCCAACAAGGCTGAGATGCAGGTGGAGCTGGGCTGCCCACAGCTCTCATGCTCATTCACTTAGAGGTAAACACTGACCTCCAAGACTGTAGATTCTTTTGCTCATATTCTCCCTCTCTCCCTCTCTCACTCCCTTCCTCCCTTCATCCTTCTGTCTTCTCTTCCTCCTCCTCCACTTCGGCATTGCTGGGGATGAGGCTGAGGGGCTCTTTGTAGATCATGCCTGAACCAGTTGCTGTGCCAGGTGATCTGAGACAGAGCTGTCAGCTAGCCCTGCCCGTGTTGGTGGGGCAGGTAGTTTCCAGAGAAGAGGTTCTACTCTAGCCTTGCCCAGCTTGGGGACTGAGCAGGTGCAAAGCTAAATGCACTCTCTCATCCCCCAATAGTTATAAACTAATGGAAAATAAATTCATGGTAGTGTTGATGGTGTTGGATGCTTTAGGTCGTTTCATTAGACAGTGAAGATAATAGTTAAATAAGGGACTAATTTCATGCAAACATTGCAAAAAAAAGATGGAGATAGGAGGAGTTGGTGTGGGCCAGCATCATTAGGAAGAGTTATGAGCATTAATTAATTAAATTTAATTTATGGATGACACATAATAACTGTACATATTTCTCGGGTACAATGTGATGCATGTATTGTATAATAATCCAGTCAGGGTAATTAGCATATCTTTCAGCTTAGCCATCGATCATTTCCATGTGATGAGAATATTCAAAATTCTCTCTTCTAGCAATTTCAGGACATACATTGTTGTTAATGCTCGTCATCCTATAGTGCAAAAGAACACCAGAATCTATTCCTCCTAGCTAACTGTAACTTTGATCTCATTTGTCAATCTCTCCACATCCTCCACCTGTCCTCTCCTACCCAGCTTCTGGCCACCACTATTCTATTTTCTACACCTTTGAGAACAACTTTTTAAGATTCTAAAAATGAGTGAGATCATGGGGTATTTGTCTTTCTGTGTCTGGCTTCTTTCACTTAACATAATGTTGTCCAGATTCACCCGCATGGCTGCAAATGACAAAATTTCATTTTTTCCATTGTAGCATAATATTCCACTGGGTATATATGCCACATTTTCTTTGTTCATTCATCTGCTGATGGACACTTAGGTTGTTCCTTGTCCTGACTGTTGTGAATAGTGCCACAATAAACATGGGAGTGCAGACATCTCTTCACCATACTGATGTCATTTTATTTGACTGCTTTATGCAGCCAATCCACGTTTCCTGAGTGTGAGTGGGAAGCAGAGTTCTTCCCTGGGGAGACCAGCATGGGTAAAAGCTGGCAGGTGCCTGGCCTGACCTGAAGGTGGATGCCAGTGCCCATGGGCTGGTACAAGGTGATACCTGTGAGAATGGGGGTTGGGGAACAAGACAGAAAGCCCAAGACCCAGAAATGGGCTGGAAGGGAGCAGCAGGGCTGGGGTGAGAATGGACTCACTGCACCTTTCCTCCTGCCATCCTCTTTCCCCTGTCCTGTTGTCTGTCCCAGTTGCTCAGGACCTTGCAGGCCACAGTTTACTCATTCAGGGAGTTGGAGATTAATGCGGCTTGAAGTGCCATCCCGATTTAGTGCCGCTTGCATTGGAACGGATGCTTTAAATGCCTTGAACCGAAAGGCCTGCGCCTGGATTCTAGGACAGACGCTCAGCCCAGAGTCAGGGGTTCCATCTGGGCCCCTTTGTGGAAGGAGCTCTTGTTTGGGGCTATAATGATCAAGCAGGATGCCTGTTAGCCCTGCCCCGGAAGGCCTTTAGGGCAGCAACTGTGCCATCATGGCACAAGAGCATCTTTAGGGAGGAAAGTGCAGCAGCGTGGAGCCACTGAGGTCCAGTGGGCTTCTTTGGAGGCCGCCTCTTGACATCCGCAGCCTCACAGAGGCAGTGCTGGGGGATAACATGCAGGACCTGGAGCTGCAGATTTGGGTGACAATTCTTGATCTTCCTCATCCTAGCTGTGAAGTCATTCAGCCCCCTGCATCGGTAAATGGGCTTAATAATACCTACCATGCCCACTGGTGCACCTGTCCCTGTCACACGTTAGGTGCTCAGTACCTCCCTGTTATGACTGAGCCTCAAGCCCTTCTTGGACTTGTAACGCCCTCCTTATGCAGGACTCCCTAACCCTAACCCTAACCCTAACCCTAACCCTAACAAAGCTCCTGCGTGAAATTTCCAGTAGCATAAATCGGACTGTCCCATTATTGAAAAGACTTACTAGAAAAGTCTTCGTTGACCAGAGCTCCAAGATGCCTCCATCCATTGGAACAACCCAGAATACTCATGGTAATGCTCCTGTTGTTTGAAGATGGCGCTCATGTACTCCTAAGTCAGGGCTGTGGAGTAGTTTCTACTGATGTGCCAGCTGCCATGGGTTGGCAGTGGTTGCTAGTGCTGTGTTGGGAAGGATTCTGAGGGTGTGTTCCAGGATCTGTAGGAATAAGAGTGTCACACCTTCCTTGGACTCAGGACACTGCCTATGTGACTGCATTTGTTTCTCTGTTGAGCATTCTTAGCTCAACTTAGCTTCCCCCCTCATGCTACAGAGGGCTTATTCCCTCACCTCTGGTCTTTTTTCTTGCCCTACTTCAGCTTATCAACACTTGAAAAGCCATCTGTATGGCTAGTCTCAGCAACCTAGCAAGATTTGCAGCAACTGGGTGAGAACTTGTCTCAAAATAGAAAATAAGAAAACAGGGGGGCTGGAATGTAGTTCAGTGGTAAAGCACCCTTAGGTTCAATTCTAGCACACACACACACACACACACAAAGGCAACATCTGTCTGGCTGCCACTTCTTATACCCACTTCAATACTAGGGTGGATGTGATCAGTTTGGTTGGGTGGACTGGGGTCTTTCCTACAGCATTGCTTTCTGGGAAATCTTCCCAAAAAGATGAGGAGCATTTTGAGGTCTATAGTCCACTAATAACCCATCTAAATGGTTGATGTCTTTCGTAAAATCTGGAGCCCAAGCTAAGTTGAAAAATACTCTGAATAATATGGAGGCCAGAGAGACTAATAATATAGACCCTTCTTGATCCTGTGCGTGCAGCTTCTAGGCTTTTCCCTGGGTTAGCTTTTCCCTGGGTTTGTAAGGCTGGAGCTGGGGTGCATCCTCTTGCTGGGGCAGGAGGGACAGGAGAGCAAGACAGTCGGGCGAGATCTCCTCCTGCTCCTCTCCCAGCTGCTCTTCCCACTTCTCACAGGGGCAGTGACACTGGCATATGGCTCACTGTGGGAGGAAGAACTTCAGCTTGGCTGGGGGCCGCCCTGCTGCCTCCTTTGTGCTGTTATGGGTCTTGTGTCCTGTCCCTTCTTGGCCTCTGTGACTCCCCTAGGGGTTTGACTTCAGCAAGCCTGGGGCCTCCGGCAGGGGCATGTCGCCCCAGCATAGCAAAGTCCAAAGGCCAGAGGTCTCCTATCACAGTGAGGATGTCTGCTCTAAAGTCCCCTAGACTAGTGTCCATGCTTGAAGTGTCCCCCAGTCTGGAGCAAACTTAAAAAAATAAGGACACTATAGGAATTTTATAATTCACACTATTTATAATTAATATATATTAATATAAGTAACTATTATTAAATATGTAATTATATAATTTTGTGCATATAATTGAAGATCTGCTCTTTATTCTAAGTTATGTTCTTCTTTTCTAATGTGTGTCTATGTACATGTATGTGAAATTGTCCTTTTTTGAGTACTTGAGGTATTCCCCCCAATACCCTTTTTGTGGTCAGCCACCCCTCCTAGACCCTCTGTGTGAGTCACCTGTCCATCGCTATAGCAAACACCTTAGATAATCAATTTATAATGAGAAAAGGTTTATTTTGGCTCAGAGTTCTAGAGGTTTCAGTCCACTGGTTTGGCCCCATTGTTTTGGGCCTGTGATGAGGCAGCGCATCATGTTGGGAGCACATGGTGGTGTAGACTTGCTCTCCTCACAGCTGGGATGCAAAAGAGAGAAAGAGGAAGAGATCAGGTTCCCACAATCCCCTTCAAAGGCACTCCCCCAATGACCTAAAGACCTCTCCCTAGGCTCCGCCTGTTAAAGTTCCCTCATCTTCCAACCCCCATTTTACTGGAGAGTGTATTTTACTGGAATTTGAAATATTTATTTATGTATTCATTCTTTCTAAATGTATATGACAGTAGAGTGTATTTTGACACATCATACATACGTAGAATAAGTGTAACTTGTTCCAGTTAGGATCCCATTCTTGTGGTTGTACTTGATATGGAGTTACCTTGGTTGTGTATAGGAAAGATATGTCTGATCGATTCTACTGTCTTTTCTATTCCCATCCCCATCCCTTCCCTTCATTCCCCTTTGTCTAGTCCAATGAACTTCTGATCTTTCCCTCCCTTGTTGTGGGTTAGCATCCATATATCAGAGAGAACATTCTGTCTTTGGTTTTTTAGGACTGGCCTATTTCACTTAGCATGGTATTCTCCAGTTCCCTCCATTTATTGGCAAATGCCGTAAGTTCATTCTTCTCTATGGCTGAATAATATTCCATTGCATATATATACCACATTTTCTTTATCCATTCATCTATTGAAGGGCACCTAGGTTAGTTGCATAGCTTGGCTATTGTGAATGGAGCTGCTATAAACACTGAAGTGGCTGCGTCACTGAAGTATGCTGCTTTTATGTCCTTTGGGTATCAATTGAGGAGTGGGAAGGTTTTGAAATCTTGTTTGAAATCCAGTCTTACCTGAAGTAAGGCCCATTAGCACTCAACGTGTCTCCTGGGAGTGTCTCAAAGAAATAGTCTGGCATCCCAGCAAGGCCCCTGACACACAGAATTGGGTCAAAAGGGACTTTGATCAGTAGTTTAAGTTTCCTGAAGCTCAGTTTGTTTGGAAGGTAGCAAAGTTTTCATTTAGGTGCTACGTCTGGGCTGTAATCTAAGGAACATGGATTTGGGATTTTGGGTTTGGGAGACTCAGTAATGAGCACCAGCCTTGTCAATTTTTTTTTTTTAATGGTGGTAAAATTTACCTAACATACAACTCACCATCTTAAGCTCAATGTCACTAAATGCATTCATGACATTGTGTTATGATTGCCGCCATCTATCTCCACAACTGTTTTCATCTTGCTAAACTGAAACTGCACCATTAAGCACTAGCTCACCCCTGTCACTGCAGGGTGGATCTCCTTACTCGGTCACCTGATTCTAATGCTAATCACTTCTGGAAACACCCTCATGGTTGCACCCCAACATAATGCTGTACCAGCTATCTGGGAATCCCTTAATCCAGTCAAGTTGACAACTAACATTCACCATCACAGTGTTGGGCAGAGAGCTTGGCCTTGCCGCAGGGACACAGACCTGGAGGTGGGGGACTGTGTTCAAGCTTCCATTTGCTATGAAGTTGTTGGGAGGATCTTGAGAAAATCTCTTCCCTTCTCTGGGCCTCATTTGTCACACGAGGGTTCTGGACAAGTGGTTCTGAAAAAGTTCTGTGGCTCTGGGATTTAAAGTCCAAATGGCATAGATTTCAGCAAGACCAAAGAAGAATCACTGCCGATATTTATTTGGGTTAGAAAAGATGATGTCTTATGGGGAGGTGGGAGCTGGAAGGGCCAACCTGAGGACATCACTTCCTGGACCCTCTTGTTCTCTCTGGGTTGTTTGTTTAAATTTAGTTCATATTTTGAATATGAAATATAGACACTATAATATGCAAAGCATATAAAGTGTTATATGTAGAGTGAGGTGTTTCTCCCCAACTACTCAGCTCCCCTTCCCTGAAGGCCACTTCAGTTTGACCACCCAGGGATATTTGACTCTTTTTTTTTTTTTTTTTTTTTTTTAAATTTGCTATGCAGTATAGTTGTACACAATGGTGGGATTTATTGTTACTTATTCATATATGCATGCAGCTCTCATTTTTTTTTAACCAGGACTGAGAAGATAGTTTTAAACATGCCATGGTTTCTGTGCCTTTAACTTTCTGTTCTGAAGGGTGACAAATCTGATCCCCTTATAGTGTGTGGTTAATTTCCTCCAGTGAATTTTCCTTATTAGTCATAGTTTCTTTTTGCAGTTCTTGGATGCATTTTCAGCTCTCTCCATATTCCCTCCCTCCCTGAGTTTGGATCAGGGAATTCCATAAGCATCAGAGCTGAGATGTGACATCTGAGTGTTTTGCAGCTTTGCCATCAGGAGTGTCAGAGGGGCCTGTTTTACATAATTGTCTATTTTGATGACTTCTAAAACGGTCTCATAGTTTTCATGTTCTGTTTTGTCGAGGACCTTAACTTGATCCTGCAAGTAACTGCTTTGCTTCTCGTCTGCTGTTGTAACTTGTGGCTCAGTGAATGGGAAGCTCTGTTGAATGTTTCAGTCAACCTAGGGGGATCTCTGAATTCAGAGGCAGAGAACCTGGGATGACAGCAAAACTGGCATCTTTTTTGCTCTGTGCCTTGCTAAGATGCTTGGCTTCTCTGAAGCTCTATTTCTCAGCTATAAAATGAGGATTATGCTACGTGCTGCACATGCTTGTTTTGAAGATTAAATAAAGCAATCACAATGAGTATTTTTTGTAAACTGTTAAGGTTTTTGCAATTATAATTATTGTAATTCCTTCAGAATTATTTATTAAACTTACGTTGTATTCTAGATTCCAGGAAATGAGCTTATATTTTAGTGTATGTATGTGTGTGTGAGTGTGTGTGTATATGTGTGTGTGTTGATAAAGGCAGAGAAACTGGCTAATAAACAAAGTGAATTCAGGTAATAGTAGTCATTAAAAAGAAAATAAAGCTGAGTGGTGGAATAAAGAATGAATGGTTCTTGATAAGAGACAAGGAAAAGTTTCTGAGTTGACCATCCAAATATCATTTGAAAAGCTGAGAAACAGAATCCAGACCTGGGATTTTGCAAAGTGCAAAGGCCCTGGGGCAGGAACAAGCTTGAAGAATTAAGAAAAGTGGTGGAGGCAACTTAGGTGCATCAGGAGCAAAATAAGCAAGGCAAAGAAGGTCAGAAGAAGAGGTAGGACAGGTTGGCCAGAACGTGGTCATAGAAAGCCTTGTGGGCAATATTAAGAGCTTGCATTTTGTTTCCTATACACGTGTAGATTTTAAGCAGGGAGGTGACATGCCCATCTTTCTGCTTCAGAATGATTCCTCATCCTAGAATATGGACATAGATTGTTGGTAGGCAGGGGGAAGCAGGGAGACCAGCTGGGAGCTGTTGCAGTATCCAGAAAATTCTCAGATGGAAACATCCTGGGAGCATTGGGGTATGAAGTTCGTGTAACTGTTTTCAAGCTTTTATCCCAGTCTCTCGTGTAAAGCAGGATGCTTTCCCTTTCCTTTTGCCCATCCAGTTTCTCTCTCAGGATGGAGGGAGCTGAGGACGGGGCAGATTCTCCATTTCCTTTTCAGGTGTTGTGGAGTTTGGGACTGCATGCTCCTGAGGTTACTCAGCAGGTATTTACTGAGTATACAAGATTTCTCAGGACTTGGTTTTTCATTTTTGGCGGACAAATTGGGCATCCTCCCAGAAGCCCATGCAAACCCAAGGTCCACATGACTGGTGTGTCCAGTGGGCACAAGGAGTGACATAATGTGGGGCCACCTGTGTTGGCTGTGCAAGGTGTCCCCTCTGCGAGGGCCGCTGATTGAGAAGTAGAGCTACATCCTTATTAGCTTAGCCCTTTCACTCATCTCTGATTAGGAGAAACCACAAATAAATAGAAAAGGTGGCACTGTGGTTTCCATTACAAAAGAGATTATCTTGGTGCTTAAATGCTTAATAAAAATGCTTCAGAAAATATGTCTACTTTTTTTTTTAACTCTGTTTTTTTTTGCTTCTACCAGATGATGCTGTATTTTCTTCCTGTGCTGTGTTAGTCAGTTTTCTGTTGTTGTAAGAAATACTTGACATAGATCAACTTAAAAAGAGGAAAGGTTTATTCTGCCTCACAGTCCTGGAGGTCTCAGTTCATGTTTGGTTAGCAGCATTGCTTTGGGTCTGGGGTGAGGGTGTCTTGGTGTGGGGTTCTACAGTCTGTGACCTGTTCTTCAGCTTAACTGGTGAATCAGATGTTTTTATCAGCCTTGGAAGAATCCATGAGAAATTGCTTTGTAAACTGTGGTATCTCAAGATTGGTTGGTGCTGGGGGATATACCTCTTCCATTCTCTGCAGCTTCAAGGTGGCTGGGAAACTCGGAATGAGAGTAAGACAGAGCTGGTGTTTTTTCAGAGTTTGTTTTTTTTTTTTCCAAGCTGTGGTGCAGCCTGGAGAATTAGATTCCATTCAGCTTGTGACCAGATGTGGTGTCTTCAGTGGGAAGGAGGCGGTATCCAAACAAACAGTCAGTTTTCAACAACTCCTTTTAATTTACCTGCTTGTTTTAATATCTACATCATGTATGCATGTTGTGCTTTGTGCTGTGTAGTTGTGATGCTGGGGATTGAACCCAGGGCCTTGAGCACCACAAACACCAACTCTACCACTGCGCTATACCCGCCGGGGGTCCGATGTTAGCTCATAAAAGTCACGCCCACTTTCCTCACTACATTTTATTATGAAAATGTTCAAACATATAGCCAAAGTACCTAATTTTAAGAAATCAGATATATCAGAAGCAAAGCGGCAGGAAGGTGAAAGGTTCTTGGGATGCTGCCTGGCTGGAGAAGCATGTCTCTCACCAGTTGAGTGTGGAACACTTGAGAGTTTTTTTCTAAGTGTATGCTAACACATATTAGGATGATTGCTTTAATAATTGGATATTTATATTTGCTTCTTTTAAAAAAATTTAACCATTTATCTCTTATGTCTTGGCATGTAAGAATTTATTAATCTACCTCATTCTGTTTTTACAAACAGGTTTACTGAGGTATAAATTATGGACCATAAAATTCACTCATTTTAAGTGTACAGTTCATTGACTTTTGGGCACATTTTCAGAGGTACGTAACTAACATCATAGTTTAATTTTAGAACATTTTTATCACCTCTAAAAGTCTCCTTGTGCTGGGTGTGGAAGGCCCAGGCAAGAAGATTGCAAGTTCAAATCTAGCTTCAGCAACTTTGTGAGGCCCTAAGCAACTTAGTGAGACCCTGTCTCAAAAGAAAAAAAATAAAAAGGGTTGGAGAGGTGATTCAGAGGTGAAGTACCTCCAGGTTTAATTCCTAGTACAAAACAAAAAACAAAAAACAAAAAAAACAGGCTCCTTGTATCCATTTCCAGTTAACTCCAATCTCATCCCTAACACCAGGGAATAACTAATCTATTTTCTGCCTCTATAGATTTGCCTTGTATGAGCATTGCATTCGGATGGAATGATAAAATACACTTTTTTTTTTAAAGTTTCTTTAAAAGAGGATAAAGTTCTCAAGTTTCATTTGAAGGGCATCCATGCACTTCATGTACATATCCATGTAGCATGTGTCAGTACTTTGTTCCCTTTTCATTGCTGAATAATATTCCACTTTAGGATATAACACATTTTATTTTAATACTGGTTGGTAGACATTTGGACTTTATCCAGTTTGGGGCTGTTATGAATGATGCTTCTGTGAATATTTACATATAAATCTCTATGTGGATATGTGTTTCAGTCTTCTCAGTGTCTAGAGAGAATTCTATTTTATGGTTATACTATAATGTCTTAGTCAAACCCTACTGCCATTTACTACCTTAGCCATTTACTTATTTTTTAATTGTCTTGACAATATAAATAATGCTATACAGGACATCTGTGTATGCATATCTTTGTGGGTGAATGTTTTTGAAGGATATACATATGAAGGAAAGATTCTGAATCAACAGATATAAACCTTTTAATTTTCAATAACTAGTTTCAAATTGTCCTCCAAGAGAAGTTGCCTCCACAGCATGCCTCCTATTTCCAGCTGTGCACAAGACTGACCATCCTCACAAACTTGTCAGTTTGGGCCAGGTTTAAGATTTAATCTTTGATAACCTCATAAGTGAAACATCTGCTGTCACTTGAATTGGCATTTCTCTCATTATTAGATACATTGTTGAGCATTTCTATGTCCTTTTCTTAATTTTTTTATTGGATTGTTTATCTTTTCTTTTGGCTTTGAAATAACTGTGCTTTAGGAAATTGGCTCTTCCTTTATAAAATGTACTATAAATTTTTTTTTTCATTCCTCAGCTTATCTTTTTTCTACCAAAACTCTCTTCATGGTGGTTATGCTGTACAGATGTTTCACATTTTTAAGTAATCATATCTGTTAGGAAAAAAGCCCTGTGAACATTTTACAATCTCACTTAGCTATTTACAATATCCCCAGAAGGAGGTGAGGAAGGTAAAGTATTGATGGGGGAGAAAGCTGAGGAATGTTCTATGCTGTCCATCTACCAAACATCTGGACGATGAAGAAACTCTTCCCAGCCTATTATTCAGTTGTTTCGGTGTCATAGAAGCACACCCTCCATGTATTAGAATGAAATCCAAGAACTGAATCTGGATATTCTTTGCCTCCCAGACCCTGCTAGTAATAATACTGACAGCTAACTTGAATTGAATGCACACGATCTGCCATTTGTTCCACTTAATCCTTGTAATAACTCTATGAGAAAGCTCAGTTATGTCCCCTTGGAAAAAGACATAGGGATCTTAAAGGAAACTTGCTCAAAACTGCGTAGCAGATGATAGAGATGCAATTCAAATTCAGGTTTGCCTGATAGCAGACGTGTCTCGAAGTAGGAGTCCCTTCATCCTCCTTTCCTAAAGCATTGAATGCTGCGACCTTGCATTGGCCAAAAGGGGACATTCCAGCAGGGCTTGAGAGAGTCACCAAGAGCCTCAGGAAGGGGAACGGTGTGGCCAGAAGGTCGTGATGTGAGTGGGTTGCAGGCAAGACCTCTGCGTTCTAGTCTAAAACACCCCCACCCCAAATTCTTTCCTTGTAACAAAGAGAGAAGGTGGTGATTGTAGCAGAATCTGTCATGAGTGCAGGAGAAGCAGACACGAATTCAAGACCCTCTGGGTTTCCTGTTTGCCATAAGGCAGACATTAGCTGCTGCTGGCAATTGAATTTTGACCTTATGGAGGGAGATCTGGGGAGCAGGAGAGGGGCGGGGCTTCAAGGCCAAGCTGCAAACTGTGAATGGTGAGTATTGAGTGGTCTGCCTAGAATAGTTTGACCCTGGGGGACAGTGTAGATGGTAGGTTAATGAGACAACTGTGGGAGGGTCCACAGGGAAGAGCCAGTTCTGGGACTGCTCCCCAGGACCCACTGTCTGGTAGGAAGGTGGGATCCACTCAGGCATATGGAACTAAGGTAGGTGTAGTGACAGGAGAGGTTCAGATAAAGGGCTGGGAGACAGAGCAGAAAGATCCAGACTGTGCTGATAGGCCTGGCCTGGAGTTCTGTTCTCTTGTAACCACAGTATTGTGTGTTAAGCACTTACTACTAGTGTCACACCTCGGGTTGGACAGACACAGAAATCCCTTTTGTAGTAGTTAGCGTTCGGAGATGATTGACTTATGAAGAGAAGAGGTTTGTTTTGGCTCACGGTTTTGGAAGTTTCAGTCCATGATTGATGGCTTCCATTGCTTTTGATCTGGTGATGAGACAGCGCATCATGGTGGGAGCCTGGGAGAGCAGAGCTTCTCACCTCATTGCCAGGAAGCAAAAGAGAGGGTGGAGGGGCCTGGGGTCCCCCCAGTGATGGGAGACCTCCCACTCAGCCCTGCCTCGCATGAGCACCAGTAGCCTCAACACATGGGCCTTCGGGGGACATTCAAGATCCAAACTACAGTATCCTTTCTGGAATGAAGGATTTATCTTGGGTCCTGGGATTTTCTGTTGGATGACAGTTCTTGACTATCTGTCCTCTAAGGAGAACTGTCTCCATGGAAGAAAGCAGGCTCACCCAAGATGATGAGGTGAGCTCCTCCTCAGAGACCCAGTCCCCTCACCCCACCCTTCAACAACTGTGAAGGGCAGCTCAGCTTCAGCGCTTCCCTCGGGAGTTTGCTCAGTCAAAGTTCTAGATTTTAAAACGCAGAGTACACCCTAACCAAATTTCGGTGTGAGCACTCCACCTTGGAGTTTGCTTCCCAGGGAGCCCAGTGTGTGATATACAGGTGATCTGACGTGCTCTCATGGTAGACTCTGGAGTTGGGAATACTTGCTTTATTTCACAGGGAATGTAACTTATGGAGATCATATGACTTGCCCAGAATCAGTATGTAGCAGATCTCAAGTTTAAACCAAATCTAATTCTGTTGAAACCACCATCTTTCTGTATCACTATCCTCTGGGCGTGGGCCTCTAGCAGTAGGAACCATGGGGTTATATCAGCAGCTTGCTGGATCCCTCTCCAGGGCACAGACCAAAGGACATGAAATCACCACCCAGACACACCTCTGCACTCCCATGCTCATTGATCATTATTCACAACAGCCAAGTCATGATCAGAGATGGATGAATGGGTAGAGAAACTCTGGTATGTGAACATACGATGGAATATTATTCAGCTGTAACAAAGGAGATTCTGCCATTTGCCACAATGTGGATAGACCTGGAGGACATTATGCTGAGCAAAGCCAGACACAGAAAGGAAAAGATTGCATGATCTCCGGTGTACGTGGAATCTGAAAAGAGTAAAAAATACAGAGATAGAGAATAAAAATCACTTATACATGAAAACTGAAAAGATCTGAAAAACAGAGTTAGAGGTGAAAGCAGTGGTGAGGGGGCTTAGGGGTTGGGGGTGAGGAAACGTAGATCAGAGGATAAAAAATAGCGGATCTGTAGGACGAACAAGTCTAAAGATCTCATGCACGATGTGAGGACTGTGTTGATAAAATTGTGTTAGGGATTTTTTTTATTAAACAAGTACATATTTTAGCTGCTCTTGTCACACACAAAAAGTCACTGTGTGTGCTGATGGGTGTTAACTTGCCTCACCATGGTAACCATTTTACTATCTATATTTATCTCGTAACATCATGCTATAAACCTCACATCTACATGATAAAATGTATAGGGAAAAGAAGCCAGCATCACGGAAGCCAAGACCGTGTGCCCATCACTGCCACCCCCGTACCTGGGGCACTTGTGTGATACTGGTTGAAGGGGTAGATGAATATAAGCCAGTCCTGGTCGGGATGACTGGGTTTTGGGGGGAAGTGACATTTTGAGCTAGATTGATACTGTTACATATTCATGAATTACAAAATAAACAAGATGAGATTGCAGGCAGGGAACTCCAAGTTCATTTTGGTTTAGAGCTCTCTTCCCCCCTCTCTAAAACAAGAAACCCTTTCCTGTCCTCTCTTGCTCCTTGATCGCTGGATCGGCATTTTTTCTTCTGTAAAACGGGAGTACTTAATGCTGGGTGTTATAAGGATAGGGTGACGGACTCATCCTGGTTTGCCTGAGACTTCCCCAGTTCCAGCACCCAAAGTCTCTCATCCCCGAAACCCGTTGGTCCCTGGTGAATCAGGATAGTTGGTCACCCTGTGTGAGGATCAGCTGAAGCACTCACTGGATCCATTCATTTAGTCCTTCATTCAATAAATATTTATTGAGCATGTACTATGTGCCAGGTACCATGTTGGGGTTCAGGGATACAGCAGTGAACAAGCTACATCCTTGTCCTCTTTGAGTTACCTCTAAGAAGGGGGAGGCAGAAAAACATGAAGCAGAGAAACGAGGCTATGCTATAACGCCCAGCTGTGGTAGTTACCATGAAGGACAATGAAGAAAACAGAAAGTGCAGGGTGGAGTGGAGGGTCAGAAAGTGTGTCTGTTTTCAAGGGAGGGAAAAGATGGAGACTGGCATGTGGAGCACAGTGAGCCCAGGGAAGGAGTGGAAGGTGAGGTGGGAGGGGCCTGGAGGGTCCATAGCCATGAAGGGGGAGGCCATAGAGATGCTGGAGAAGGGAGAGTGGTTTATGTTTTAAAGGGTCTTTGTGACTCTTGTGCTGAGAACAGATCATAACACATGTCACTTCCGTTTCCTTCCTGGATCCCTTCTGTTTCTATTTGAGGATCATCAGAGAGGTTTTATGGAGAAGGTCAAATTTAAAACATGAGCCTAGGAATCAGATTTCCTGAGTTCAAATCATGGCTGGTTTAGCAGTGGAACCTTGAATGATGCATTCACTGTGTTTAAACCACAGTTTCCTCATCCTTAACATGGGGATCATACCAGGACTTGTTTTAAGTAGTTTGGTTGTGAGTATGAAATGGGATAATTTGGGCAAAGTTTAGCAGAGAGCCTGCCTTTTTAAAATGACTTTATTTTGTTTTGTTTTGTTTTCTTGCTGGGAATTGAACCCAGGGCCTTGCACAAATTTTTAAAAAATTGTGTTAAAATACATGTAGCATAAAATTGCTATTTGACCATTTTTAAACTTAGTGGCATTAAGTACCTTCACATTCTCTGCAGCCATCAACATTTTTCAGCTTAAGAACTTTCTTCATCTTCCACACTACAACTCTGTCCCCACGAAACACGAACTCTGCATCTGTTTGCAAACACCTTTCTACTTCCTATCTTGATGAATCCAGCTACCTCGGTACCTCAGAGAAGTGGATTCATAGCATTCAGCCTCTTGTGTCTGGCTCATTGTACTTAACAAAATATCCTCAAGATTCACCTGTTGGTAGCAGGTTGTCAGAATTTCCTTCTGTTTTAGACTGAGAATATTCCGCCGTGGGGGATAGACCACATTTTGTTCGTCCATTCTTCTGTCAATGAAAATTTAGGGTGCTTCACTCTCTTGGCTATTTTGCAAACTGCACCTGGATTTTGTAAGTACTATACATATCTTAGTAGTAATTTTTTTCTTGCTTTGCTTAATGCAGGGAAATGATAGGTACAGGGGACCAGGAAGCAAGAGGGAGAGGTGCTGGGTTTATAGCTACTCATTTATTCTGTCTGAGAATATTCTGACTCCATGGTCTGGTGATACTAAAGCCTTACTCAGGGGACTGCTTGCAAAGATCAAATTAGATACAATCTGCAAACTTCGAAACTGCACCCTCTCATTTAATAGCCACCAGCCAGACATGACTGTCACATGAAATGTGGCTCGTTCCAAATGAGATGTGCTGTAAGTGGAAAATACCCAATATACATCAAGTTTGAGAACTTAGTGTAGGATACGGTAAAATATTTCATTAATATTTCTTATATGGATGATCTACTTAAGTAATACTTTGGATATATTGGGCTAAAGAAAACAGAATGGAAATTAATTTCACCTCTTTATTTTTAATATGGCTACTAGAACATTTGGAAGTATGTGTGCTAGCTATTTTGATTGGTTTAGAGTTCTGAAGGCATTTGCAGATCACCATCAGCAATTTTCTGGGTGTTCCACTGCCAGTTTGGGGTCAGAAAGGAGATTCTCCCTGAGAACTCCACAAATGATTTATATCACTAAGGTGCTGGGTTCTAAATGGTGATCAATGCTTATGGCCCACAGAAGCTTAAACAAACCAAGGGAAGAATAGGCCCCAGCCTTGCTGCCTCCACAAAGGGAGGTTTCAGGATCACCACTCTGCTGGGATTTGTGATTTAGCTTCGCTCCCCAGGGACAATAGGTTTCTTCATTTCAAAGCCTAACTCCTATGGAGACTGGGGCTGGGCGGTGGGAAGGGCTGGCATTTCCCAGCTTAGGCCTCTGTGTATCGCTAATTGTATTATCACAGTTTCTTTAGGGAAAAATCATGCATTCATTTAGGACTTAAAAAAAAAAAAAGACCTTAGGGAGAGTTAAGATTCGTTTGGTACCATGTTTGGGTGTAGGATTTTTCCCCCTATGGGGCAGAGGAAAAAAGAATTTCTATTTTGCAGCTGGAAGAGAGCTTTTGTGTGCCTGCCCCTCCCTCTCCCTCATTTATCTCCTAACGGATTCAGAGAGCAGAGACAGCCAGTGCACAGCAGAAATAGATAAGTTCAAAGCCGAAGCCACTGAAAGCAAAGGCGCATCCAGCTCAGGCCAGGAGCGAGCTGGGTAGCAGCTGGGGACAGGAGGCTTGGGGCAAGGGCTGGCTCCCCTCCGACTCCTCCCTCCTCTGCTTCTGTCTGTACCACTCACTGTGGCTGCCAGCTAGGTCGCCAGCCTTCTCCTCTTGTGGCCTTTCTGGCAGGCTGTCCATCTTCCCAAGCTTTTCTAGCATCACACAGAACCCTATTTGGTGGGATTTTTTTGTCACATGAAGTATTCTGACGTGGGGTCCAAATGGCATCCCAGATGGGTTCCTGATGCTCCATGGCTTCGTTCATTCTGCTTCATGGCTTCAATTTATTTGCTGCTGGGGTAGTGGTGTCCAAATGAGGGAGGTCACAGAACCCAAGAGAGGCCTGGCAGGGTGGGTGGAGTGTTAGAAATATCGAGGTGCTGCGAGAAATCACACACGTGCTTGGAAGTGGGTTGGCAAGGCAAGTAATGGTTCTTCTGCAGTAGGGTGCGCCCCCAGAGAGAAGCCAGCGAGGAAGCCACCTGAGCGCACAGTCTGCCTGTTTGTATCCCGAATGCAGCCCTCTCCCGCGCCCTGATTGGAGGAGCTGGGGTTAGAATCTACACGATGAGCTAATTTTCAAATTGGAGTAGGCAAAAGAAAGGGCCATCATTAAAATGACTGCAGTTGGATCCAACAAGGTTATATTCTGAAAATGGACCTCTGGACTTTCTATTGCTCACAGAGACAAACCCTTTCTGTGGACGTCTAACTGCAACATGGGAAGAGTGCCTCCAGCTGAGTTTGGGTGGGAGGTAGAGCACGCGAGGGAGATTAGCCTAGCGGGCAGGAGGTCTGGCTCCATCAAGGTCACTTAGGCACACCCCAGACTTGCATCTTCATCTGTAGGAAGAGGTAAAGAGCTCCCATTCTGCATGCACTACAAATTGCCATTGAGGATCAAATGAGATCCTGCCTATAAAGGCCATTTGCAAGTTGTGCAGGGTATGTGAATGCTGGGTATTATCTTCAATTGACCTCCCGCACCTTAATTAGTTAATTTCCTAACATTTTTGAACCCTTATCATGTGCTGCGCTCTGAGCTAGGCATAGAGGGATTCAAAGGTGAAAAAACATATTCTCTGAGTCCATAGGAGCTTTCTGGCAAAAATCAAGTAATTACAATATAATAGCTGGGCGTGGTGGCGCCCGCCTGTAATTCCAGCACTTGGGAGGCTGAAGCAGGAGGATCGAGAGTTCAAAGCCAGCCTCAGCAACTTAGCGAGGCCTTAAGCAACTCAGTGAGACCCCGTCTCTAAATAAAATACAAAATAGGGCTGGGGATGTGGCTCAGTGGTCGAGTGCCCCTGAGTTCAATCCTCAGTACCAAAAAAAACAAACAAACAAACAAACAAAACAAAACCCAATATAATGGGCAAGAGCTGTAGTAAGTCATAGCAAGAGGCTGCAGGAACATAGAAGAAATTTACATGGTCAGTTTTAGGGATTGGGGTGGGTGTCCTAGAGGCAGTGACCTCTAAGCTGGGGTGTAAGGAATGGAAACAGGTGGTCAGTTTCCAGTAAATTTTTGGCATCTGGTTAAGGAAATTAAAATTACAATGAACTGCCAGGATAATTAGCACAGTGTTCATTGATCAATTCATAGCTAAGAAGCTGCTCAGAGAGGTTAAGTAGTTCCCCAGAGCACCCAGCATGTATGTGGCAGAGTTGGCACTAGAATGCTATTCAGTGCTCACAGTGATTCTCCTGAGCTTGGTAGAGTGGGTGACTTTTTTGGTTATACGGACAAGCAGCAGCTGCAGGGACAAAGCTGGGAGGGGTATAGGCTAGGGTGTCCTCCAGTTTAATGAGGATGAAAGTGTCTTTTTTTTTTTTTGTGGTGCTGGGGATTGAACCCAGGCCCTTGTGCTTGCAAGGCAGGCACTCTACCAACTGAGCTATATCCCCAGCCCTGAAAGTGTCTTTATGAGCCAGGGTTTCCTGGGAATCAGACCCTGAGTCAGAGACTTCTAGGTAGAAAGTTCAAGGTCTGTGCAAGAGGGAGGACTGGGTAGAGGGACAGGCTGAGTTTCGATGCAGTCACATCGAAAGCCTAGCTAGTCTCAAGAGGAAGGATGAAACTAGGAAGTCATTCAGAGTGGCCCCAAATTGAGGAGAGGTGGCTCAAATTTATACCCTCATGTCAATTGGCTACTGGACCTGGTGTCCCCCAAAAGGGGATGGGACTTTCAGAGACAAGGTTCTGTTCTCTGGAGCAGCATATTCTGGAGAGGGGCTCAGCTAAGGCTGTCAGGGCCTGCCCTGCAGCAGCTGGGGATGGGGCCTGTCCTGGGTGGGGAGTGGAAGCCATCTCAGAAACAATAGAGGTCCAGGCCCCAGGGCACAGAGCAGAAGGCCTGTGGGTCTTCTGGGGGTTCCCAAGGTGTAGGAAAGGGGTTGAGGGGGCAGGAATCTAGGAGGGGTGTGAGGGTGAGGCAGTTTCTTGTGGAAGTCAGAGCCTGATGGGGAAACTAATGCCCTGACAGGAGTTCTGGTTGAGGCCCGGGTCTTTGCCAGAGCAGGGCAGGCTAGAGGACACAGCCACCCTGGAGGCTTTTTGGCTGCCTGGAACTGGGGCCATTGAAGGTGATGACAGCTTGGCCTCCCAGAGGACTTGGTGTCTTGATTGGCTTGGTGACTTGGGAGGGGACCGAGCCTGTAGGTATCCCAGCTGTGGGGTCGGGGAGGCTGAGACTGGCAGACAAAGTGGGAGCTGACACCAATCTCTCTTCATCAAGGAAGAGTCTCCAGGGTCTCCAATCCAACTGCCTCAAGGGCAAACTAATTTGGCTGTTGTTCCCACCATGGCTGTTTCCATGGATACATTTCAAGCCTCCGTCTGGTCATCTTCAAAGGCATCAAGAGCAGAAAACCCCATCCGTGCATAATCTTTTGTTAGAGCCCCACAAATAGCTTTTGTTATAACCCTTTCTCCCATCCCTCCCACCCATCTTCCAAACCCAAGAAAGTGGCTTAATTGTGGCACAATCAGCAGCAAAAGAAACCTTCAGCTACTGGAAGTTTGAAGACCTGAGTTTGAAGCCCAGCTTTGTCATTTATAAAATGCAAATATAAATACCTAGGGCCTAGATTTGTTGTAAGGATTCAGAGAGGTAAATGTATCTGAGAATCTAATGCACTACCTGGCCCACAAAACGTCAGTTTCTTTTCCTTCTCTTTGGTTGTCAGTTGGGCCACTTAGGAATCACATTACTCTTGTAGCACCCTGGATCTTTGTGCCGTGTCTCCTTGAGTTTTGTGTGCATCTGATACAGCTCTCCTTGACATCAGCTTGTCTTCCCTGATGGCCAACATCAAGTGCCATGAGTCCACCCTTTTCCATTGGCTTTGCTGACTCCCAAGTTTGGAAGGAGTCAGTGGGCCTTGAAGGTAAATGGGCATTCTCTTTCTCTCCCTTCCTAAGGCCAGGCCTTTGCTGAGAGCTTATGGAGACACCCAGGGCTGGGGGAAGTCCTCCCCTCTGGAGTCTGTCCTAGCAGATGGCTCTGCTGCAGCTCTGCTTAGGAGGTTAATGGACACCAGATGCCTCAGCAAGCAAGCTTTCATTTTCTCTTAGAACTGCTTAATTTGGCTGAACATCTGCCTTGGCTTCTGGGCTTTTTCATCACCTGAACGTCAACTCTGGTTCACCAACATTGGATATCAGAGGAGTTTATACACTCTTTTCGTTGTTCAGGGTCCTGGGACCTGCCAGTCTGATCTGTGAGAATTGGAGGTACTGGTCTAGAGATGGCAAGAGAGGGGCATGACTGGCTTCTGTCACTGCCCTCCATGTTGGTCTGTTGTTACTGAGTTTGCTTTTGGAAAACCAACCTTCAGCCAACAAAATGGTGTCTGCCTGATTAGGGAATATATCCATCTGGAGCAGTATTGGCTGACAATCAAGAGCAGAGGGCAGGGTCTTTGGAATTGGCTTGAAGGTGGTACAAACATGCTGGCTTATTGTTGCTCCATGGCCTTCCCTGGTGCATTTCCAAATCACTGACAGCCAATCATATCATAGCTGGGACTTGGGTTGTGTTTGGAAAGTGCCATTGTGTTATTGGTACCACTGGTGTTTAAACTTTAGCATGTTACTCTGACCTAAGTAGCTTAGTAAGGTGCTCAGGTTGTGGGATTCTGCCGCTTCATAGTGGAGCCTAGGAATCTGCATTGGAAACAAGCACCCCAGGTAATATTGATGGAGGCAGTCTTTGGACGATGCAGAGCATTACTCCCTGGAACCCTGTCTTCTAACATAAATAACATAGTCAAAATATATAGGGTCTTGACAAAGTCTATGTAAATAAGGCAATTTTAGTTACAGTTTATTTATCTTAAAAACAAAATACTCTGATGACATTTAAATGACAAACACATTTTCTTTTCACAGCTCATGCTCCTAATCCCAGTGGGGGAGTTTACCTTCTTCCTGGATGTAACTGTTTTTCCTCTTCAGTACAAAAGTGAGACTATGCATACAGTCCCATACCATCAGCCTGTACTTCGATCACTTCCCTTTTAAACTCCATTTTTGGTTGTTGTTTTTAGCCTACCTACAACCTGATATGCATTTTGTAATTCACAAGGCCATTCTGCAGACTTGATTTTTTTCTTAAACTCTTATATTTATAATGTTGAGACTGACATTGTTCTCTGGTTTCCTCTTGGCCTTTATTTCTCTGTAAGAGCTCAGTGGCGTCTGTCTCCATGGCAAGGTTTCAGTGGACAGGAACCAACTGTTTGCAATTCCTTTTGGACAGAACTTGGCACATAATAATAATAAACACTTGTAGAGTGCTTGAATAGTTTATAAAGTACTTTCTCATCTGCCATACTTTGAGTTGGAGAATACTATCATTTCCCCTTTAGGGTCTCACAAGCTAGTATGAGAGATAGCTCGAATTTGAGTCCCAGGCTCTCAAAAATGATCATTGCAGAGGTATTTATTATAAATAAATATAATAAATTTATATTTATTGAAACTTTGCATAATAGGGAGGCTATAGATAACGATAAAGTAGTGTATATTTAGAAAAATCTAGAAGAAAGGATTTTGAATGCTTTCACCTCCGCGGAATGATAAATGTTTGAGAAGACAGTTTTGTTTACCCTTATTTGAACATTTTACAAGGTATGCATGTTGAAACATCACATGACATGTGATAAGCTTGTACAATTTTGTGTGTCAATTAAAAATAAATTTAAAAAAGTAGAACCTGTGTAATAATGTTCAACAGTAAGAGAATGGTTAACATTGGATGATCACAGCCCATCTGATGGAACGTTATGCCACCATTGGAAATCCATTGGAAATGAGTCCTCTGAAGGAAATGTGACAACACAGGACAGTATTGTCACTGCAGTGTTATAAAAACGAACTAAGAGCCGGGCGTGGTAGCGCACGCCTGTAATCCAAGCGACTTGGGAGGCTGAGGCAGGAGGATCGTGAGTTCAAAGCCAGCCTCAGCAACTTAGCGAGGCCCTAAGCAACTCAGTGAGACCCTGTCTCTAAATAAAATACAAAAAGAGCTGGGGATGTGGCTCAGTGGCCGAGTGTCCCTGAGTTCAATCCCTGGTTCCAAAAAAAAAAAAAAAAAAAAAGAACGAACAAAGAGGGAAACATGGGGCATTGGAAGCCATTGATTGGTGGTAGAGGGTGAAACGCCATAGCATTTAAATTTTTTTTCAATCAGTGTTGCTGGCACTACTGAAAGCCCCCACCTTTGCAGTATACAATTGCCCTTGCAAGTGCTTCTGAGGGGCAAGGGGCTGACAAAGTGAAAACCACTTTCAACTCTCAGAGAGCTCACGCTTGTGCGTGAGTCACGGGAGTGTGGCCTGATAGAGAAGATTAAACCCGTTCCACATGCAGAATTAAGCAACTCTGATAACAGAGCCCTTGAGCATCCTTCTTGGAGATTAAACCTTTAAGACTCTGAGCAGCTGAGAGGTGCTGGGATTGGAGATAGCTGGCTTAGAAGGGAGAGGAAGGGGGGCAGATATTGGCTGGGGGACAGCAAGGAAATGCACCAGGTTCAGGTGAAAGTTCTTTGCTGAAATTGACAGTCGCCTGGTTAAGTGCTGAAAAGTGTCCCGTTATCTGGGGAGCGAGGACAGAGTGCCTGCCTGCTTCCTTGTCTGTGGCTTTCTGGTCTCACAGGCTGGGGTTTCAGTGCCACACAGCCCTGTGCCTCCAGCCAGTGTGTGCTTTCATTCTTGCTTGGTGTTAATTCTGTTTACCACGTGAATGCCTTTCAGAAGAGAAGCGCAGCCATAAGCCCTGTTTGTTGGGGGAGAGAAAGGACAGTCCTCTCCGCTCTGTGGGCTCTGTCTTGCACCTTGTCGTTCCATACATGTGTATTTTGCCCCTTTCTGGTGCTAGATGCAGTGCCAGATGCTGAGAAGATAGGTATAGTCTTGACCTTCATAGAGCTTGCTGTTAAACACTAGTCGTTTAGGACCAGCTCAGTACAAAATGAAGTTTGGGGCTTCCTGCTCAAAAATTGAGTTTCAAGACAGCGGTAGCAGCATACCAAAACAAGCAATCGCTGTAGAAATCACAGGACCCAGAAGTTGACCCTGTGAGATCTCAAGGGGAGAAGGAGATGCTTCTTTCTTATCATATCACCTGGCTCCTCCTGTCACTGTTTGGGAATGCAGCAACCTTGGAAGAACATGTCTTCCTTGATTTCGTGGGTCCAGAGAGAGAGTAGAATGCAGAGAAAGGGCAAGATAAATACTGAATAAATACTGACTGATTGACACATACAGATAAAGCCACAAAGATGCATATAGAAAGTTCATCTTCTCTGGAAACATCTGAGCATAATCAAATATGACGATGCAAGGCCTGTCAACCAGAGTCAGGCCTGTGGAGCAAGCAGATGGGCCATGGTCAGATTAATATTACAGGCCTGAGATGCGGGCCCTACAGGAAGGCCTGAGTTGTGTCTGGTTTCCTACTTTCTACAAAGCAATGACAAACTAACTGAAAATAACCATAAAACTAAGAGTTACTGCAATTTAGTTTCATTTTTTCCTGAAATGCCCTCTGGAATATTACTTTAAGAGAGAGATTCTACCTAAAGTGGATAATGTATTTGATAAATCAGTTTTGGAAAGCCTTCATTCTCTATTCCTTTTGGAGATTTACAGTTCATATTAAAAAGTCCCATGGTGGCAAAGAAGCCCTTTAAACTTTTAACAACTTTATTTAATTATAACATCTCTCTTAGAAAGTAATTACGGATATCTATGTCTATATCTATCTAGACAAAGAAAAGAGATCCTGCTTTGAGAAACATTGGTGATGGACTTCTTTTTTTTGGTACTGGTGACTGAACCTAGGGATAATTTACAATTTACCACTGACCTACCCCCAGTCCTGTTTACATTTAAAGGATTTTAGTGTTTATTTTTTGTACTGGGGATTGAACCCAAGAGTGCTTAACCACTGAGCTCCATCCCCAGCTCTTTTTATTTTTTATTTTGAGACAGGGTCTCACTAAGTTGTGGAGGCTGGCCTTGAATTTGTAATCCCCCCCTTAGCCTCCTGAGTTGCTGGGATTAGTTGCAGGCATGCACCACCACACCCAGCCATGGTAATGGACTTCTGAATAGTTTTTCCCCCTATTGATGCTGGGGAAAGAACCTAGGGCCTCATACGTGCTAGAAAAGTGCAGTACCACTGAACCACACCCCAGCCCTACTTCTAAATTTTAAAGATGCATGATCTGAGATCACACAGCATCTCTGTTCAAGACCTCCTTACAACTATGGACAAGTTTCATGGCCTTGTGGAATCTATCTCCCGAACTGTTAAATCATACCCTTATCACACAACTGCATGCTAAATGAGACACTAGTTCTGAAGAAACACTTTATAAATCCATAGGTAATGCAAAATATGTCGTGCTTATTGAAATGGCATTGAAATAAACAGGTTCAAGTGTCTATTTGAGAGTGGGTGAGGAAGGCCATCCAGAATTCCATAGCTGTTTAGCAACAAGCCTACCTCCTGATTCCCGATTCACAGCAAGATGAACTCTGAACCCAAGCTGCTCATACCCTGGAGTTAGTAAACAGGCTACCTCTCTGACAGGCACATTCCATGGACTAACTGGAGGCGGATGCTGGCATCAAAATGCCAGATTTCCTTTCCTCTCCAGCACGGACGTCTAATCTTAGCAGAATGATGAATGCAGGGGTGACAGATTTCTAGAGGCCTTGCTTCCTCTCCAGGCCAGTACTCCTTGTCATCTGAATTTCTTTTCTACCCTGAAAACTGTCACTGAGGCTGATTTAGAGGGAAGGTGGTTTTTGTTTTTTTGTTTTTTGGTCATGAAACAAGAAGAACGTGGTAGATTCTCTGTTTTGTTTCTTAAAAGATTAACCTTAAAAGGTTAGGACAAAAATTTTGGAAAGGCATGTGTTTTTGTTTGTTTGCTTGTTTATTCTTTCCCCCAGTATTGGGGATTGAATCTAGCGGCACTCTCTTATTGAACTACATCCCCAGCCCATTTAGTTTGTATTTTAAGACAGGGTCTCGCTAAATTGCAGAGGCTAGCCTCAAACTTGTGATCCTCTTGCCTTAGCCTCCCCAGTAGCTGGGATCATGGGAATAGACCACTACATCTGACTGAAAGGTGTGTTCTTGCAAGGAACATGTTATTTTCCTTCCCTTTTGGAAGGGGAAGCATTACAGAGGAAAAACATGGAACCAGGAATTGAAGGCCTGGTTTCTAATTTTGTTCCCTCTCTGGGTGCAAGTTTGCCTGCTTAAGATGAAAGTATAGGACTAGTTAGCAAAATTTAAAGATTTTGTGCCTTAACTTTTACTTTTCTGTATCCCTGTCACCTTTATTACAGTTTATTTTTCTTTAAAGTGATCCATCTGTACAAACGATTTTCAAAGGAATCATTATATACTTCTGTGAAATGAAAGGCCGGTATTCCTTCTGTGTATTGAAGGTGACTTGAAAAATAAAAGAAAGCAAGGTTCATTTTTGGTTATTTATATTTTTCTACAATTACAGAACTTTTAAAACGAATCAATGTAACTAGCAAAATAAATAATATTGGCTCTTTCTCTGTCTCAAAGCTTCTATCCATCAGTGGTATTAGATGATCTGAAAAGGAACTTGGAGCCCCAAAGATTTTTTAAAAAGTTATAATTATTAACATGTATTAGTTGTAAAAATTCATGGGATTCACTGTGATATTTCCGTACATACATATATCATGTGTTAGTCATGTCCACCCACCCTCTTCTATCCTCTCCCCTACTCCCCTCTCTCCACCTCTCTGCAGTACCTTTCTCAGTCCCTAGTGATCTCTCTTCCACTTTCAGGCCCTCCCCTCCCCTCCCCCTCCCTCAGTATACAAGGGTTCCCTTTTCCCATATTATCACCAGTATTTATTATTTTTTTGTTTTTGATAATAGCCATTTGAACTGAGTTGCGGTGGAATCTCATTGTAGTTTTGATTTGCATTTCCCTGATGGCTAAGGCCATTGAGCACTTATTTATTTATTTATTGGCCATTTGTAGTTCTTCTTTGGTAAGTGTTTATTTGGATCATTCGCCTATTTTTTAATTGAATGTACTTTTAAAAATTTGTTAATATATTTTGGATATTAAGCCTCTGTCAAATGAGTAGCTGGCAAAGATTTCATCCCATTTTGTGGATTGTCTCTTCATGCTGTTGATTAGAGCCCCAAAGGTTGGGTACAAATGATGTTTCAAATGCAAAGGAGAACACCATAATATCCCTGCCAGGGACCACACATCTGGATGAACCACAGTTTGACTTTCCTCATCATACTGTAACCATGGAAACTCCCCCTCTCCCCCAACTTCAGTAGACCCTCGTGGTTGGTCCCAGGGCCCTGGCCTTTTCTCTCCGAGGACCCTGAGCAGCCTGACAAATGGATTGACCAAGTGCAAGATTGCTGGATTAAACTACTTCCTTGATCTGGTGTATCTTCCTGCCTTTTCTAATCTTACAGCCCACCCACTCTTTAGATCCCACCTCCTTCGGAAAGCTTCCTGGGATCCCTCCAAAGCCATGGTGATCTTTTCTGCCGTCTCTCTAAAATTTTACTAAGTATTTTATGTTGGATATCATTTATTGAAGGAGTGTCCTTCCAGAAAAACCTGTAAGGTGGTGAGGTGTAGACTGGCTCTTCTGAGGTCAGATAGCAAAGCAGTGGCCAAGACCAGAACCCAGGGCTCCAGACTTTTATTCCATTGTTTGTTCCTCTCCCTGGAAACCTACTAAAACAAAAAGGTAGGGATATGGGTAAAATGATTTGTTGGAGAGGACACTTGGGTATCTTATCCAGGTCCCCTTCCCAGGCCTTGCACTGTCTCTGCTTACTTGTATGCAGGAGAGAAAGGGATGAGATGAACTCGCAGGAAGCTTCCTGCCCTGCACAGCTCAGACTCTGTGACGCTCTTAGACATTCTGGCCTGTATTAGGAGCATGAATGTGGGAACCACATCTCACTGTTGGACCTACAGACCTCAGCACTCAGAAGTCTCCTCTTTGATCTCCAGGGAGGAGAGCCAACAGTGAAAGCCAGCATTTACTAAGCCTTTACTGTATCCAAGGCACCTCAGACTTAAGTGCATGTAGTATATGTAGCAGCCTTAAGGTAGCCTCGTTTCTTCTTCTTTTCCATTTTACGAATGAGAACACTGAGGCTCAGAAATACGAACCCCATTTGGGGTTCCTGACCCAGTCCACTCCATTCCAGAGCCTATGCTTTCAACGGTCCCTCATATGGGGTGCTTTCAACCATCCCCCATATTACCTTATTGGGAAAGAATTTGTAAGAGCCTTTTGCTCTATCTGGGTCCTCATTTGGGACTAGAGACTGGTTGGTTGCACCACCCCCTTTCATTCATTTTGTCTTTCTCCCATTGACTTTATTCTGGGTAGAATGGATTGTCAACCCCAAGTAGATGAAGGAGGAAGGTCAGGAGGATAAAAGCCAGTTGTGCACTTAGGTGGTTATCCTGGGTGTGGATGTGCAGTGATGGGGTGAGTTGGGGAGCAAAGTAGGCTGACAATGAGCATTTCCCACTGATGCCTCCCAGGGTTCCCTGTGCTGCTTTTGGGGCTATTGGAGCCATAATAGCAGAGCCAGGATTTGTTCTTAGGCTTGGTGTTTGGTTGATCACCTTGACCCCAAATGCCTGATCATTCTGTCCTATCTGGTCCCAGGGCCCAGCTAGAGGGACCATAGTTCACACTGACTCCTTGCCACCTGGAACACAGAAAGAGCTGCTGAGTCTCCTACAAGGGGACACTTTCTCTGGAACCCAAAAAGCCCTGTTTCCCACCATTTCACTCACTGCTGCTCCCTCACTCCAAGATCACAGAGATCTGACTGTCACCTCCCTGGTGTCCGGCCCAGGACCCCATCTTGCTGTCTAAAATCTCCTTATATGTCCGAAGGTTCTGTAGTCTGTGCCACCCAAGCCAGGCATTTCCTCCACCTGGATTCCCACTCCCCAGAGGTGCAAACAATGCTTTTCTTGTGATTGTGCCAGCAGAGAAATCCAGGTCAGGGAGATCAGCCTTTTGGTGGTTTTTAAAGAGACTCTGTTAGTGATCACCATTGGCAGAGGGCTAAAGTGATGGTTTAAGGAGAGAAAAAAGAATGAATAAAGGATCTTACTTGGCCCTGAATTACAGAAATGAATGTGGGGAAAGAAGACAGGCTGAGTTTGAGAGTCAGGGCACCATTAAGCCTCCAGCTTCTCCCTTCAGGATTTCTCACTTTGGTGACTGATACGTCATTTTTCCAATTGCCCAGGTTAGAAATCTGGGAGTCAACTTGTCTTCCTTACCCCAGGGTTTAATTGGTTGCCAAGACTTCTTGTATCTGCTTGCTAAATATCTCTTGAGTTCAGTTCTTGTCCGTGGCTCCTGCCCACTACCAAAATCTTGCCAGCTCTTCCCTGGATTGGTTCCGTGGTCTCTTTCTTGGTCTTGACCTCCCTGCTTTATCCCTTCCCCTTCCCTCCTGTCCATTCCCACCTCTAGTCTGAAGTATCTTCCAGAAATGTACATTGACCTTGTTGTGCCAACCCTGAGAGAGACCCTTTCAATTCCATAATGACAATCTCCAGGGTGAAGTTCAAACTTATTAACCTTCCAGGCAAAGCTACTCTTGCCCTGCTCCTGCTTGACCCCCTGAGGGTCTCTAAGATCACCCTCAGGTCTGATGATTTGCTAGGACTCACAGAACTCAGAAAAGCTGTTGTACTTATGGTTTATGACAACAAAGGGACACAGATTAAAATCAGCCAAGGAAAAAGGTACACAGTGTAGAGTCTGGGAGTTGTTGGGCATAAACTCTGCAATTGTCCCTTTTCAGCGGAGTCCTGTACACAGTACTTCATTGTCTGAGCCAAGCGATGATGTGTGACAACACTTAGGAAGTATTGCCAATGACAAAAGCTCACCTGAGCCTTGTTTTCCCCAGTTTTTATTGGATATCAGTCACAGAGGAGTGGATCACCCAGGTGCCTGACCTTAGCTACTCAGTTTTTAGCCTCCCTGCCTCTCCTGGAGATCAAACTGATACAGTTAATCTGGGGCCCAGGTAAACAAAAGCCATGGATTTAAGCCTTTCGCTTGAATCACAATGTTAGCAAAAACTTTCTGGTGTGGCCCAAATTTCAGGGAAACAAAGATGCCCTTGCAGGCAGGATAGTCCAAGGGCTCAGAGGTTATCTTCCAGGAGCTGGTCAAGGTCCAGTTCTTTCTCTGGAATGTGCAAAGTTTGAGGACCCTGAGCCACAGGTTGACCCTCTACTTCAGCCTCACTGTCTCTGCCATGCACCCCGCATTCCAGCCATGTCATTTAGCCAGCTCACTCATGCCTTTGCAGGTGCTGATCCTCCTGCCTGGAATCCTCTTCTACCTCCTCTGCCCTATCTACCTGAAAAGTTGACACTCATCCTCAAGTCACCAGGGAGCAACCCCCTCCCCCATGTGAAGACTCCCCTGTCCATCCCCTGTCCAGAGAAGACCAAGCCTTTCAGTTGCTCCCCAATGTTATCTGAATCTTTCCAAGGTTGTGAATGAAGGGGACTCCACACGTGTGCTGGGAAAGAAGATAGCCAGTCCTCCAAATGTCACTAGAGTGGGTTAAGGGCTGAAGACACAAAACGTAGAGGTGGGGTTGGGGGCCTTTTCGTTTCTGCATCAAGTAGAGATGAGGGGAGATGGGAAGACTTCCCAAAGATGTGGACCTTTGGGCTAGATCTTAAAGGAATTTAGGATTCTGGTCAGGGACGGGAAGATGGAGCTTTCTAGGCCGAGGTCACAGAATAGAGAGGTGAGTGTCTTGAGCCCAAGGTGGTGGCTCCCTTACCCCAAGAAGTGACACACCACCTGGCTCTCCTTTGATTCCAGACAGGGGTTGTTCCCAGGGGGCTGCCCTTCCTGAACCACTGGTCGCAAGTTCTGTTTTGATCTTGAGACTTCTTTGGGCATTTTTTGTCATTTTACTCTGGATGTGTGTGAAATCCTGATTCAGGCTCCAAATAGCTGGCTGATTAAAACCTAATGAAACCAAAAAAATGGGGAAAATGTGCACTTAACAGATGTCAAGTAACCCCAGGTAGCTTCATGCATGCCAACTCTGAGCCTATAAATACATTGATGGTGCCTCCTTCTCATTTGACACAGCAAGCCCTGGGGATCAGAGCCAGCCAGTGATATTCCATTATAACATGATTTTAGCTTTAGGGAACCTTTTGAGCAAAATGGGACCTTTGGAGGCCAACCCATCATGCTTGACATCAGAGTGCAGCTGCATGTTCATGCCAAGAGCTCACTGTCCTACCTGAGTCTTGCTGAATCTCCTGTCTCATTTCCTGCTATCTAAATCACTCCCTACTGCTCCCTGCCGCTCTCTGTCTTGCAGTCAGGACTTTTCACTCCTTAAGGGTTTTTGAGACTTCATGGGGTATTTTCCCAATGTGAGTTGATTTTGTATGTGTTGGTGAAATTACCAGAAACTTCTATTGATTGAGGGCTTCTAAATCCAGTTCTGTTCTTTTATGAGTTTTGTCTTCTCACATTAGTCAGGGATCTCCAGAGGGACAGAATCAACAGGAAGTATGGTTATAAAAAGTGGATTTATTAGATAGGCTTACACGACCAGAAGCTGGGTAGTCCACAATGGCTGTCTGTAGGCTGGAGAGCTGGAGGAACCAGTAGCTGTGCAGAGTCCCAAAGGCTGAAGCCTCAGAACAAGAGGGATCAATGGTGCTATCCTAGTCCAAGATGAAAGGCTTCTGAAAACTCCCTGGAGAATACTGGCAGAGTCTACCTCGAAAAAGTGAAGGAGCAAGTCTGATATCCTCAGGCGATCACAACTGTAATCAAGAACCTGTTCAAGAAGAATTGAGCTTGCATCTGCTGCTGCTTCCTTGTTTTTCCAACTTTTATTCCATGCAAGCCACCATCGTATTGGGCGGTGCTGCCCACACTTAGGGAGAGTCTCCATTTCAGTTCACTATCCCACATGCCAATCATTCCTAGGCATGCCCTCATGGACACACCCAGAGGCCTCTTAATCTTGGGCATCTCTTAATCCAATGAGGTTGACAATTCAAATGAACCATTACACTGTGTTTAAATTCTGACTTTGCCACTTATTGGTCCGGGTCCTGGGGTTCTCTGGGCAGGTTACTTTACTTCTCTCAGGTATCAGTTTCATCTGTAGAGATGATTGTACCACCTTTCTAAGTGTGCTGGTAGGATTAAATGAGATTTTATACAAAAAGTACTTAGGTCAGTACTTGGCACATAGCTCTCAGAATCTTCTGAGTGTAACCCTCCAATGCCATCATTGTAAATTGATTATTAGATGGCATTTGAGTTGCAAACTGTTTTGTCCTCAGACTAGATGATAGGTAGGGACCCTTCCAATTTTGGTAATTCATAATCTTAAATAAAGGAGGGTATATAGTTTTCAGACTGCATAGATAGTTCATCCGCTTCCCACACTGGCTGCCCATGAAGTATGATAACAGATAAAAACTGGCTTCTAGAAGGGACTTGTTATAAACCATTTGACTTAGTATAGGCAGGGATTTTCTTATTGACTGCAAAATCTCTTATACCTCTGTCCAGTTTCTCTGCATAATTTTCAAGAGAGCCCTACTCAAGTTCTGAAAACACTGTATCTCTCCCTTTGGATTTGTTATTAATTTCGTAAGGATTTGCTTACCAAGTCCTATTTCAGACAGATGTGAATAGGGTTTTGCCTCTGCCTTCAAGTAGTATATCACTTTCTAGGGGAGGTATGATTGAGTCACAGAGAACAGTGGAAGAAAAGTATAGGATATAAGCAGTCAAGTGCTAAATTAAGAGATCTATCTATCTATCTATCTATCTATCTATCTATCATCTCTATATATATCTATACACATACATATAAATATGAAATAGATGTATATGTCAGAGACAGGAAAACAGCATCATTGCCTTTACAAAAATCACCTGTGGCAGACGTAACTAATTCATCATGACAGTCTTTCCTGGTCAACTTAGATGCTGCCTAACAATCCCAAACATGGAGTTCCAGGCAGCCACTTCCATAAGTCAGAGGTGACATGTGAAATAAACTCGTTTTGCCATCAGATATTAGTTAACATATGTAAAGCAGCTGCTCTAATAAACAAACATCAAAAATCTCAGACGTTCAGTGCAAAGTTTATTCAAATTCATTTTAAATTGATGGTGAAATTTCTACTCCACACAGCCATTTAGGGAGCCAGGCTTCTTCATTCCTTCCTCAAGACCTGTGGAATCCTTTCCCTTCAGCTGTAGATGGGAAAGAGGGGTAAGGGTTGTGCTTGAGAAGTCTTCACAGGCTAGGTCTAGAAGGGCACGTGCTACTTTGCTCACCTTTTATTGGCTAGAACTCAGGCATCCGACCATACCTGACTTCAAGGAAGGCCGGGAAAAGTAGTAAGACTGTTCTTAGAAATGGGTGGGCACGAAGCCGGGCGCGGTGGCTCACGCCTGTAATCCAAGCGACTTGGGAGGCTGAGTCAGGAGGATCGCGAGTTCAAAGCCAGCCTCAGCAACTTAGCGAGGCCCTAAGCAACTCAGTGAGACCCTGTCTCTAAATAAAATACAAAATAGGACTGGGGATGTGGCTCAGTGGCCAAGTGTCCCTGAGTTCAATCCCTGGTTCCCAAAAAAAAAAAAAAAAAAAAAAAAGAAATGGGTGGGCACTAGCAATTTCTTCAGCACACCCTAAAATAACAGGAGACTCCCTGAAAGGGGAGATTTGTCAAAGGCTTTAAGAAGTTCTTTGAAAGATATATAGGGTCTTTGCTAAGGGGTGGGGAATAGGAGGGTATTGTAGACAGAAGAAGAAGTAGGAATAAAGTTTAGTGTGTATTAGTCTCTTTTCTGTTACTATAACAAAATATCTAAAGCTGTGTACTTAGAAAAAACTGTATTCTCAGTTCTAGAGGTTCAAGGTCAGCACTAGCATCAGTTTGGCTCTGGAAAGAGCCTCCTGGTGGATGGCACACAGTGGTGGGAGTGAATGCAGGAGGAAGAGATTACTTTGTAGACAGGACCCCAAAGTGAGGGGAGAGGTTCTTTTATAACAACTTGCTCTTGAGAGAACCAGGTCAAACTCCATGAGAACCACCTTAGGCCCTTTGGAGCCTAAGGTGCTGCCAATAACTAAGAACCTCCCAGAGGCCCCACCTCCTAAACTCCCCAGACCTCTTAAAAATCACCATATCAGGGACCATTTGACAAGGACAGAAAGGAAATAGTTTGGAGCTAAATCCTAGGTGCGTGGGACCCAATTATGGCAGATCCTTCTGGAGGATGATGATATGTTTCCTCTACATGGCAGGGACTAGACAAAGCGAAGCTACAAATAAGGAAAGACACCCTGTAGCTGTCACTTTGATTCTTCCAACTTTTGGTTTTCCCCTTGCCATTCTTCAGTGAACCCAGTGGCCCATTTAGACACACCATCCTTTTTCAAGTTTCCTCGAAACCTTTTCCTTAATGGCGTAAAGATAATTCCCAATGAGAAGAGAGTGGGCTGAGGAGCAGGGAGCACTGGTTCTTAGGCCAAGTTGGCATCTTTCCCTATTTACATTTATTTTCATGCACTAATTATTCACAGAGTCTTGCCCTTTGTGGGTTTGCATTAATTTAGATTGCTTTTGAAAAGCAATCAAGGCGGGAATTAAGTGATCATACAACACAGGGAAAAAAATTGTGGAACCGAGGAGACGGGATGTGCTTTTCTGTAACTGGCCTTGTCAGGCTGCTAGGAGCTTCTCCAGCTCAGGAAGTAATGCAAGAGCCATCTGAGCTCTCCTGGCCTCTAGTGGTTCTGTCCGTCTCACTTTTTATTAGCATCTCAGTAGATAAGAAGGTAGAGGAGGCCTGGGTGGCAATGATTTCTGAACTGAGACAGCTCTTTCCCTCAATTAGCCTTAGTTTCCTCATCCTGGAAAAGAAAAAGGTGGTTTAAATGATTTTTTATACCTTTCCCTCTAAGTTTGCAACTCTGTGGAAGTCTTTTGCAAGACATAGTTGTGTAAAATCACAAATGGACACACTAATTACCTATTCATAATCCACAAGGTTCTCTTTGCTTACTCTGTCCTTGGGCATTAATAACAGGAAAGTCAGATGGACGTGGTGGCACATGCCTGTCATCCTAGCGACTTGGGAAGCTGAGGGAGGAGGATTGTAAGTTCAAGGCTAGCCTCAACAACTTAGCAAGACCCTGTCTCAAATTAAAACATGTGAAAAGGGCTGGGGATATAGCTTAGTGCTAGAGCACTTGCCTAACATGTGTGAAGCCCTGGGTTCAATCTCTAGGACTGCAAAAAGGACAAAAAAAAAAAAAGAATAGGAAAGTGAATTAATATTTCCATATTTCCTGCTTCAGTTATCCAATGCTTTCAATCTAGGCCATAGATTTCCCAACTGCTTCCTTTTTGTTTTATTTGGGTTTTTTAAAAAACTATGTTATTGAAGTATAATACACATAGAAAAAAATGCACATTTGTAAGTATGTAGCTTGAGCTTTATGGGATTACTTTTACCCCTCTCCTCACTTTCTCCTAATTTGGGATGAGAACAGAAAGGAACTGGGACCAGAGCCCCAAATTTGTTGCTTCTGTAGAATTCTAGCAGCAGATCATTTGCTGAATGAACTTGGGGGAATTTCTGGGGACTTATTCTCTCTGTTTCTGTATTTGGAGAATATGAAGATCTGTGGGTATTCTGAGAGTGTCCCTGATTGGTGTAAGTCACATCTTACATGGGCTGGTATGGGATCAGTCGGGGAGCACACATCCAGAGAAGAGAGCTGAGGCTGAGGGTCGTCCCTGGTAGATCAAAGAGTCTGGCAGAAAGAAAGGCGAGGGGAGGGGCACATGCTGTCATCAGGAGTGACAAAGGAGGAGAAGTGGCAGTTTGGATTTACATAGGCCAAGGGGGCTGCAGGTGGGGACAGAAGGGGTGGCAAGGAGGAGATGATGGCCAGCTGCTTGGGCTAGTGCAGAGCTGGAGGAGGACGTGGGCTGGAACGGACCACTGGATTTGCGATTAGGAGGTTGCCATAGCCTGGGCTTCTTTGAAGAGGCAAAAGGGAGGCAGCGTGTGGAGGGATAATGGATGCACAGCACTTAGTGCAGGGTTGGTGCCTGTGTGGTGTGCTGCTCCCTTAATTACCTTCCATCTACCCTCAATTACTGGGCGACAGTGATTAAATCCCTCCCATCCCCTTCCTCAGTTAATTCACCGACTGTGCCGCCTCTCTGTGACTTTTTATCTTGCAGGCACATTGCCTTTTAGAAAGATCATCGTGAAAGCTTTCTCTGCTAATGAAAAAGTAAGATACAAGGAGAATTTAGCGCCCATTGGCTAGAGAAAGGGCTAATTAACCTTGCCCAGGGACTGTCAAAATGACAAGCTGCTCCTCTGTCGAACATAGATGCCCCCCATGTTTATTCAAGAGCAGCTTATCGATTGGACTGAATCAAATTGAGGAGATTTCAATAACTGGAAATAAACAAACAAGCTGGGCCACCTAAGGACATGGTGTTGTTATTCCTAGGGTCAGGGTTTGGGGAGAGCTGGAGCTGACCTGCTCAAGGGGGCTCATTCTTTCATCTCCTGTTGAGTTGAGGTTCCTTACTCTAAGACAAGGTAAGTTACAGTTAGTTGTTGAGTTATATGAGGACTAAGTGAGATTTTGTATCTGATGTACTTAGTGTGGCACGTTTGATAAAAGGTGGTCTTGATAACACCACCAACGAGCATTTATGGAGTGTCCTAGATGCCATTATAGAAAGAGTCATATAGGACCTCTCTCTTTAAGGAATTGACAATGTTGCAGTAAAGGCATATTCACAATGTAGTTGGCCCTCTGTTATCCACAGGTTCTGCCTCTATGGATACAACCAGTTTTGCATCAAAAATATTTGAAAAACATTGTGTCCAAACTAAACATGGACCAGCATTTTTCCTTGCCATGATTCCCTGAACAATGTAGTACAGCAATGATTGACATAGCATTTACATTGTAATAGATATTGTAAGGCATCTTGAGATGATTTCAAGTAGATGGTAAGAAAAGCGTGTAGGTTCTATGCAAGTACTTGAGTGTTTTGTAAAAAGGGACTTGAGCATTTGTGGATTCTGGTACGTGAGGAAGGGGTCTTGGAACCAGTCCCCCTCTCTCAGGAGACCAATAGTCAGAAGAGGTGCAGGGAAGACTATACTCAGGAAGTAATCATAAGGCATGGTGGTAAATATTGTGATAGAGAGGCTCAGAGTGCTGTGAGGACAAGAGAGAGGGACAGACAAGCCTTCCCCGGAGGAGAGACAGACAAGCCTTCCTGGGAGGAGTCTTTTAAGCTGGACACTGAAGGCAAAAGTGCAGAGAATAGCCCTCTAGGCCCAGGAGACCGCAAGTCCAAGGGAGCAGGGCTTGAGAGAACTTGGTGCTCTTCAAGGTAGCAGGGCTAGTGTGGTGTGGCAGGAACAAATGGAGTCCATGGTTATGTGTAACTCCCGGGGGCTTGAGGGGGTGACACGGCTGGGGAATGCTGTATTGTTTGGCTTGGCTGGAAAGGGGGACTCTCCCAACACTGGGCCTTGTTGACCCTGGGTACCTGCCAAGTGCCCTCCCCTCCATCTAATGCTCCTGGGAACCCTTTGGGAGGGATCAAGCTTGATATTCTTTGCAGTCTGTTTCCAGTACTTCCCCCTTTCATCTCATGTATTGAGATTTCTCAACATTTAACAGTGAGCTCTTTGCAGTCCTGCCCCTTCTGTAGTCAGCACAGTTCACAGGTGGCTTCTTCTTCCTCTGACTCCCCCTTTTGGACCACTGCAGCCTCAGTCCTCTCTACCTTTTCTTGTAACACAGGGTGACTAGTAAGAGGGGCTAGAATCTGGCTTAAACCAGGTAGATGGGGGATGGAGAGGCTCAATCTGGCAGGAAAGGTGTTGCAAGGTATCCTCGGGTGCTTAGCCTAAGTGCAAATGAAATCTAGGCAGGCAAGTTGGGCACCATGGTGCATGCCTGTAATCCCAGCAGCTTGGGAGGCTGAGAGAGGAGGATTTCAAGTTCAAAGCCAGCCTCAGCAAAGGCAAGGCACGAAGCAACTCAGTGAAACTCTGTCTCTAAATAAAATACAAAATAGGGCCGGGGATGTGGCTCAGTGGTTGAGTACCCCTGGGTTCAATCCCCAGTACCCCGCCCCCCCCAAAAAAAAAATCTAGGCAGGCAGAGGGATCAGTGGTATATTTGAAATCACAGATTCCCTAGTAGGTGGATGGAACACCGCAAAGAGGAGTCTGTGGCCTGGGACCCTTGAGAGTCATAGGGGAAGACTTCAGTTTAGGGAGGGAGGACAGTAAGAGCCAGGAACACTAGACAGGCCACATACAGCCACCACACCAGGCCTTGGGAGCAAGGCAGGGTCCTGACTGTATGCTGAGATTCTCCATGCGGAAGCTTCAGGATGGGGCCTGCCTTGTTTCAGAACTCCTACTTGATAGGGATGGTTCTAGAGCCAGGGAAGAGGCTATTGGGAAGAAAGACAGAAGAATAAGGAGCTTCGTTTTCTAATCTCCTGGAAAGCAGCTAACTAGCTCTTTACTATTTATTGTGCCTTCACTTCCTAATACCTTTTATATGGTGACTGAGTCCTCTTAGAACTTTAAAGAGGCTCTGACTGACTCCCATTCTGACTGTAAATACCTGAGGGCAGGATCTATGTCTGCATTTCTAATAATAAATAATAATAATAATAATAATAATAATAATAGCAACAACAACAACGCCCATTTGCTGTACTTCCTCTGGGCGTGAAGAGATTTACATGGATAATCAATTCAAGCCTCATGTTAAAACCCTGAAGTCTTGTTATCCCTGTTTGATGAAGAAACTGAAGCTTAAAAGAACTTAAAACCTGGGTTTGAAGGTTACCCAGCTAATAAATTAACTTGCAGGTCAGATTTGAATCCAATCTAGTGCAAAGTCAGTGCTTTTAATCCCTGTGCTGCAAGGTGAAACAAAATCATTTCAACTCATTGAAACAGGTATTTGTTAAAGGCTGTACATTACCACCTTGACCTCTGACATCACCTTGCACCATAATCTCTGTAGGCGAGTCAGTTGATTGATTGGATTGGGAGGAGGTTGAGGGTGTGAGTGACCCAGGGGTGCTGGTTTAGTGCCTTTTCTTCCTTAAGCCCCTTCTGGAGAGGGAACCCCTGAGAGCAGATGGAAATGTCTGCAGAGTGTTTTTCAGACTGTCCCCAAAGCATTCTTCCTGGCAACAAAGAGCCTTTCAGAACACAGCTCCTAGAGGAGGTAAAGGCTTGCAAGCTGAGAACGGAGAGGGGTTGGAATCGCTACTGCATCTGGCTCCACAAAAGAGGCAAGCCGCAGAGGATTGAGTTTCATCTCAGGGTACAGCTGCTGGGGCGGAGGGGCCTGCGCTGGGGGTAGGAGTTAACTGCAGAGTGAGAAGATCTTTAGGCAAACATTGCAGTGTGTAGATGTGAGAGCAAATTTGTGTTTCAGTATTATAGCACCCATGTGGGTGTCAAATGATCTCAACTGGTTTCCTGGGGAGATACGTGTTTTTAATTAAGAACAGTTTTAAATTATGAAGACAATGCATGCTTGCTATGAGAGTTCAAATATTCTAGAGGTGTATAAAGTAAGAATTTAAAGCCCCTGTCATCTGCCTTCAGTAATCACTGTTAACATTTTGGTGTGTATTCTTCCAGACTCTTGGGGGTGTGTGTGTTTGAACACCGTATTTTATATACAGTGGCCTTCCATATCATGGTGTGTTAGTCATTTTTGTTACTATAACAAATACGTGAGGTAATTAACTTATAAAGAGAAAGGGTTATTTTGGAATTTGGGAGGTTTTTAGTGCATAATGTATTGGTCCTGATGCTTTTGGGCCTTTGGCAAGGTTATACAATATGGTGAGAGCTTATGTCAGAGCAAAACCACTCACCTTGTGGCCAGGAAGCAAAAGAGAGAAAGAGGAGGAGACCAGGGCATGCTCCCAATGACCCAGGGACCCCTCCCTAGGCCCGATCTCTTAAAGTTTCCAGCACTTTCCAACCGTGCCTCCCTGGGGATCCAAGTCCAATACACAAGCTTTGGGGGATTATTCAAGATCCAAACTAGAGCATGTGGGATTCACACATGGGAATTCATCCAACTATGGATCAAAAATATTAGGGGAAAAATTGTGTCCACACTGAACTTGTAGACTCTTTTCTGGTCATTTCCTAAGCAATACAGTATAATAGCTATTTACATAGCATTTACCTTGTTTTACATATTATAAAAATCTAGAGATGATTTAAAGTATACTGGAGGAGGCGTGAAGGTTATATGCAAATATCGCGACATTTTTATATAACGGGCTTGAGCAGTTGAAGATTTTAGTATCTGCCAGGGGATTCTGGAACCAGTCCCCTGAGGATACCAAGGGAGGACAATATTTCTAATCAAACATCTGCATAATAGACATGCAATTATAATGGCTTGGTTTTCCTGGATTTTCAATATACGTCAGGGATAAATTCTAAGACTTCTTTATTTTCAGGCCTCATTTAATTCTCATATTTTTATGCAGTTAGATAGTATTATAATCTGCTTTCAAAGGGTGAGAAAATTGGGACTTGGATGCAAAGGAGTAAAGGAAGAGTTGGAACCAGGCACTGTGGCTGGCTTGTGCACATCCCTCCCTGGCAGCCGTGTGTGCTGTCTACAACAAAGGAGCATCAGACTCGTCCTTCCTCCAATTTGGCTTCTGTTTTGGGCCATTTTCTTGGTCCCGTCCTCCTCCTCCTCTATCAAGTTCCAGTCTGTGTTCTTCACTCGGGACTCTGTTTGCTTAGCAAATCTGATATGAAAGTAAACCAAACTGTGGAGGACGGCTAACCTCTGGATGAGTCTGGAAGGCAGAATACCCACCCCCTCCCCCAATCCAGGGAGCCTGAGAATGCTATTTCGCACAGCACAAGGGACTTTGCAGATATGAAGTTAAGATCCTTGTATCAGTTTTTCAATGACCTCAGGACTTCCCACCAGGCTCCAGCTCCCAGAGGTTCCACCACCTTGCAACAGCTCCACCTTGGGGACCAAGACTCCAACATACAGGCCTCTTGGGGGAGATTTAAGATAAAAATTTTAACACGGGGCAGCTCTAACAAAATACCAAAACTCTGTGGCTTAAAACCAACAGTAGGGGCTGGGATTGTGGCTCATTGGTAGAGCGCTTGCCTGGCATGCATGAGGCACTGGGTTTGACCCTCAGCACCACGTAAAAATAAAAAAATAAAGGTATTGTGCCCATCTGCAACTAAAAAATAAAAAATTTAATAAAAAAAAACCAACAGAAATTTATTATCTCACTGTTTTGGAGACCAGCAGTCTGAAATCAAGGTGAGGCAGGGCCACACTCTCACTGACGGCCATAGGAGAGGATCCTTCCTTGCCTCTTCTGGCTTCTGGTGTGTGCCAGCATTCCTTGGAGTTTTCAGTAACTGCCTCCCTCCAGGTCATATGGCTGTCTTCTCCCTCTGTCTTCACATCACCTTTCTTTTCTGCATGTCTGTATCCAAATTTCCCTTTTTTATAAGAAAACTGGATCAGGGTCCACCGTAATTACTTCATTTTTAACCTGATTATGTCTATAATACTCTATAATTAATTAAGGACATATTTGGAATTATTGGGGATTAGGTCTCAATCTATCTTTATTTGGGGGTTGGTTCACAATTCAACCTGTAACCATCTTATGGAGATGATCCTGGGTTATCTGGTGGGCCCAATCTAATCACATGAGCCCTTAAAAGCTGAAAACTTTCTCTGGCTAGAGGCAAAAGAAAAGGCCACCAGAAGGGGAAGTCAGAACACTACAATGCCCTGCCCCATTCCTGACTCGAGATCTAGGGGTCCCTATGCAAAGGGTGGAGAGAAGACTGAGGAGCTAAGGACGTGCACCCTGACCCTCCAAACTGGCAGGGACCCTGGTGCAACTGCAAGGACTGAGATTGAGCCATAACCACCATTTACCAAGGGGCTGTTTCTTCTGAAATCTTTCAGAAAGGGCTCATTCAGCAGACACCTTGATTTCAGCTTTGTAAAACCCTTAAAGTCAACCTCGACTTGTGACCTACTGAACAATGAGATAATCAATTTGTGTTGTATTAAATTGCTAAATTTCTGGAAATTTGTTCTAGCAGCAATAGAAAATGAATACAGGTTCCCTCCCATTTAGCTGGATCTTCAATGCCTTAAGCCAAAGAAATGGGCAATGCTAGGAGTTTCTTGGGGTCTCATGTTCACCTTCCAGAGTCTTCGAATAATGGCAGGACTGCACGGCACTTGACTTTCCTGGTGCATTTCATGCATCACTTCATTGATCCTCTCAGCAGCCCTGAGAAGTGTAGTCTATTATCCTACCCCTTTTACAAAGAAGGATAAAGAAATTTAAAGAAGTTAAGTGATTTGCCCGAGGGCTCGCAGAACTAGGGTAACAAGTCTAGTTCTTGCTTCCAAATCACACACGCTTTTTCCACAGCCCACGTCCGCCTCCTTGCTTCAAAACATCTGTTGTCTGAACACAATTACAGCTTTTCAATGCACTGGGCTCCCTTGTGAGGTTGTCTGCTTCCTGTTCCTGAGAAATGATAAGCAGAAGCCAGTGGACAATTTTCTTAGGATGCGGAGGAAAGACTCCTTGCCATTCATGGGTTGACATTGGAAGGTGCCTTCCAAAGCCCTCTTCAATTCAGGATCTACAGCAGGAAGCGGGATATATGCTCTTGGTGCAGATTTAGAGAAGAGAGAGCTCACTAGGAATTGCATCGTCCAGGGACAGAGTCACAGAGGAGGCAAGGTCTGAGTTAGATCGAGTAGGACTTTGAGAGAATGGCTGGGTTCGGGTTTCTGGTTTGATTGCAGGGTACAAGTTTTGCCCACGCCTTCTGACTCAAGTTGCTTTGGTGAAACTTGCTGGCAGGAAGTGGGTCAGACCCGAGGTTCACATACCCCTTGGCCTCTAGGCCTGTCCACCCGCCTCACTCCCAAGTCCATCCTCATGGTTGAGGGTACACTGTGTAGTTGCCTGCTTCTACAGTCAGAAGAATGGTAAGAAAGGAGAGGGGTAAGGGAACTCCGTAGGCCAGAATAACTTCCTGACCTTCTTTACTTCCTGTGGCTTCCTGCTCACCCCACTCTAACTCTCATTAGCTCTCTTTCTGTGGGTGGAAACCAATCAGCTTGTCTTTTGAAGGCAATTGTTTGCCTATTAAATGTTCCTTAGTAATTTCTACTTGTGCCAGGCGTGGTGGCGCACGCCTGTAATCCAAGCGACTTGGGAGGCTGAGGCAGGAGGATTGCGAGTTCAAAGCCAGCCTCAGCAACTTAGCGAGGCCCTAAGCAACTCAGTGAGACCCTGTCTCTAAATAAGATACAAAATAGGGCTGGGGATGTGGCTCAGTGGTGGAGTTCCCCTGGGTTCAATCCCCAGTACCAAAAAACAAAACAAAACAAAACAAAAAAGACATAGAAAGTGTAAGTTGGAAAGCTCTTTGGAGGTGACGTTGGTCAGTATTCCCTCATTTGACCCTCTCAGTCATCCTCTGGCGGGTCATGCATGGCAGGGCTGCTGTACCCATTGTGCAGATGAAGAAGTGAACCTGCAGAGAGATTGGTGAGCAGGAACAGGAGTTAGAAGTCTGGTGTCTTAGTTGTGGACTTTTTCTGTGTTATTGTGTACTTGTAGCCACCAGGACTCCACCAGGTGATAACACATGTTGGCATTTTCTACAACAGCAGCTTAATAACTAACATCTATCAGGCGCTTAACCAAGTGCCAAGCACTAGGTTAAACCCTTTGGGGCCTTTGATCATCCCCACTTTCTAGATGAGAAAATCAAGACTCAGAAAGAATAAGTAACTTCCCCAAGGTTACTTTCCTAAGCAGAGGCAGGGCTAGGATTCAAATACAGGCATGTCTGACCCCAGAGTCTGGACTGGTGTATCTGCTCATCTGGTTGGGCATCTTAACCTCACATGCCGGAAATAACAAAGTGTCCAAGGTAGCAGTGTTGGGGGACACCGGTAGTAATCAAACCCTATTCCCCCTGCAGAGGTGTGGCCAGGTGGCTGGGAATGTGGGCATTGAGAAGTGGCTTCCTTCGTAGATGAGATGCAAGGAGAACTTAGGTTCCAGAGCAGTCAGGGCACTGTGAAACCCAGGAAAGTCTTAGGTCATTAACCTGGACCAATGAGAAGCTCTGAAATGTTCAATCAGTGGGTTGACAAGGTTCCATTTGGGGTTTGAAAAAGATCGCTTTAATTGTGGAGAATGCATTTTAAGAGCACATATCAAATCTTGGTTAACTGGTTTTATCAGTGAATGTGTTGCTTAGATATATTAGTTTATGAGAATTAAAAATAAAGAAGAGAGCGTTCTCTAGTGTAGAGTTACAAGAATGAGTGGGTCTTGTTTGATGGGCAGGATTTGAAGCTTGGAAGGGCAGTGGCTGGTTTGAGGACTGAGGGGACTTGGGGGAAAAAGGCTCTGACAGGTGGGAGCTCCGGGAGGAGAGATGGGAACTCTAACTGCAGCAGGGAGCTGAAGTTGGTTGGGGCAATCAATGAAGCTCAGGCCTGCGGGCCAGCTGAGTTCTTTCTGTCCCAGCCACAGAGGAGATTAGTACCCAGAGACATCTCCTACTCTGGGGTGGAACAAGGATCATGCTGTACTTGTTTTTTCTCTTTCTGGAGTCTTGAGGTTGGGAAAGAAGAGGGACAAATCTGCTTTCCCCTAAAGTCTGGGTGGGGGAAGGAGAAACAAGGCAGAGTCTTGACCACGGGAGGCATCAGGAAAGTTCTTAGCAGGACAGCCTTGGTGAGAAGTTCCTGCAGAGGTCCTGGTGCTGGTGCTCAGTGGTCTTGCCTGGCCTTGTGCCCATCTTGGTCCAGGTTGCCCTTCTCTTATTGTCCAGATGGGATCACATGAGCTTCCCTAGTGTTGAAGGCAGAGAATGCCTTCAGAAACCACAGAAGCCACAAGAAACACAAGGACTCTAAATCCCTCCAAGGATTCACTTCTCTTCACAGAAACCACAAGGAATAAGAATGGGATGGGAGTGATTTCCACAAAGGAATATGAACGTGTGGATAACAGAGAAAGGGGGATTGAATGTTAGGCAGGCAACACCTACCCATGCCCTCCTCAGTATGCAAGGGATGATTTGACTGCTTTTAAATGAAGCCAGGGAATGGGTTCATGACAGTGGGTTCCTTTGAACTGTGTTAGGGTCATGGAGCTCTTTGAGAATATGATGAAGACCATGAACTTCTTCCCTAAGAAGACAGACAAGTCAGACTCTTGTGTGTCATCATGGCCTCCGAGGCTGGGCATAGTCTCTCCTGTTCCCCTCCAGGACTCCCAGCTAACCACCTTGACCTCCTTGCTATTCCTTGCACTCACCATTCTTTCTCTCTCCCTTGAACTTGTGGGATGGCCTTGAACTTGCAGCTCCCACTGACCTAGTTAATGTCTCCTGTATGCCTGTTCTCATTGCACAGTGAACATTTTCTTGATCCCTGTTTCTACTGCAGCTTTGTATTTTTTCAGATTACTGATTTTTTTCCATATTTTTTGGTGCATATGATTATACATAATGGTAGGATTCATGGTTACATATTCAGACAGGCAAGAGATACAATTGTATAATTTGGTCAATATTCTTCTTCAAGCTTTACATTTTTTAAATGTACAATAATTTATGTTATGTTTTATAAATAACTAGAAAAGAGGAGCTCAAAGATTCCAAACACAAAGCAATGATAAGGACATGAAATTGTTAATTACCTTGATTTGATCAGTTTACCCTGTATACATAGGTTGAAATAATCACACTGTATCTATTATTAAATGTACAATATTATATGTGAATGCAAATTTTTAAATGTTTAAGGGGATGGAAATGCTCATTACCCTGATTTGATAATTATACATTATATACGTGCATCAACTTATCAAAATATATGCCATAAATTTGTGCAATGCAAATAGTTAATTTTAAAAAAATCACTGCATATGATTTTTTGGATAAATATCTATCTCTCCTACCTGAATGGAGACTCCATAAGAGGAAAGAGGTGGTTTCGTTTCCCTTTGTAGCCGATAGAGTGCCTGGTGCCTATTTGGTGGCTAGTCGTAGGTTGGTGAATGTATACCCTCAAACACTGTTTTCCCTGGATTTTTAGTGGCCTCTTTATTTCTGGACTCAGTCTCTAAACCTGATGTTAAGACTCTCAGAAGAAAAAACTGAATAAGTCAGAGCATTAGGCAGCTGACTCAAAGCAGGGTCATGCAAATCAGGATCTCTCAGGCCAACTGTCTTGATAATGTAGGTGCTATTGACTTATACTGATGTCTCCTAAGTGGAGTCCAACGATTGATTGGTTGTGGGTAAAAATCCTTGGTCAAACAAATTTGGGAAACACTGTCTGATTGAATATATCTTCCTCTTAGAGAGTCAAAGCATACATTAATAATAGTAAAATATATTTTAATGATCGTTAATATAACTACAATTTATTGAGGGATTGCTATGTGGTGGGTCCTATGTTTGTCAACTTTCTGTCACTACAATAATAGTCACTGAGATAAACCAATCTATAAAGAGAAAAGGTTTATTTTGGCACATGTTTCAGAGGTTCCAACCCATATTCAGTGACCCCTTTACTTTTGGCCTGTGGTGAGTCAGCACATCATGGCGGAGCACATAGTGGAGCAGACTTTCCACCTCATGTCCAGAAAGCAAAAGAGGGACAGAGGAAGGGACTGGAGTCCCACAGTCCCCTTCAAGGGCATATCTGCAGTGGTCTGAAGACCTCTCACTAAGCCCCACCTCTCAAAGGTACCATGACTTTCCAACAGCCCTGAGCCTTTGCCATATGGGTCTTTGAGATCATTGCAGATTCAAACTATAGCAATACCTTAAGAGGTCCTTCCTGTTTGTTTTCATACGTCATCTCATACTAGCCCCATGAAAAAGATGTCATCATCATCCTGTGTGAAGAGAAGTGAATCCTTGGAGGAATTTAGAGTCCTAAGTTACCTTCTAGGAAGCAGTAGATTTCCTGGGGTTCAAACCTGGGAAATCTGATATGTGTCCAAGCTCTTTAATTATTAAAGATGTATACATCCTACAGTGGGACCGTTTGACCTTCATTTAGCCAACCTTTGTTGATCACAGGACCTTTTTCCTCTCAAAACACTTAGAAGCATCCCAAGGATCACACCTAATTGGGACATGCCAGTGAAGTGTCAGCTCATGGTGACGAGGACTAAACAGAAGAACGGAGGCCAGACGCTGCCTCAGTTCTACAGATATTTCCCGAGCACCCCCTGTACCAGGCGTGGTGCAAGGAGTGCCAGGACCGTGGGCACAAAGTCACATCTCACTGCACAGGAGCACATGGTGCTCCAGCCTGTCCCAAGCCCAGAGCAGAGCCTTGCCCTTGGGCTGCCCCACCTACGGTGTTTCCATTTCTGGTTCCCATTCAGATCATCCAGCTGTGTCTTCCCTCTGTGGAGTGCTGCTTTGTGTCACGTTCAGGAATGAGTTCATAGCAAAATGCACATTCATTCTGTAAATGTTTATCTAGGACTTTCTGTGGCCCCTGGCCCTGTGCTATGAATTGGGGATACAGAGGCAAAAAATGGAAATACTTCCTAGTGGGAGAGATGGATCAATGCATGAGAAACCATAATAAACCAATTACAGGACAGACTGAGAAGCACCCTCATTAGAATACAAACCGACCTGCTCTGGGAGTCTGAGATACAAATTGTTCCTTTCTTTTTTCACTAAAAATTAGTTTCGGTTTGGGATTTAAGCTTGTGCTTAAGTGATGTTGGTCCATCATCCAACCTCCTACTTGTCTGACTGTCAGGGCAGAGCAGCCGGGTGCTCCTAAGCATCCTATGGAATGATGGAGGTGTGTGGTGGCAATGAGGTGCCAACTCCGAGTGCCTTCCTGGGGTTACTCCATGAGCCTCAGGGACAAGCATCTACTCCAGTTTCCAACCGTCCCATTGCCCCCTCTGTCCAATGGAAGTAGTGATTCCTCCTCCCAAGGTAATTAGAAGGTTCAAATGAGATGAAATGCATGAGCAGAGCTTTACAAATGTCACATACTGTCCTAGACCCACCAGGGACTTGGAAGAATCCCATGGAGGAGAGGAAGAGGATTACAGCCCCTTGGCTGCACTTTGCTGTGGTGTGCAAGATCAGATGAGGCTGGAATTCTTACGTGGTTCCTGGAAGCTTAGTGAGCTTCGCCTCTGGATTTTTGCTGGTGTGTTTAATGAGATGCATAGTATGGAGACTGGTGTGATGCTTATCACTAAGTGGTAGTTGTGGGGGCTCCCGCTCCTCTTGTTTGGGGCCTCTACCTGTAACCTCCTTCTCTTTTCCCTGTTTCTTCCACATGGTTTCCTCCCCTCTCTCCTTCCCTTCCTCCCCAGCCCCTATATCTCTCCTTCCCTCCTTGACTCTTGACTTCTTCCCTCTTTGAATTCTCACTTCCTCACTCATTTGATAAATGCTTTCCCTTTAAAAATTTTATTATTTTAATGGCAGTAAAATACGCATGGCATAAAATCTGCCACCTTAACCATTTTCAAGCATTCCATTCAGTGACAATTGGGGCACTTGGATCATTGTATAGCCATCACCACCATCCATCTCCAGAACCTTCTTATCTTGCAAAACTGAAACTCTGTCCCCATTAAGTGCTAACTCCTCACCTTCTCCTCCCCTAGACCTTAGTGACCTCCATTCTACTTGCTGTCTCCATGAATTTGACTAGGAACCTGATGCATATGGAATCATTCAGTACCGTCCTATTGTGATGACCTTATTAATTCCCTTAAGGTTCATCCACATTGCACTATGCACCCATATTTTCTTCCTTTTTAAGGCTGAATAATATTCCATTGTACAGCTAGACCACATTTGGTGTATCCATTCATCCATTGCTGGATACTTGCGTTGCTTCTACCTCTTAGTTATTGTGAAAATTGTTGCTATGAATACCGTGTACTGCCACATACCTGTCACTGTGCTGAGGCTGCAGTTGAGGGGTGAACTTGGTCCCTAAGGTCTGTGGGTGATGTCAGAAAGCAAATAGGCTAATAAATGCATAAACACAAGAATGTGATACATGCTTTGAAAGGAAAGAGCAGTGTTCTGGGATGAGACAGTGGAGGTTGGGTGTCCAGGGTGAGGCAAAGATCTCAGGAAGTGGCCTGAAGGGTGGGGAGGAGAGGTGGGGTGAAGCCAGTAGGGTTCAGGCTGAAGGAACAGCACTTGTGAAGTCACTGATGTCCAACAGAGCTGGCAAGTTGCAGGAGTGGAACGAAATTTAGTCCTTAAATTGCCACTTCATTGCGCCCTCCCCTTGGAGCATCCTGCCACCTCCAAGACCAATGAGTGCTTCTCCCCCTCCCCCTTCTCTACCCTGGCTCTAGTTTTAATTGATTCTAGCTTTGCCTTTGCTCAGCTGTTTATCCCAGTGCCCAGGGAGCTGCCTGAGTCCAGGATCTACTCTATTTGATTTTCAGGCTGTCCTTGCATATCTTGGTGGGTGTCAGTGACTCTCGAACTGATACCCCTCAGCAGGAGCTCAGCCCTTGCATTGGCAGTGCCTAAGACCCTTGAAGCAGGGCGCCTCCCATCATCAGGGGCCTGCGGAGTTGGGCACAGAACAAGTGTCAAAGACATTGGGCTCAAGAGGAAATCCCTTCCTCTGTGCAGAATCCCTTCAGACGTTCGGGTGCAGAGCTGCCTTATCGGCTAACTGAAGTGCTTCTGCTCTGTGGCCTGCTCAGTGGGGAATGTGGAAAGCATCCCTTGCTCAATGCTGGGCCAGATGCGGCCAGGCCTCCCAGCAGCATTTGCCTCGGACCCCCAGATGTGCAGTGTCCCTGCACCAGCCCAGCTGACCAGGCTTGGCTCTGGTGCTCAGTGCTCAGGGCTTTGTGGCTGTGAGCCATGCCCCGCCACCTCTGCTGTTTGCCTTGGTAGCTTCCCAGCTTCCTCTCACATGATTTCTGTTTCTGTTTATTTCTCCCTCGGGCCTCCCTTCCTGCAGCGTCCCCATGCCACCTTGAGCGTGTATTCTACTGTATTAGACAGACACAGCCTCTGCATGGGCCCCTTGCTGGGTCCTCCTTCTGGGGTGTTTGCTGTTTATGGTGAATTCTTCTAGCCCATCCTCCTCACCTCCACCCCCATCTTTCTCCACCACTGTGACTGGAGGGCCTGCACACTTTGTCATTTTATTTTGGGACAGTTTTTGCTAAGTTGCCCAGGCAACTAGTCTCAAACTTAGAATTCTCCTGCCTCAGCCTTCCAAGCAACTGGGATTATAGCCACCTACGACTGCACCCAGCACACTTTGTCATTTTAAATTGTGACCTTGTATCTGTAATCACTCCATCCAGTTCCAGGAGAGGACCTGCTCCTAAGGGCCAGAGACAGGTTAGCTTTGAAGTCATGGGATGAACATTCTAGAGCAGCAGCCCAGAGCTTGACTGGAAACAGATGAGAGAGGCAGGGTGTGGGGAGGTACATGTGAACTGGGAACCCAGACCTGGGGATTTGGGGGAAGGTATTTGTTATGGGTTGAATTGTGTGCCCTCCCAAAGGTTTTTAAGTCCTAATCACCAGGACCTGTGAATGTGATCTTACTTGGAAATAGCGCTTTATGGAAGTAATCAAATTAAAATGAGGGCACTAGGATGGGCTCTAATCTGATAGGACTTGGTATCCTTTTGGGGGGATTGGAACATAGAGGCAGGTGTGGACATACCATAGGAAGGTGAGGATGGAGGTGGAGGGCTGTAACAGGTGACAGAGGTGCTAAAATCGCTGGCAAATCCACCAGGAGCAAGAGAGAGGCTTAGAACCCTCTCCTCCCAACCCCCAGAAGGAAGCAACCCTGCTCACACCTTGGTCTCACTTTAGGCCTCCAGAACGAAGGCCATGCATTTCTCTTGTTTTGTTTTGTTTTGTTTTGTTTTGTTTTGTTGGCACTAGGGATTGAACCCAGGGCAGCTTTATTGCTCAGTACATCTCCAGCAATTTTTAAAAAAGTTTTTTTTTTTTTTTTTAAATTTTGAGGCAGAGTCTCACTATGTCAGAGCCTTCCTAACTTGCTGAGGCCGGCCTTGATCCTGTGATCCTCCTGCCTACTCCCTGAGTTGCTGGGATTAGTGGACACCACCACACCTGGTGTGTTGCTGTTGTTTAAGCCACCCAATCTGTGATACTTTGTTAGGGTCGCCTGGGAAATTACCACCATGTTTGAATCCCACCAGAGCCTCTCCCCTGACCATGGGTCAAGGTACTTTACTTACAGGTTTCCTTCACATCATATTTAGTTTGGACTCACGGGGGCTATTTTGAGGAACCCAGGCAAAGATTTTAATAACCATAATAAAAACCCTTTGATAAGACCTAATAAAAATTTTTATAAGATTCCAGTGATCAGCTTACTGATATCCTTCCAGCTGATGTAGAGCTGGGCTAGGAATGATAAGACCAAGTACCCTGCAAATATTATTGTAGGGTTTTCCATTCCATTATTATTCCACTTGACCCTCAGGGCAGCCTTGTGAGGGTCATTTGCGAGTGTTCCCGTTTTGGAGAGGATTGTTTCCACTGGCGGAAGTAAGATGTGAACACCTCTGACTCAGTCCCATATTAGGTTGGATGGTTTGTGGGCAGCTGAGCCTTTGCCTAAGGGCCCAAGGATTGACATATTTCATTGATCCTTTTTCTGGAGTAAGGAAGAGGGGACATCACCCTGCCAGGACCTGTCCAGGGTCTCAAGGGGCTCTGTGGAGATCTCTGGGGGTGTTTTCAAGGGTTCTTGTTCTCCACTAGAGTCTCTTCCACAATATCCTGTTGTGGGACTTTGGGGTCATCTATAGCAGGATATGGTAGGTGGAACCTGGCCACCCAGGGGTGAGATTGGCACTCATCAGTGCTGTGAGCCGTCCCCAGCAGAGGGACAGAACAGATCTAAGTGTCATGGCCCTGTCCTCCCAGCAGACTGGACCTTGGTGACAGTGTGTTGTCCAGGCCACTTCCCAGCACTCCTTCCATCTGGACTATGAAGGTGCTCATTCCCTGCCAGCAAGCAAGGGCTTGGGAGAGAGGAACGGTCCTAGGTGCAGAGTCCAAGGTCCAAGTTCGAGCCTCTGCAGTGTGTGACCCTGGGCAAGTCCTTTCCCCTCCCTGAGCCTCGCCCTGTAGGAGGACAGAGGTGTGGAGAAAAGGATATACTGAGAGCATTTTGCAATAGTTGATCCCACTCATGACAATAATAAGAATGAATCTTCAGAGGAAAAGTGCTATAAAACCATCTCCCCCTGAGGAGCCATGAAGAGTTCTCTGAGACTTCCTGAAAAGAAGCCCAGCTCCGTCCACCTCTGGTTTGTTGTGTCAGGGTGTGACTCACATTCTTTTGCAGTTTTTTGCCTATTTCAGAAAATTCTTCTGGTTTCCATCGCCAGAATTTCTTTCCACTCAATCCTTCCTTGTCCCCTCCTGCCTGCTCCCACCACGGCCATTCTGAGTTGTCATGTGAATGTTCTCCATATAAAAAAATCTGGAAAATCCATTTGAGCCAAAGGGAAAGATGATATTACTGAAGTTATGGAGCTCCTTGCATTGGCCTCTTGCAAACTTCCCACATGTCACAGACTCTGAGTTTGTAGGTTTGAGGGGTGTGACAATGAGAGGCATCATTCTGCAGATGTCCACGGACACCTCCCACTTTCCAGCACTGCCTAAATGGCAGCCAACACAACCTCTGTCTCTTCTTTCATGCTTCCTTCAGGGCTGTGTTAGGCATTTTCTGTATATTAAATACTCACTGGGTCCCTTAGCAAAGGTCAAATACAGGTCCACCTGACTTTAAACTCTAAGTAGTTATGGGGTGCTGTCTCCCAGTTTGGAGAAACTCTAGCCTACTGCCTTTGTTTTTCAGTGAGGAAACTGAGGCTCAGGAAGGGGACTGATAACTTGTCTAAAAGGTGGTATGGAACCCAGATGTCCTGACTTCCTGAGCTTTCCCTCTCTTTGGTTTTCCCCTGCGGAAAGTACCAGAGGGAGCTGCTGTTCAGCAAGGCTTCAGCAGTTATTACACTCCAAGTCCCCTCTCAACTTGGTCAGGATGGTATCAGTTAATTCAAAGCCATCGCTAACTTTAAAAAACCAAACGACCTAAAGTGTGGCTTCTTTGAGTTTCAGAGTCAAGTGTTGGAACACCTAAGTTTGGCACCTAGAGGGAGTTATTTGCTCACATATCTTGCACCTGAACTCAGCAGGGATTCATATTTAGTAGTTAATAGCATGGGAACTTTTCACTGTCCCGGAACGTGCATATTGTTTACCTTACACATTGTCCTCTGAGCCTTGCATGTCTTCTGCCTCATCCCCACCTCCTGCTTGTCTTTGCTTATTGAACTCCTATTCATCTTCCAAAAGCAGTTTCCTGACTCATGTCCTGTCACCTTACCTTCAACCCTGCGTGTAAAAGATGTAATATTTTTATAAACTGTTCCTCCCATTAGACTGTAAACACCCTGAGGGCAGGAACCATGTCTTGGATGCAACGATTATAGTAAAGAGAGTCCCCAACTTATGATGGTTCAACTTAAAATTCTTCAATTTCATGATATACAACCATTCTGTTTTTCACTTTTGGTATAGCATTCAATGAATTACAGGTGATATTCCACACTTTATTATAAAATAGACTTTGTGTTAGATGATTTTGCCCAACTGTGGGCTAGATGTGTGTTCTGAGCGTGTTTAAGATAGGCTGGGCTAAGGTATGATGTTTGCCAGGTCAGGTGTTGTAAATGCATTTTCAACTTATGATATTTTCGATTTATGATGGGCTTACCAGGACATGGCCGCCTGGCAAGTTGGGGCGCATCTGCACTGACAAAGTGCTTCCTTGCAGTGGTTCTTTATGCTAAGCTTTTCCATGTATTATCTCATTACATCTTCCATGACAGGATAAGATAGATGCTATTACTAATATCCTCATTTCTTAGGTAAACATCTAGATTCATTGAGAGGCTCAGTAAGTTGCCCAGGGTTACACAATAGGCAGTGGTCTGGATAGAAATCAGGGCTGCCATGTGTAGTTGTGCCGGCTGTGCACTGCACAAGGGTGGAGGAGCCCGTTGAAATGGTGCAGAACTGCTCATCATGGTGCAGAACTGTTAATGTCAGGAAAAAGGGGCACTTATTTCTAATTCATGCATGGGCACCATATGATGTGACTAGCTCTTAACAATTGCAGCATTGCAGAATATAAATGTGTACATTCATATTGCTGGCCTGGCAGAGTAGGAGCCCAAAAAATGAATGAAAGGGAGATTATTAGCTAGTAGGCTTCCCCTCTGTCTTCCTTCCATCTTTATTCATATCGATGGGACCAGGTTGTCACTTCACAGGTTCCTTGGTTTAAGCAGTTCCTCTTAGAGTTGGCTTGCTTTGTGGCAAGTACTGAGAAACAAAGAGGCAGCTAAACATCCAGAAAGACGTCTCCATTTGGAGCTGCTGTTACACACTGTCTTTTATTCTAAGCCATTCATTCTGTCACCTTTGGACTTTTGAAACTTGTTAAAGGAGTGTTCAAAAGCACAGGTAGCTTGAAACAAAGGATTCATTTTGAAAACAGCTGTCAGGATGGTGTATTCTGCTTGTGTGGTGCTGGCTTCAGCTGGGCACAGAGGTATGGGGCTCTCCAGGGCTGCAGCTCAGGTCCTGAGCATGGTGGGGTTGCTGCTGCCCAACCAGGTTACTTTCTGGCCTTACTTGAAGCAGGTGGTAACAGCCAAGCTGATGGTTGAACTTTGGACATGGGCAAAAATGGAACTTTAGGATGAAAACACTGATCCAAGCAAGGCACTGGATCATGCCTGGGGCCAAGTTCTCTCTGATGGTCTTCCAGGCTGAGAGGTCAAGAGCCTACCTTCTGGTTCTGCGTCATCTATTGACCCAGATGTGCTGCCACTTGCTGGTTGCATCCCTGGATGGGTCTCTTCACCTCTCTGGGCTTCCCTTTACTCCCCAGCAGAAGGGGGAGAATGTCACCTCCTGCCTCAGCTTGTGGTGGGGTGTTTTGAAAAAGATACTTTGTGAATTGGAAAGGGCTGTCCACATGATCCAATGCCATTATTTGTCATGAGGTGGTTTGCCTTGTCACTCCTTGGAGGCATTTTGCTGCCCAGCTGCATCTGCTGAGTGTGCTTGGAGGCGTTTTTTGAGGGAGGAGAGGGGTGGGAAGAAAACAGCCAGGTGGCTGAGGACTGGAGGATCTTTAGGCTGGGCTCTTGTTTAGAAATGGAGAAAACGGTTTTTGCTTTCAGACTGAAGTGGGAACAGTTGATGGTTTTCAGCAGCTGCTGCGGAGTTGGCTTCTCCTCCTTCCTCAAGCTGCATCCTGTAAGTCTGGGGATGTTCCTTAAAGCCAGCACATCCAAAGACCAGAGCCAGCCCAAAGCTAGGGACTTGGCAAAGGAAAGCAGGTCCCAGCTTCTGGCTCTTTCTAGGCTGGTCTCTTTGCTGTCCACCGGTTGTATCACACTCATACTCTCCCTGCCACGCACTGGGCACCTGGGTCATGGGGGTAAAGGAGACAGACAGGATGCCCTGGAGTTCAGAGCCTAGTGGGAAGGTTTAGCTGAACGGCTGTTGGTGAAACACGTGGGAGCAGAGATGGGAAGCTTAGGCATGTTCCTCCCATGCCAGCCCAAGACAAACCACCCTCACAACTCTTCACACCTTCATTCATTCCATAGAAATGTGTCGTGTGCCATTATCAAGAGCTGGTGTGCAGAGAAGGCACACATTTGGAGAACAGCAGAGGATGTGTTTTGTCTGGACAAATCGATGGTGGGGAGCGTCTGATTGTCGTCCTGAAGGCAATAGGAAATTCAGTCCTGGAACATAGGAGCAAGGTCAAAGAATGGGCCAGGGATGTGGTTGCTGTCAGCACATGTGTGAAGTGGAGGCACAGACATGGGTAGGGTTGTTTAAGGGGAATGTGGATGTGAGTAGAGAAGAGGAACTATGCCTTGGAAGCACCAGGTGTCAGAGGTTTACATACAGAAGGGAATTAGCAATGGAGGAGAAGGGGAGAGAGAGAGAGGATCCCAGCAAGGTGTATCAGGGCCTCTTGTGTCTAGATTCAAAATGGAATCGTGGGTGAGATGAGTTAAGGTGAGGGCAGGCAGGAGGGATGCTGGGAAGGACCTAGTGGAGTACCAGACGATGGAGAAACCCCAACCTTTGAAGATGAGTGTTTTCTCATTTTCCTGTTTGGAGAAGTGATGCTTCAGGCTAGCTTCTGCTGAGGGTGGGAAGAGGCCTGGTCTCTCAAGGATGCTCCTTCACAGAAAGGATTGAGAAGCCCAGAACTAAAGGGCTTCAGGAGAATGAAGAACAGGGGTAGCTGGAGGACAGGTAGTGGTGGAAGTAAAGGAAAGAAGTTGTAGCTACAGAGAAGGACTTTCCAGCTGAGGATTTCTGAGCTAGGGCAGTTCTTGGGGGTTGACAGTCAGGGTGGGGCCATATGAGTGGGTTCTGAGGAGTAGAAGACATTCAGGTTAGTGAGAGTGAAGGTCAGGGTAGTAATTAGCCATCAGCACGGATATTGAAATGGCTCAGGACAACAGCAACAATGGAAGTCAGGAGGAAGTTTGTGCCCCAGAAGCCAAGTCTGCCTTTGCTCTTGGGAGTTGGCATGGGATTCTGTAAATGATGGGAAAGTGGGTAGGGTGGAGACCACCAGAGCTACTATACTCAAATAGAAGTTGATTTCTTTCACACATCACAGTCCAGCAGGCTCAAGCTGTCAGGGAGGGTCTGATCCATGAGGTTATTTGGGGACCTGGGCTCCTTCCATATTGTTGGTCTGCTATGTTCTAGGATATTACCTTCACTTACTTTTTGATGCTAGGTCACCATCACATCCCTGTCCATTCTGCTGGAAAATAATCACACAATTGCCCTCAGCTGCAGGGGAGGCTGGGGAATTTCTCTCTGAGGTTAGTAATGAACCCAGTTGCTTTAGTCAGTTTTATATTGCTATTACCAAAAGCCCAGACCAGAGCAATGTAGAGGAGGAAAAGTTTGTTTTGGCTCATGGTTTTAGAGGCTCTATAGCTTGGGGTCCAAGGTAAGGCAGAACATCATGACAAAAGGGTGTGGTGGAGAAAAAGCAGCTCAGGACATGGCTACCAGGAAGCCGAGAGAGAGAGAGAGAGAGAGAGAGAGAGAGAGAGAGAGAGAGAGAGAACTCCACTCACCAGGGAAAAAATGTAAACCCTAAAGGCATGCCCCCAGGGACCCACCTCCTGCAGCCCCTGCCCTCCAGCCTTCAGTTACCACTCAGTTAATCCACATCAGTGGATTAACCCACGGAATAGGTTAAACCTTTTACAGTTCTAATCATTTCACCTCTGGAAATTCTTGTCTCACACCTGAGCTTTTTGGGGGAACCTCATATCTAAACTATAACACCAGCTAAAACTCTACGTATGGATGAAGAGGAGAACAAAATATCTGGGGCCAGCTGGGGCTTTAAGGATGTCAACAGACATTTATTAAACACTTCTTCAGTGCTGAGCACTTGGGTTGCTGGGGTAGAGAAGATGCCTGGTCTCATAGACCTCAGGGCTTAGTGGGAAAGGTTAGTTAAATGACTGTAAGTGAAACACGTCAGAGCAGAGATGGGAAGCCTTTGCATTTGAGGACAGTGATGGACAGGCTGGCGCGGAGGTTAGATTTGGGTTCAGGCAGGAGGCACAAGAAGGTTCATTCATTCATTGTTTATTCAACAAATGTTTATAGGTGGGGATACAGCAATAAGTGAAAGCAGACATGTACTTGCTCTCATGGGGTCTTCTCCCTTTTAATCAAACATTTGTGTGTATGGCATGTATAATTAAAACCTGAGATAAGGTTTTAAAGAGTAGAATTCAGCTCTGTGAGTGTGTTAAACAAAGGCATCTGACCTAGACTGAGGGTTCAGGGAAGGAAAAATGATGGTTTGAAAGATGGATGCACATTAACCAGATAAGGAGTATCCCAGCCAAGGGATTAGCACATGCAAAGGCCCTGGGGATGGAAAGACTGAAAAATGACTGGTTTGGCTGAAGCAGGGTAGGGGGACAGGCAAGAAGGGCATGGGGAAGGTAATCAAGGCCTTGATGGTTCTGTTTAGGATTTGGGCCTTTTTCCTAAGAGCCCTGAGAAGCCACAGATGGGTTTTAAGTAGGAGAGGAGACATGGTCAGAAAACTGAAAAGGGCTAAACCTGAGAGGTAGTGATGGAAGACACAGGAAAAGGATCAGAAAAGAGTCAGGAAGACCAAGTTAGCTGGAAGGATGTCTTGACACCTTGAGTGAAGTTTGTGGCTCAAAGGGACAATGGAAGAGGGGAGTTGAGGAGCAGAGAGGAGGGCCAGGGAAGGACTCATTCTCCCCAGGCTTCCCTCTGGAGCTGGGGTGTGAGGCTGGGAGTGAGACTTTCTCTGGGAAGGTCTTGGTGGCTGCCTGACTTTGTGACCATCATGGTGGGCTCCTGCTATGGTTTGGAGGTGTCTCCCAAAGCCACCTCCAAATGTTTGTTCACAAGCCTGTGGTGGTATTGAGAGGTGGTGAGACCCTTAAGAGGTGGGGTCTGGTGGAAAAATGGTAGGTCACTGGGGTCGTGTTCTTGAGGGGATGTTGGGACCCTGGCCCTTTCCTCTCTGTCTGCTTCCCTGCCACCTTGAGGTGGACTGACCTTCTCCACCATGATCTCCTGCCATGATGTTCTGCCTTGTCACAGGCCCCAAAACAATGGGACCATCCAACCATAAACTGAAACCATGAACCCAAAATGAAAATCCTCCTAAATGGATTTATCTCAGGTATTCTGTCACAGCAAAAGAAAGCTGACTGACATAGTACCTTACCCTACCATGGCCCCTTCCCAGAGCCAGATTGTTTTCCTGGCAGGAGAAGACACTTCCTCTGCTGGGGCCCTTGTCTCTCTGAACATGGCACTGGGGACAACTTGAGGACTCGGGCCCTGGGTCTCCTCCCAAAGGCCTGACTTTTTCACTCTAGCTAACTCCAATTTGTCTTTGAATCTCCCAAGGGGAACCCCAAGGCAGGTGCTGGCTCTGTAATTGTGGGGTCATGAGCCTCCATACACCTGGAGGCCAGGCTTGCTGCCCAGAGCTGGGCAGGGAAAAAGGCGGGGTTGGGCACTGAATCTGCAGCAGGGAACCTCCGTGTGGATTATTTGCTAAGTGCGCCTTTCACCTCTTTTCCTATATGTCAAAGGAGGATTTCTATGAGAATCAGAGTGAAGATTCCCTAACAGCGAGGCACAGTGTGGCCATTGTGGACACTAATAATAGTAATATAGGTGATCCGAGGTACTGAGTGGCTATAATGCTCACTTGAAATACCTATGTCATGTAGCAAGAAAGACACGTGTCTAATCAGAAGGAAGAGGGTTAGCATTTGCCATCTCGGATGTCTCCATAGAATAACTCTGTGTGTGTGGGGTGAGCATGTGTAAACTTGTGTAAAATAGTCTGGGTGTCAGGGGATTTGGGGTCTAGGCACAGCACTGGCAGCAGGTGCTGGGTGACTTTGAGCTATTCACTTTCCTGGTTTATGAGGTAGATTCCGTGTTTAAGTATACAAGGTTCTGAAAATGACCAGCCAGGTTTCCAATCCTGCAGTGCTGTTTTACCAGCTGGGTGACTTGTAGTAACACAGAAATAATTGTAGCTGCTGGGAATGCTGAAGAAGACACCGCCTCTAAGGTGCTTCAGGCAGTGCCTGGAATTGTGGGTGCATGTTATTTGGGATCAATGGCATTAGGCCCCAACTTTCTCAGGTGCAAGGAGTTGAGCTGTGGGTAACAGTGGCAAGGGTTTCCACTGGGATTGTCAGTGTTTCCTGTCAGGATGTTTCCCACTGGTGGAATCCCAGGGTCTCTGACTTCCCAGTGTTGATTGTGAACAGGCCCTGATTCTACACCTGTCGCAGGCCTGGTGCGGAGTGGAGATGCTTCCAGGTGCACCAGGACCCTCACATCCAGAAGACCTTTGGGGTCTGCATCCTTTGTCCTGTGCGCTCACCTGAATGCCACCTCCCTGGCCCCTCTGCTCCAACTGGCAGCCCTCCAGCTGGGGCCCAGCAGCTCAGTGGCCTAAATTTAGCTTGTTGGCTTTGGTGGTGAGCCACAGGAAGGACCAAGGGGAAAGCAAACAGGCGCTACATTTCAAAATGCTGATGGTTGAAACCTTGAGTACAGCAGGTGTTAGGCCAGAGGATTGGCCCACACCCTCTGCTTGTTTTTGGAGGAAAGGTTGGAAAACAATTATTTCCTTTTCCTCCACCTTCCCAGTACACCTGCCCTGGGGGAGTCCCCTGCCTGACACCTCAACTTGGAGTAGCCAGTCAAAAGTGTTCTTTCCCCTGGGAGAGGGTGCTGGGCTGTGGGAGCAGGGTCCCGTGGCCCGTGTTTGGTTTGGCTGGATTTAATCTGGGTTTGGCTCATGCAGACTGGGACCTATCATCTGGGCTCCATCCCTCTTGGACCCAGCCAAGGCTGCTGCTGCCTTAGAAAGCCTGGTCAGCATGAGGCCTGGGGCAGATGATGCTAATAGCAACTGACCATGTGTACTGAAGACTTTCTGTGTACCAGGAATTTTCCCAACATCCTGTATCTGTGTGCTTAATCTTTTAAACAACCCAAGAGAAAGGTATAGGTTATTACCCTCTTGTTGTAAATGAGGAAAATGAAGCAGAGACCAGATAAGTAACTTTCTCAAAATCACACAACTCATAAAATAAGGAGCAGAGCTGGGATTAAAATTCAACCTGCCTTCAAAACCCATTCCTCAGCCTCTGTTAGATACTGCTGCTGTCAGAATAGTTTTGGAATAATTTACTCGGCTAGATATTTTTACATACACTATCTCAATGAATTCTCAACATATCCAATGAGGTAGGTACTCTTATTATTGTTTCATTTTACTGATGTGGAAACTGAGGCTCAGTTGTCTGGCCCAGGGTCTGGACAGGAAGCTATGGAGTAACGAGTGCAGTTGGGCCACTGGGTTGTGGGGCTGGTGCTTCTTAGCCCTGCCCACCCTTGGCTGCCTCACCAAAGCTGATACCCCACGGTGCCTACCTCCTCCTGCCACATCATCTTGGAGCTCTTGTAGGTTGAAGCGCTGTCCTCACTGTGGTTTTTCTCATAGTCCACACGACAGTGACCCATACGTGCAACAGTGGGAACCAGGCCTGCTCAGGGTTCAGAACTGTAGGCAGCGAGCTCTGCAGGCAGGTGGTAGTCCCAGGGCTCCAGGTACTAGGATCAAAATAGTCCATGGGATCCTCAGTGATGAGGAATCTCTGCAGTCATCTTGGAGGTAGGGTGGTAAGGTGTGTTGTAACATTCCTATTATTATTAGTAGTGATAGTAGCAGTATTACTACTACTGGGGATTGAACTCGGGGTGATTTGCCACTGGGCTACATCTCCAGTTATTTATTTATTTATTTATTTATTTATATTTTGAGGCAGGTTGCTCAGGCTGACCTTGAACTTGTGATCCTCCTACCTTACCTCCTAGCCCCATTCCAAGTGGCTGGGATGACAAGCCTACACCATCACGCACGGCCGGTCCCATTCTCTATTTTTGCTTCATCTGTTGCATATACTGAAGTCGTTATTTATTTAATTGTGACAAAGTACACATAACATGAAATCCACCGTCCTCACCATTTTTAATGTTCGGTTCAATGACATTAAGTTCATTCTCATTGTTGTGCAACCGTCACCCTCGTCGATCTCTAGAACCTTTTTCGTCTTCCCAAATGGAAACTCCTTCCCCATTAAACACTGACTCCCCTTTCCCTTGACCCACAGCCCCTGTTGAGCCACCGTCCCATTTTCTGTCTCTAGGAATACTCTAGAGTCCTCATGTGAGTAGAAGCATGCAGCATGTGTCCCTTCATGTCTGGTTTTTCCTCTTGGTGTCCTCAAGGTTGGTCCATGTCAGGTGTCAGAATTGCCCTTCTTGCTAGGGCTAATAATAGGCCATTGTATGGAGAGACCTCGTTGTGTTTATCCTTCATGCTTTGGTGGACACTTGGGTTATTTCTGTCCATTAGCTATTGTGAAAAATGCTGCTGTGTAAGATACATGGAGGTTTTGTAAAACAGTTTACTTGCAAAAAAATCAGGATACTGAAAGAAATTTGAAAACCACTGCCCTGCCTACGTTGTGGGGGAGATGGAGGCCCAGCAGGTGTGAGGGAGGGCACTGTGCACACGGGGCAGAGTGACACTTTAACCTTTAGACTCCATACCTGGCACTTTCCCTACCTCCCATGGCTGGTTCTGATATTTGCCAAAGGAAGGAGGGAGAGCGCAACCCTGTCTTGGGCAATTGCCTTGTGTTTCCCAGAAACCTCCTAGAGCTGCAGAGAGGACTCAATTCAGTGTTTACTGAGTTCCTGAGGGAGCCAGTCCAGGGCAGAGGCAGACAGAGCAGGGTTGGTAACCTCCCTCTGCCTCTCCCTGGTCATGTGACTTGAGCAAGTTTCTTCACGTCTCAGAGCTTAGGATCCTTGTGCAGATCAAAGGAGATGATGTGTGTCCAGTGCTTCCTGCAATGGCTGGTGCCCAGTGTCCAGTGTCCAGGAGCTGCCACTGCATGAACCACTGCTGGGTTGATAAAGAGATGAGCAAATAGGCTCTGGCCTATGGCAGTCTTCTCAGTGCATCATATCAGGAGGCACATGATGCAGATTTGTCCCCTTACTGATGATAGTGACATTTATCAGTTGATTAAGATGGGACCTGCCAGGTTTCTCCACTGCAAAGTTAATTGTCAAGTATTTTGAATGCATTAATTAATTAGTACTTAATAAGCATTTTGTGAGAACTCCTTTGAGATTGCATAAATATTCTCTTCCTTATCACACTCTCACCCTCTAGTTTTAGCATTGTGTTTTGTCAGATGGTGATCTTACAATCCCATCATTTCTTCTACCTTTTTATTTAAAATCCTACTGTGGAATTTTCACCTTTTTTGTGTTTATCCATTCATTCATTGATGTCAGTAGATGCTCATGAATTTCTACTTTATCCAATGTCTTGTAACCCACAGCAATCATTTATTTTTTATTTTATTTTTTTAAATATATATTTTTTAGCTATAGGTGGACACAATACCTTTATTTCATTTTTATATGGTGCTGAGGGTCAAACCCAGGGCCTCACGCATGTTAGGCAAACACTCTACTGCTAAGCCACAAGCCCAGCCCTGACATCATTTATTTGGATGCTGAAATTGTTTTTCCCTAAATTTCAAAATATGTGATAATTTTGGAGAATGATACTTAGCCTTGTGTAGGTGTAACAAAAGATAATAATATTGAGCACTTTCTATATGCCAGGTATGATTCTGAGTCTCTATTTGCTCTTTTTAAAAAATTTTTAAATATTTTTTTTTTAGTTGTAGATGGACACAGTACCTTTATTTATTTTTATGTGGTGCTGAGGATCGAATCCAGTGCCTTAGATGTGCTAGGCAAGTGCTCTATCACTGAACCACAACTTCAGCCCCTCTATTTACTCTTGATACACATTAATTGTTCACACAGATAATGATTATTTATTGTTGTGAAATTCTTCCCAAACACAGTAGTTTAAAACCAAAACACATGTATGACATCATACATCATCACATGAATCAGAAATGGTTTAGCTGGGTGCATCTGGCTCAGGGTCTTCATCAGTTTACCTTCAAGATCTTGTTGGGGCTGCAGACAGCTAAAGGGTTAAGTGGGACTAGAGAATCTGCACTGAAGAAGTTTGACTCACATGGCTCTTGGCAGGAGGCCTCAGTTCCTCACCAAGCGGGCCTCCCTATAGGCCAGCTTGAGCATCCTTACAATTTGGCAGCTGGCTTCCAGAGTGAGTGAACTTACAGAGAAAGAGGAAGAAACCACAGTGCTTGTATGACAGCCTGGGAGTCATACCCCATCACCTCTGCCATATTCTATTCATTATAAGCAAGTCACTTAGAGGGAGGTGAAGGATGCTCACAGACTCCTATTGAAGAGAGAAGGTCAAAGAATGTATAGGTGTGTTATGGAACCACCATAACATGTATTAATTCTTATTCACTCTTTAATATGGGGTGGGCATTACTCTGAGCAATTAAATGACTTGCCTGAGGTCACAGAAACAACCCAAGGTATTGCTGGGATCAGAGTCTAGGTTTCCAAGCCAGCATTCTGTCTGATCTGACAGGGCCTCAAACACTGCCAAGCTGAGCTCAGGAAATGGAGGATTCCTGAAGGTGTTCAAGGGGGAAAGAGACATGACTTGACCTAGTTTTGGAAAGCATCCTGTAGCTGGGTACAGAATGATGAAGAGGTAAACATCCATCCTGCCTTCTTGGGTGGGCCTTGCATTCAGTCCAGACCCCCTTTCTCCCTCTGTACCCAAGAGACCTGTTTTGTTTTTTTTACCTGCTGTGTTCTGTTTCCTCACTTTACAGGAAGCCCATTAGAGATGAGCAGTGTGGAACATCATCTAAAATCAAGGGAGGGATGGTGGTGCTGCTACTAGTGATGCTTTGGGGGATGTCTGCTGTGGAGCACTGTAAAGCAGGGGAGGCAAAGTGGGATAAGCATGAGCCACGGCCCTTACCCTCCAGAGCACATTATCTATTGGGAAGACAAAAATGTAAACATGAAGTTATTTAAGACCCGTGATGTGTAATGAACTGCTAAATGGTATGGTCAGGGACTGTGTCTCTACTGTCTTTCTATCCCAGGTGCCTCCGTTGTGCTTATTTTTTATGTGTTAAGTGATTGAAAGACAAATAGATATGATGCTGTCCTATTGTGGCGCTGGTGGCAGAGACACAAAGGTTGTCGGTGAGGCCGGGTGAGCTGGCCAAGGCAGGCCAATGTTATGCAGCCATTGGCCCCAGAGAGTCAGACAGTTAGCAGACGTTAACAACAGAGAAACTGCCATCATGGATCCAAACAGACTGATAAGCACCAAGAAATGGGCTGAGGACAGGGTGATTCCAGAAGTCAGGAAGAGTCTGGCAGGGAAAGTCTTGGGCAGGCCGGTGTCAGAACCAGGAACCTTGGTGGGCAGGCAGAGAGTTAGAGCCCCAGGAGCAGAGTCCAGAACATGAGCCACAGCCTGGAGCAGACACCCTTTGGCCTTATTGGGACCAGCACTGGTGTCAGAGGGACTCCCTCTTGGGCACTGAGAAGAGAAGGGACTAAGGTGAGTTGGGGAGAGTCTCCTGACTGCTGATGGGCTCTATGAAAGAGGCTTGGGAAAGGGGACAGAGTTTCATTTGGGTCAGCTCGCCACCCTTTCTTGCAGACTGCTGAGCACTTCACATGCCTAAATTGTAGGCGAGTCCTGGCATAGATCAGGGTGAGGGGTAGCCTGCTATCAAGGGATTTTCAGTCCTGAATCCACTAGGAGAAACCTAGACCTTCCCTAGTCTTCCTGCAATTCTGTGCCAGAGAAGAGTAGCTTAAGTTTCTCTACAGAAATGGTTAAGGTTAGTGATTTGAGCCCAAGCTTCGCAACTTCCTGCTGTGGGACCTTAATCGGGTGACATGGGAAAATCTCCATCTGGGACATGGGGATAATTAATACCCACCTCCTGGGGGTTTGGGGAGAATCAATTCAATCACACATATGAACACAATTGTTCCTACACGGAAGTGCAGTGTGAACCTCAGGGAATATGACCCAGTGAAAACAGAAAGACCCCAATAGTCAGCGGCTGCCTCTGTACAGAGATGTGGATGCGTCCTGTTCACAGGGAAGCTGCAGAAATGATTGACTCCCTTTTCTGGCTCTTGAGCAAAACCTCAAGGAGAAGTCTGGAGGTGAATAAAACCTCCAATTTGACTAGAATCCCTCCCATTTTCTGTAGGAGACCAGAGTTTTCTGTGAAACTGTTACAGAACCCTCCCAGATTTGAGCAGATGAGTGCCTGAGGGAACCCCTGGTTTGGCCGTGTGGTTTCACCCCAGATGGGAACTGGCTTTGTTCTTGTTCATTTAAGATCACTCTGAACAGTTCCTTGGAGCCCAGCCTCAAGGCTGTGGCTACAGCCCTGGGGATCCATCCAGGCTCAGTCCTTCATGGTAGTAACTGAAAGAGTTATCAATTCGGACATTTATAGATAATACAGTGAAGATTTGGTGAAAATACCAATAGCTGTTATTCATACAATGGTAAAATAGCTACTTCCGCTTGGGTTACTTCCTGTGCAACTTCCGTGTTACATCGTTAGTTGTCCCTTCTGCCTGTAGCAATTTGTTTTTTAACTTTGTGGTTCCTACATATGTGTGGGTTTTAGATGTACAAATTGCCCTCAACTCTTTGTCTTGGGATCCATTGTCCTCCTATGGTTCTCTTACTTCATTTACTGGTGTCCCTGAGCATAATTTAGAGAAAGCCAACCATGCAGTGGCCAAGAATGGGAGCCCTGGGGTTGGACTCTACTATTACTGGCTGTGGGCCCTGGGAAAGCTTCCATTTCCCTTCCATAAAATAAGAGTAACAACAGTATCTTCTCCCACAGGGTTGTTTTGAGCCTCGTAATTGCTAGTGTGTGCAAAGTGCTTAGATAGTGCCTCTTGCATAGAGAATACCCAATAAATGCCAGTTGTTGTTGTTGTTTTTATTCAAGTAACACATATGGTATTCATTACCCCCAAGAAAAATACACCCCCTACAAGTAGAAATACCTTGAAGGATTTGGATAAATCCATGCATCCTGTCTTAGTCTGTTTTATGTTGCTATAACAAAATACCTGAAACTGGATAATATATAAGGAAAGAAGTTTATTTTGGCTCACAGTTGTGGAGGGTGGGATGTTAAAGAACATGGCGCCACATCTGCTTAGCTTCTTTTGCTGCTTCAGTTCATGATGGAAAGCAGAAGGGTGTGGAGGCACATGGAGAAGACAACACGGAGTGACCTTGCTTTATAACAACCTAGTCTTGTGGTAACTAATCTAATCCCAAGAGAGCAAGGACACACTTATGTGAGAAAGGCATTAATCCATGACCAAACACCTTCCAGTACTGTCACACTGAGAAATTAAGTTTCTAGTACATGAGTTTTGGGAGGAAACCTTAATAGATCCATATTTGGAATGTTAGAGAAAACTAAAGTACTTGGGGTACAGAGTAGAGTCTTCATAAATATTTTTACTTCCTTGGAATGAAGCATACAGGAAATGCCCCTTTGAGGTGCCAGGTCCTGCTCTGCTTGACTGCATCCTGTCTGTTGAAATTTGTACCGGCCAATTTCCTACTGCCTTTGCTTTTCCAGAACTAGTCCACATTGCTTGGGAAATATTTTATTTTATTTTATTTTTAGTACTGGGGATTGAACCCAGGGGCACTCCACCACTGAGCCACATCCCCAGCCCTATTTTGTATTTTATTTAGAGACAGGGTCTCACTGAGTTCCTTAGGGCCTCACTAAGTTGCTGAGGCTGGCTTTGAACTCGCGATCCTCCTGCCTCAGCCTCCCAAGTGCTGGGATTACAGGTGTGCGCCACCGCACCCGGCCTTGGGAAATATTTTAATAGAGCTTCTTCCCCATTCCTGGAATGAAGCCTCAAATCTTTAGTCACAGGAATAAATGGTAACTCCCCTGGAATACGTTATGAGAAGGGAAGTGGGTCTCTGAGTGCCCCTTGAGAGGTGGAGTTCTAGAGCCAGGCTTTCTGGGGCTAGAAGTCGGGCTGGAGTGAGATTTCCTGATCTGAGAAAGGAGGTTGGAAGAAGCTTTCATTTGAATGCTGCCTAAGGCTATGGAAAGTACAAAGGATGTACCAATGTATCCTTGTGAATAGTACCTGCCTAGGTCACCCAGGAAAGTTCTCTAAACGAGTCTGCCTTTCCAAATTCAAAAGCAATTGCTAAGAAAAATGAATGACTGAATGAACCCAGAATGATCAATGATAGGGACAGAAGTCATTTTAAGAAATTAGCAAAAGCTAATTATGACTTCAAAATGTGTATGTTGAGGATCTCAAAGGGCTGAAGAAAGAAATAGTATCTGTAAAAAAAGAATAGGAAATAATGAAATAGAGAGCAGGCAGAAACAAAATAACACAGGATATAGGAAGAATTGATTAGAAGTCAGGAAATGTAGAATATAGTTTTGAATTTGTTCATAGAAACTCAGTAGATGGAATTGACTCAATATTGGACATAGCCAAAGAAAAAAATTGATGAATTAGAAGTTAGGACAGTGGAGTTCCTCAAGGGACCCATCCCAGAGTGAAAGATTAAAAATATGAAAGAGCAGTTAAGTGACATGAAGGATACATTGGAAGGCTCCAATGTAAGCTAGTCAGATTTCTAGATGGAGAGAATAGAGGGAATGAATGAGAAGCAATATTTGATAAGATTGACTATAAAATTTATAGAAACTTTTATAATAGAAGAAAAATGCAAGTTCTAGGATTGAAGAACACCATGAGCGACTAATAAAAATAAATATACACATAGACATATTGTACTACAACTTCAGAACCTTACAAAACACAAACTTTTTGGGGGGAGTATGCTGGGGATTGAACCCAGAGGCACTTAATCACTGAGCCACATCTCCAGCACTTTTAATTTTTTTTTTTTTTTTGAGACAGGGTCTCACCAAGTTGCTTAGGGCCTCACTAAATTGCTGACCATGATCTTGAACTTGTGATCCTCCTGCCTTGGCCTCCTGAGTTGCTGGGATGATGGGTGTGTGCCACCATGCCTGACTAAAAATCACAAGCTCTTAAAAGCTCCAGGGAGGGAAGACAAATAACCTAAAAGGGAACAGCAGTTAGCCTGTCAATAAACTTCTCATTAGTAACAACAACTGCCAGAAGACTTTGAGGAAGTCTCTTGAAAATGGGGCAGAAGGGGCTGTGGTTGTAGCTCATCATAGAGCCTAGCATATGTGAGGCACTGGATTCAATTCTCAGCATCATATATAAATAAATACAATAAAGGTCTTTTGACAACTAAAATAAATTTTTTTTAAAAAAGAAAGTGCTGAAGAAGTACAATTGTCAACCTTGAAGTGTATACTCAGCTCTGCTAGTCCTTAAGACAGAGGATGATATAACACATATTCAAATATGCAAAAAGAAGACAATTTAATACACACTGAAGCTTACTGAATGAAATACTTAAGGATGGACTTTGCTATGGTTTGTGTGGGTCCCCCAAGGTTCGTGACCTGGAAGCTTGATCCTCAGTGTGGCTCTGTTGGGACATAGTTGAAAGCTTTAAGAGGCAGAGAGTGTGGGCTGGGGTTGTGGCTCAGTGGTAGAGTGCTTGCCTAGCAAGTGTGAGGCACTGGGTTCAATCCTCAGCACCACATATAAATAAATAAAATAAAGGTGTTGTGTCCACCTACAACTAAAAATATTTTTTTTTAAAAAAGAGGCAGAGCATAATAGAAGGTGATTATGTCATTGAGGGAACTACCCTTGGAAGGGATAAATGTGTCTCATTGGACCTTGTTCAATTTTCATGAGAGAAAATTGTTATAAAAAGAGTAAGCCTGGTTTTTTTAATCTCTCTTGCTTCTATCTTCTTATATGATCTCTTCTCCACCTTGATGTCATCTGCCATGTTGTGATGTAGCCAAGGAGGACAAATAGATGAGGTCACCTGATCTTGGACTTTCAGCCTCCAAAATTTTGAGCTAGATAAATCTCTTATTTTTGTAAGTATCCAGTCTCAGGTATTTTGTCATAGCAATAGAAAATGAACTAATACAAATTTCATCTTGAAGAAAAAAGAATATCATATTTTAATCAAAATGAGATTTAAAAAAAACTCTAAGCCTGGATATTGGTGAAATATGTTGGTTCCAAATTTATATAATCTTTGTTAAAAAAAAATGAGCAAAACCAAAACTTTGTGCAAAAAAACCACAAAAAACCACGACAACTCTAGAAAGGGCTGTGTCTAGCCTCTTTCATTTGATTGTTGCCAAGCAGGAACAAATCCTGGCATTTCAAGATCACTGGTTTTTCAAGACAGTCCAGAAAGCCTGAACTTTCGTGTGAAATTTCCTGGATTTTGAGAGCTTGCGGCAAAAGCACACCAACCTCTTCAACACCTGGTAGTTTAAATAAAACTTGAGCCAGCTGTTCAGCCTAACAGTGGGTGATCCTTCTGTGGTTTCTATCACATGAGCAGGAAAGTCTGCAGATACGAGGTGGTACTTGTACCAGGAATGGAAGGAAGGATGGAATTTAAGTTAAGTAGCAAGGAATCAGGAGGGTCTTCAGATCTGGAGGTAGGAATGAGCCTGGAGGATCTTGGGTAATAGTGAATTTGATGGGTTGGGGTTTAGGAGGAAGAGGTGAGGTTGATTGGGGTTGGAGATATCTTCCCATTTCCTTGTGTCCTCTCTCCTTAAGAACTGTGTTCTGGAACAACCCGGTCGGTGCTAGCATACAAGGACTGGCCTCACTGTGCTGTGAGACAGATCTAGGATTGCATAGAATGCAGTTTAGTGGGGGATTTACTGATGGAAATACGGTCTTGGGTGGCAGCGAGAGCAGTTGGAGCCCTACAATTTTGGTCAGAAAGTGGGGTTTATTTACGGGTTAAGACAAAAGTGACTTCATCCTAGTTGGAATGTGATTTATCTTCAGCTAATTTCAAAGATTCAAGCACATCCCTGGAGCCAGGGTCCTGTTGTAAAACTCCACTCTTATGGTTTTGTGTCTGTACAGTTTGCTGAGGAACAATGCAGGAAAATCCAGCTAGGTTCCACTGGGCCAGTCATGGCGGTTAGGATTCAAGATGGCGGCAGTCATGTTAAGCTGAAACCACACAAGCTAGAAGCTGGCCTATTTTAAGTCATGTTGTTTAGTGTCTTCCCACATTCCCCCAGGGTTAGTGGTGGCGAAGAAATGAACACTTTTGGTGATGAGGGTGAGTGTGCCAATGCAAAAGGCAAGGAGGAGAGATCCAGGGACATCTGGGGAATCGTGTGGTGTGATGGGATGCTTCCCAAGGCCCTGCGTCATGTGTCAGGCGGTTCTGTAATTAGAAACAGTGCTCTCCAAAGCGTGGCTGCAGTGTGCTAATTCACATGAATTTCTCAATAGCTTGAGTCTCTGGCTCTGGGTTCTTCTAAATGGCCATGTTGCAGTGCTCTAAACCCGCCTGGCTTCCTTGAAATCAAACCAGATAAACAAGTGGAGAGGACGTGGGTGGGAGCAGTGGAGGGAAGCTAGATGGTCGTCCTGTTCTTGCCATCTGCTCCTTCAATGGCAGATCCTGCCTTCCAGGGGATTAGATTCCATAGTCAGAGTGGGCCACAGTCCCTGAAATTGTCATTACAGCACAACGTAAATGACTCAGTGTAAGCAACTCTACAATAAAATGTATAAACATATAATGCATATAGTAATGTGCCCTAGAGTACATACAAGATAATTATTTAAATTATCTTTTCATCACTTTCTTTTTCATCTCATGTATTTTGATTCCTTTGGACCTCAGTAAATTAAAATGGCTCACCCAGATAACTGATAGGCCCCCATCCAGCTCAAAACCATCGACTCTTTCTTTGACATTGAATCGAGTAACCTTGCCAGGGGTGACAGGTAGAATGTGGTTAAGGATGCAGGGTTCGCGTTGGAAGATCGAGTTTTCATTCTGACTTTATTGCAGTGTAATTCTGTGACTCTGGAAAAGTGCGCTTCACTTTTTCTTTTTAAATCTGTACAATGGGAATAATAATAACTGCCTCGCAGGGATGCTGCAAGGACTAAATGATCCTTAATCCTTGTAGAATGCCTGGCACATCAGATTTGCTCAATAAATGTTAACTTTTATTGTGACTATTATTATTTGCAGAGCACTGCGGTCAATGCTCTTGGGAACGCAGAAGAGTCTCCACAGTTGACGGTGATTATACAAAAACTCATGCCATCAGTTTAATCAAGACTCACGCTGCCTAATGGAAAAAAACACTCTTTTAAGGATGTAAGATGGAAAGTTAGAGTTGTCCCAGGTGGGTCTCCCTGGGAAGCAGGACTGAGGTGGAGATTAGCATGCAGGGCATTGTTTGGAGAGTTGGATTGATTGGCATCAGAGACTGTGTAAGCCAGGCAGGGTGGTAGGATTGGGCAAAGGGAGCAGGTGAGCTCTGAGGCAGTCCCAGTAAAGGCCTTGGCCACTCAGTGGGGCATTATGGGACTCAGAAAGGCCATTCGAGTTGTCCTGAGTTGGAGCAAGGGACCTGAGCCCCGTGTATTTAATTTAAACAGAATCAAAACATACACATGGCAAAAGGGAAGTGATAAAAAAAATCATTTGAATAATAACAAAGTTCAGCTTGTCTTCCCAGTGAGGGAACTGGGAGGTTAGGAATGGAGGCCACTCTGCTTCTCTCTTGAGGGTCATGGGGGTTTGTCTCTGCTTCTCTCTGCTTATTCTCCAGCCTTTGTCTCTTCAGACTGGCTTTTTCCCACCTGCTCACTTTGCACATGGCCGATAGCCCAGCGTCTGCGTGGCTTTGAGGTTCCAATGCTCATCACAACTGACCTCAACTCTTGTACTTTAGTTCAGATGTGTTTGTGCGCGTGTGTATGTGGGGGCACTATGGATGCCTAACCTCTAATTTGGATCACTGTCCATTCCAGGTCCCGACCCTGGGAATAGGGGGCTGCATCCTTTTGTGTTCTTGTACTGCACAACACATGGCTGCCTCCCCATAAGTCCCCTTTCCAGGGTTGTGGCCAGGCTAGGCACTGTAAAACTTGTTAACAGCACCTTTAATAAAGATTTTTTGAGCACCTATGATGACCTAAGTAGTGTTGTAGGCACAGGGAATCCAACAGACTATACTCCCTGTCCTCAGGGAAGGGACATTGCACTTGGGGTCTAGAGCACCATTTTCATTAGGCATGTGGGGGACATGGGGAGGAGTGGGACCGATCGTCTTGGGATCTGCTCTCCTCTCCTCATGTAGCTTCAGTGGTTTCTTTTCCTATTGATTCTGCATTTCTTCCTTCTCTTTAACGAAACTGTCTTGGTCTCCTCTGCATGTCAACAGCAGTTCCTTCCCTGATTGAGCTCCTTGCTGGCCACCCCCCAGGCAGCTCACCCCCCTCACCAGTCACCTCTTCCGTCCAACCTGCCACCCCTCCATGTCTCCTAGTGCAGTGAACTTCATAGTCATCCTCCCAGACTTAACACCCTGGCACAGATCTTGGTTCACTTTTTCTACTCAGCCAGTTGTCCAGTTGTGTGGAATCTGTTTCTCACATTTACCCGTTCTTCTCTGACCAGACCTGGCATGGTCCCTCTTGGCTTTAGTTTCTCCTTTCTAGCCCATCTCATTAGTCAGCCAGATTAACATTCCTGAAATGCACCCCTGATGTCACAGTCTTCAGCATTGTCTTCTGAGCTGCAGTTCAACATCCTTCTTCTGGCATCTCAGAACTTCCTTGATCTGGTTCCAAAGTGCCTTTCCAACTAATTTTGCATGTTTTCCAAAGCATGTTCAGTGGCTATATTCTAAGCATTAAGGATGAGTAGGTTCCATGCTTCTGGGTAGTTTCCTCCTGCCCCTTACGTCCTTCCCCCATTCTCCTCAGTCCTTGGCTCATCTTTCTGGAAGACTTGGTAGCAAGCCCATCAGGCTCCAACTCAATCTCACTGCCACCCTTGCTCCCTGTATTGCATGCCATTCCACACATACCTTGTGTTCCTTACTCTGCCGCTGAGCCAAACGGTGACTTGGGGTGATTTCCACCTCACATTCCTAAGCCACCCCAGGTGAATACACAGTCTAAATAGAAGTGGAGTCTTGCTATTATCAACAAGTTTCAAAATGATTTCCCAGTGTCTGCCTCCCACAGATTACCACCCTTAAGCTTTACCTATGCAGAAAGTTCGGAGTCTCTGGTTTCCTCTACACTGGAAGAGCTTGGAGGACTGGACTGAGGTTCAGCCTTCTTTCATTCGCCATGGCACATGGTCAAGGGCTTGAAAAATATGGCGAACTAGGAATGTTCAATGGTTGAATGTGTGAAGGGATGGATGAATGAACAAATGAAAGCCACAGCCTCCATTCAGATGTTCTTTTTCCCCCTTTTCTCCATGAACATGAAACATATTTTTGTTTCTATCTGATTGGCTGCTTTAGAACAGTTATTCATGGAAGTTTCCTTGAATAACCTCCATTTCCTGTCTTAGCCCTGCATAGGAAATAGCAGAGAACCTGCAGCTCTAGGCAGGAGACAAATGTCCCCTACTGTCTGGACCACTGACTCCATCCCACATGCAAGGCCTTCACCTGCTGTCCTTGGAAGGCTGCCCCTATGCCATGGCCCCTCTGAGGGAACCCCAGGAGCATTCTGTTGTTTCTCCCTCTGTGCATGGTGGTTTTATCTTCCGAGTTTAACTTGACCTTGAAAAAAGCAGTTGTCCCCCAAGTTACCAAGTCTGTGAATGCTGAAGTCAGTTACATAAAAAGAAGTGGTATTTGTATAGAACCTACATACAGCCTCCTATAATATTTTAAATCATCTCTAGATTACTCAGAATACCCAATGGAATGTACACGCCACACAAATGGTTGCTACACTGTTTAGTTATGGAGAATAATGATCAGAAAAAGAAGTGCACACATGTTCAGTGCACACGCCACCATTGAAGGCCCAACTCCACTTTGGGTTGTAGTTGGTTGAATCCATGTGTGAACCTGTGGATCTGGAGAACTGACCAAAAATATGGACAAATGACCTGAAGATAAAGATTGGGCCTTCCTGGTGTTGACTTCTCCAGACTCCCTTCAGCTCTCTTACTTCCTTAGTTCTGGGCTCCCGTTGGGCAGTTACTTACCTCAGGCCTTGGCCTTGACTATGTCTTCTACTGGAATATTCTTTCCTATATTGCCTTTTTTGCTGCCTGATTCTTCCCCTGACCAGCTCCTCTAGAGCCTTTAGATTCAGCTTGGAGGTCTCTGCTTTCAGGAATCCCTCCTGACCTCCCTGGCCTGTCCTCACCTCCTGAGGTTCACTTCTCCTGTGCCCACACTGTGCCCTGTGCTTGTCTGACCCCAGTGCTCCTCTCACTGAATTGGAATTGCTTGTCCCTCTTCCTTCCTGGTCTGTTCATGAAGTCAGGGCTTCCCATGGTCCGTCCAGGCCTGCTCGGTGCTACCCACGTGGTAGGCACTTGGCAAATACATGCTGAATGAATGGATGGAGATGTGGGTGGACAGTGGTTACAAGAATGGGCGGGTGAAGTGAGCAGTAGGGTGTGGATTGGTCAGTCATTGCTGCAGAGTTTTGCATGACAATCATGGGCTCTCAGTGGCATTCGGGAACAAGGGTTTCTGGCTCCTGTCTAGAGCCATCTGGAGGTCAGCTGGGCAGCCCTGTTGATCTTGGCTGGACTCCCATGTTTTTGACTGAGGTGATCAGGGCAATGCAGCGCCACAGTTTACAGCTCTCACCCTCCCACCTGGCTTAGGCATGTGCCCTGGTGATGGCACAATGCAGGAGCAAGGGGACACACTCCCAGCCTCTCAGGACCTAGGCGGGAGCTGGCATGGCACAATCTATTGAGCAAAGCAAGTCACAAGCCAGCTCAGATTTAAGGGGGAAGAGTGGATTTTACCCCTTTAGTGAGAGAGGACTTGTCACATGGCATAGAAGGGGGTTCAAGGAGGGACTGAAGTCGTGGGGCCATTCTTGTTACCAACCATCACACTGGGCACCAGAGTCCTGGTTGGAATTCACAACTAACTGGGGCCTTTGGAAGTCACATGTGTCTGATGGTCTCCAGAGCTTCAGTTTTCTCACCTGAAATGTGGGAATGTTGTCTATGCTGCCTGTCTCACGTGACCACAGGGATCCCATTCATTCCTCCTCCTGTCAGCTTTCAGATTCAGGGACCGATTACAAACTGTAAAGTGCTCTGACATGGAGAGCCACGTCACCTCTCACAGAGGTGCTTGGCTAACAGCACTGGGGGGAGGTGTGGGGCAGTGGAAAAAGAGTAGATAGACCCTGAGACCAGGAATCAGCTCAGCAGCCTCACACCCCAGGCTCCCTACATCTCATGTTCTCTATTGTCAATTGGAGGCTCTGTGGGTCTCATAAATAATGGATGTAAATGGATTTCAAAAGGCATCAAGCATTATGTGGTTGTAAGGTATTATTAGAATTGGGCACCACCTTTGCCAAAACAGCCATTTGAGAAGTCTGGCTTCACCCTGTGGCACTTCCTGTCTCCCCAGATGAGGTGGTTGGCAGCAAACTGTCCTGAAATGATGTGTCCATGGTCCAAGAAAATGAACAAGACTGCCCAGGAGTTCATTTTCTGCACGAACACTGGGAGGCCCTGCCTGTGGAATTGCTGGGGATAGTATCCCAGGTTCCTCTGCTTGTTTGCCCAGCGTAGGGAAATGCTGGACTTGGTGGTTTCTCTGGGATGTTTTCTTTTTCCAGTTCCTCTTGGCAATCCCATCAGATAAAAGTCAGTGACTGTGGAGAAGAAGCAGGCATTTCCTCCCTTCTGGAAAGTTCATGGCCCTTGGCGATTATCTAGGACTTCTCTGAAATGGGATGGGGATGTTCAGTCGGGTGCTGGAGCTGAACTGGATCACGGGCTTTTCTCCCTCTGGCTTTGGAGGAAGAAAACCAGCCAAGCTACTGCCTGTCTCTGGCTCTGGAGGCGGTCAGGGGATGGAAGGCCAGGCTCCAGGCCTTTCATTCCCAAACTTAGAGAAGGGGATTCTGAAAGGCGGACCTGGAGGACAGGAGGGAGAAGTGGAGTGGAGTTTGCAAGGGAATTCTCAGGGTGCAGGCCCCCATCTGAGCACCCCAACCTCCAGCTTGCACGACATCATTGCTCAGGTCACCTTCTTTTCCCCGGGAGCCTCCAGGTTCAGAGTGTGTTCAATTCCCACCGTGCAGAAGGAAGTGCTTGTTATTTTCCTCCTCCCTCTCTCATGAATCATTCCCAGGGAGGGTTCCATCTGGCGAATGATTCTGTCCCCAGAATCATGGAGTCTGTTGCAGTGAGGAACCAGGAGGCAAGGGCGACTGGGAGTCGGGGTGGGAAGATTTAGGTCTGGGCTCACCCATTCCTGGGCTCTGGTTGCGGCCTTGAGGAGCTCCTGGTTACCTGAGCCTGTTTCCTCATCCACAAGCCCCTCTGGGTTTGTGGTCAGGGTTTAAGGGGATGAGTGTGAGAAACTGCCTCTCACGGGGGGTTTTGGAGCTGATTGGTGGATGACCAACCCTGAACCTACTGAGTGCTCACCCACTCCTTTGGTGGTGCTTTTTTTTTTTTTTTTTTTTTTAAATTTTTTTTTCTTTTTTTTTGGAACCAGGGATTGAACTCAGGGACACTCGGCCACTGAGCCACATCCCCAGCCCTCTTTTGTATTTTATTTAGAGACAGGGTCTCACTGAGTTGCTTAGGGCCTCGCTAAGTTGCTGAGGCTGGCTTTGAACTCACGATCCTCCTGACTCAGCCTCCCAAGTGCTGGGATTACAGGCGTGCGCCACTGCGCCCGGCAATGACCCAGGTTCTTGTCCTCTACAGAAGGGGAAATCAAGGCACAGAGCAGGCTCTGACCTCTAGAAAGCATTTCTCCTGTTGTGTGTTTACTTCTGGACAGAGATGGTATGGCTGGAGAGCTAAAGTCGGGGTCTGTTCTTGGGCAAATGACTTAATCTCTCTGAACTTCAGTTTCTCCTTTAAAATGGGAATAGCATCACCTTCCTTGCTCTCTACCTTAGGAACAATATGGGTAGCGTCTGGCATCCAGCAGGCATTAAGAACAAGGTAGCTGGGTTAACTTCACAGCCCACACATCTGCTCTTACCAGCTTGCGGGGACAGGAGAGCCACGCTGGCATCCATTTCGGCCACAGTGGGTCTCCAGTTTGTAGAGGGTTCTCACATGTGCCATGGTCAAGTCTACTCCTGCTGAAGTTGGTGTCTGTTTGCTGCGAGGCACCCCCTCTGGCCCTGCCGGAGGTACCCTGGGGGAAGTGCCAGCTCCCTTTCCTGGTGCTGTCCGGCCACTTCCTTCCAGGAACTCCCTCGTTCCTGTTAGTCTGTTTTCCTGGGACCATCTCTGCTCCAAGCCAAAGTGTGGATGAAGCCCTTGCCTTAACTGCCAAGCTTTATCGCAAAATCTCACGGTACCACCATGAGCTATTAGTGCTGGACCTTGAAGTAGGAATAAAGGAATCCACAGGGGAGGGTAACCGTACTCTTGTATTTTAGACAGAAGCCCCCTCTTCTCTCCAGTGAACATCCTTTTCACTGGTGTATGAGATCAGTCGCACACGGTGGTGCTGGAGTCGCCTGCCTTCACCTCTTTCCTCAGTACGGGCTGGAAACTCCCTGATGTTACAGAAAGAGCATCTCATGGCTGCCTCTGTCACCACCAACTGCAGGTGGACAGGATTCTGAACTGGACACTATGAATGAAATGTAGTGATGATAAGAGAGAGAGTAAGAGAGCTTCAGTGTGTTAGCTTTGGGTTATTGTCACAAAACACCTGAGATAATCAATTTATAAAAAGAAAAGGTTTGTTTTGGCTCACAGTTTTGGAGGTTTCAGTGCATGAACAACTGGCTCCATTGCTTTAGGTCTGTGGTGTCACATTATGGGGAGAGCACGTGGTGGAGCAAGGCCATTCACCTCATAGCTAGGACATGAAAGAGCAAAGGAGGAAGGGATGGGGGTCCCACAATTCACTTAGGGGCATGCTCCCAGTGACCTAAATCATGCCCCTTGGCCATGCCTCTTAACCCCCCGGTGCCTCTCCCCCACAAGAGCACCAAGCTGGGCGTCAGGACGTTAACACGTGGGCCTTTGGAGGGCATTAAAGAGTCAAACCATAGCACCTAGCATTTCAAACTGGCCTTGTGGTCCTGTGTGCATGGGGCTCTTATAAAAATTAGTGAACCAGGATTTGTCAGTCAACACATGGAATGCCTTCTTAATGGAAGGAGCTTAGTAAATATCTCTTAGTCGAGTCTCCTTGTCAATAACTCCAGTGTTGCAGTAGCTTCCTAATTGGTCTCCTTATCTCCTGTGTCCTCTGCTGGCAATTCACTGGACGCCCATGCTGCCACCAAGGATAAAGAAATTGTGGTATATATACACAATGGAATATTACTCAGCCATAAAGAAGAATAAAATTATGGCATTTACTGGTAAATCGGTGGAGTTGGAGAATATTGTGCTAAGTGAAATAAGCCAAGGTCAAAAAACCAAAGGCCAAATGTTTTCTCTGATAAGTGGATGATACATAAGCGGGGGCGGGGGGGGACGTGGTGGGGGAGCAAGAGAAGAAAGGAGGAACTTTGGATGGCGTAGAGGAAAATGGTATTGTGGTGGGGGAGGAAAGAGTAGACTGAGACAGACAATATTAGTATTACCCTATGTATATGTAAGATCATATGAATCGTGTGAATCTACATTGTGTACAACCATAGAAATGAAAAGTTGTACCCCACTTGTGTACAAAAAAATATGGAAAAATACTGTCACATATGACTAAATATAAAAGATAGAAATAAAAAAAAAACTCCAAAAAAACAAAACAAAACAAAACAAAACCCAAAAACATTGATTGTGGAGTAAAGTCTAAACCCCTGAATGTGGTCTTCAGGGCTGGTCGCCATCTGGATCTCAGAAACTCTTTCCTCCTGAGCTTCTCCCACATCCTGCTAAACTTCTTAACTTCTAGTCTTGCCAAACCCCTTGCCAGTCCCTGAACATGCTGTGAACTTCTAGACCTTAGGTTGTCGCCTCCTTACCCTATTCTTCGTGCTCTCCCCTTCCCTGGTAAACTCTTATCCAGGCTCAGATGAAGCCTTTTTGATCCTTTTGGCTCCAACCATCTCCCCTGTTTCCTTTGTGATACATCCCCTCTGAGCATGCCTCTGTTTTCGCTCATGGTAGCACTGCACTTTGGTATATTTTTTAGTCTGCTGAATTGCTTGTGGGAAGCCCATGTGTCCATCCATAGTTGGGCTGTCCTGTCTTAGCACACAGCCTGGCAGATGCTAAGAAATGTTGAATGCATGTTTAAATGCACGATAAAATGTAGAAGTAGAAGTCAGATAGGAACTGGGTTCTCCATGTGTGAGGAGGAAGGGAGAATTTTAAATATTTTAATAAAACATAACATTTTACAAGAGATGGAAAGTGTCCATGGGATTTCCAGGTTTAGGTAGAACCAATATACTTTTTTTTACATTTCCTGAGCACTGTGGTAAGACTTGACAGAGTTTAAGGTCAAGCATTTAACTTAGAGAAGAAAGAAAGGAGGAGTGTATGGGCATGAATAACAATGGCTTTGGGTTTAAACATTTGACGTGTATATGTAACATTAATTGGATAATCCATGTAAACAAGCACTTTACATATATAACTTCATTCAGTGCTCTCAACAACACCTTGAAGGAATCACTTGATTTTTGTAAGCCTGGGTTTCCACAAGTGAGATAAAAATAGGAGTTAGAAGAGGGGGCAGAGGTAGAGAGAAGAAAAGAGCATTCCAGATAGAAGCAATAGCAAGTGCAAAGGCCCTGAGGTGGAAAAAAAATTGGTATGTTCCAGGGAAAGAAGGAAGTCCCAGGAGCTGGAAGACAGAGAGCAAGGGGCAGATGGGGACAAGATGAGCCCCTAGAAGGGGAGAGAGATTGCACCAAGTAGGGTCTTGACAGCCACATTAAGGCCTTGGTCTGTATCCTAAAAGCACATTAAGGTTTTTAGTCATTATTCCCCAAACTATGACAATCTACTGAAGGATTTTAAAATGAAGGTAGAGAGGGGGAGAGATAGGAACTTGCTGGTAGTAGCACAATTTAGATTTTTTACTTTTCAAAGAATTGTTGGAAAACATTGCTAAGAGCATTAAAAGAAAAAGGGATATGAAGGCCAGTTTAGGAGACCACTATGGTTGCCCAGGTCAGAGATGATGGGGACCTTTACTAGGGTGGTGGCCAGGGAGAGGGAAAGAAATTGATGCACTTAGAAGTGCCGGGGGATAACAGTTGGCAGTAGGTGGGTGAGGACATGGGCAAGGGGAGTAAGGGCAATGACCAGTTTCTCGCTTGAGCAAGGAGAGGAACAGAGGTACCATTGCTTTGGACAGAAAGTGCTGGCTGGAAGTGTCAGGAGGGTTTTACGGTAGGAACTTGGGAGGCCATCTCATGGCGACAGGGCTGGATGGAACTCCTTGGGAGGAAATGCTGCTGTGATGATCACTGAGGTCCACAGAATTTCCTAGACTGCCTCCCTTCCTATCAGTGGCTTCTGGAGCCATTATGACCCCTTCCTACAGGGCTGGCAATGATCCTGGTTTTGCACGGTGTTTCCCAACCTCTCAGACAGACACTGAAGAAGAATGAGTGCCAAGGGCATTGGTGTCTCTGCTACACGCCTTGTTGACATTTTATTTATTTCCTATCATGGAGTACTTTTAGTACAAAAGGCTTGGTCCTGGAAACTGGAATGCAAAGTTCAATCGCATTTCATCCGTTCATTTCCCCAATCAGCCAACCCCCAGCAACCTCCTTCATTCAGAAGGGTGAACATAAGATGGTGATGGGTGGGGAACAGGCAGCACGGTGGAGCTAAGAATCTGTTATCATCTCATTCTTGTCAAAGCGACTGGGTGGGGAAACCCACTTTGTACTGGGGAGAAACGACTAGAGGCCAGAGGAAGAGGAAGAGGAAGGGTTAGGGGCCTGGGAGGCTGGAGTTCAAAAGCCATGCAGTTGGTGCAAGTGGCAGGCACCTTGGTCTCCCTCTAGGTGATTCCTCGAGTCTGTTAAACCTATAACCACAACAACAGGGAACAGAGATATGTTAGTCTCTGAAATTTCCCACTTGATTGACGTACAGTGGGCTCTTCATGATGGAATGGACCTCAGTCCAACCACCCCACTTTCTGCAGAATTCAGGGTCCACATCTTGGTTCATAGTAGGCCCACAAAACTCATCAGTCAACTGACCGACTAGCCTAGTGCAGTAAACCCATCTGTCCAAACCTCACAAAGAATTATGGCCCAAGCAGGGCGTGGAAAGAATCTACTGCACTATGCTGCCAAAATTACAAGCTGATCAACATGAGCATTTTTTTTTTCCTATTTGGTAACAGGACCCAAGACATTAAATAGGAGCTTGGCAGAGAGTTCCATATTGCGTTAAAGGGAGGAATAGATTTATATTCGGGTAGTAAGTGCTCACTCTGAGCCCATGTGTGCATGATTGCATGCCTGTTTGACTGCTGAAATCTGCTCCAGCCCTGGGAGAGTTGTCTGTGAAGGCAGCCCTCAGCTTTTCCCGTTTAGTTGATCTTGTGTCAGTATTGCAGTCAGTGAGCACGAAAGCAGAATTCTGGGCTAATTTGCAGGTAGTAGATTCTTATAAAATAGTAATGAGCTTACCAAGAAGAATCAGACCCATTTGGAAACTTTTATTGTTTACAGAACTCTTTCTTGTGTGTGTGTGTGTGTGTATGTGTGTGTGTAATTTGATTTCACCACAATTCTTAGGTAGGTATCATTAATCCCAATTACAAATGAGGAAACAGACGAGGTTAGTGTCTTGAGGCAGGACTGGAACTAACCTAGAACTCATTTTTTTCATGTCTGAAGCTGAGCATGAAAAGCCTCTTATAGTTTGGATCTTGAATTTTCCCCAAAGCATCCTTGTGTTGAAAGATGGTCCTCAGCTTGGTGTTATTGGGAGGTGGGGTCTCATGAAGGGAAGTTAGGTCACTGGGGGCATGCCCTTAAAAGGGATCTTGGGACCCCAGCCCCTTTCTGTTTCTCTATTTGCTCCCTGGTTGTCATGAGTGAGAAGTTTCCTTTGCTCTGTGCTTCCCCCATGATGTCAGTCATCACAGGCCCAAAGGCAATGGGACCAAGTGACCATGGACTGAAACTTCGAAAACCATGAATGAAAATAAACCTTTCTTCTTCTTAAGTTGATTTATCTCAAGTATTTGGAAACAATAATGGAAAGTTGACAAACACATAACCTTACCAGATCATGATGTGTGCATACTCTGACTTATCTACTCTAAGGCTTACGATTCATTATTAAGCCATTAGGCAACTATAATAATTTTATATTTTTTTCTGAGGCTTTCCCTCAATGTTTGCTGGAGTTAGCACTTGAAGGTACTCCTCTGGACCCCTTTTATTATGCTTTGCCTCACTCCATCTATCCCCAGATGCAGAGAAGTTCTCCTGAAGAGTTTATATTCAAAGTTGACTGATTTACAGCATGATTGAATTATGATGACTCTAAGGACTTGATTGATGTGCATTATAAAAATGAGACTCATTCAAATAACCAGGCCCACTCACTGACCTCAAAAGTCTAACCCATGCTCTGGGTATGGAATGGATTGAGGTTCCCTTTGACAATCTTTGCAGAGTTTTACAAGGTTAAAAAGAACACACACACACACACACACCTGAAATCAGATCCTTCATGTTTCTCCCTCTCTTTTCTAAAAATCAATTGGCAAGAATATGCAAAGTTGCCAGGATGAGGTCACAGATCATAACTCATGTGACTTCTAGATACATAAATCCCTCAACCTGCTGTATGGATTTTCCACCCTGTGGCTAGCCTCTGGGAGCAGTAGCTGCAATGTGCATAACATTTGGGACTTCACTGTGGCCGTGGCCATTCTTCCATGTGGCTTTCTCATTAGAAGGTCAGGGAAATTCATCCTGCACCTTGTTCCTGTCAGGTGAATGCACACATGGCCAGAGGCAGCTTTTCAGGGAAGATTAGCAGCTCTTGTATGGGTTGGGCATTTCAGCCTGAGTTAATGTGGTCCAGATGGAGACAGTTTTGGGACAGTGGGGGCCACCCTGCTCTGGGTGTGAATTCAGCAGGGCCAGCATTCACTAAAGTGAGATCTGCTGGGAAGGCTTCCTGGAATCTTTGGTTGAAGGCTTACAGATGGTTCTTGTTAACATTAAGTGAATTTCAATACATTTTGTCAGGTCTTGTGTTCCTTTATATTGCTTTCCACTGGGTCTCTAATCCCATTTTTTGTTATCTGCCTAACTCTTGGGGATGTTTGAGATTTTCACCTCTAGAAGAGATGCTGTGCCCAACTGTGGCCTTCCCAGGGCCTATTGCTATTGAGTATTATAAAAAACTGGTCATCCCTGCTCATATTAGAGGAATGATGACTGTTATGTGGAAGATTTGGAAAATAAAGAAAAGTGCAGCAATTAGGAGTTGGCAACCTGTGACCCACAGGCCACATCTGGCCTCTTGCCTGTTTTTTAAATAAAGTTTTATTGGAACAGCCACGAACATTCATTTCTGTACTTTCTATTGCTACGCTTGTTCCACAAGGGAAGAACTGAGTAGTTGCACCAGAGACAGCGTGGCCTCCAAAACCTAAAGCGTTCATCCTCTTTCTCCTTACGGGAAATGCTTGTCAAAGCCTGGCTTCGCATATATGTTCCCAGTAAGTATTGACTCATGAAATCAATCGATTATAATCCCACCACCTAAAAATAACCATGGTTCACATTTTAGTGTGTATCCTTCAGTCTTTTCTCTGTGTTTTGGGAGACCTAAACCATAATCCTATTTTTGTAACTAGTTTTGTCATCACAACAACACATTAGGGGCATCTTCCTAGGTCACAGAGTGTTCTCAGGGGACACAAATTTTAAAGTGCATAGGAGTTTATTGCACAGGTATTCCAGGATTATTTAACCACTCCTCCGTTGCTGCATAGTTATGTTGTATCTAAGTTTTCACTTTTGTAAACGGTTCTGTGATAAATATCTCTACACACACATTTTTTTTTTGTGGGTGTGTTTATCTCTGAGCCTAGATGGGGAATTATTTTGTCTCATATTGCTAATTATTTTTACCTTGGATATACTTTATTCTCCCACACATTGGGAATCTCTTGAAGACAGGGATCCCGCTGTATACACATTTCTATCTTAGTACCTTCTGCCACCTTGCACATATGTAGTAGGTGATCATTTAATTCTTGCGCTGGGTGGGAGTGTACTTTCCACCACTCACAGATGGTGCTCTGTAATTCTTTAGAGCTTTCAAAATGGTGTAGCGTACATTGTATTTGTTTCCACTGGCTGCTGTTGCAAGCTACCTCAAACCTGCCGACTTCAAATAACTCACACTCATTCTCTCCTCCTTCTGGAAACCAGGAATCTGAAATCAGTTTCACTAGGCCAAAGTCAAGGTGTTGGCTGAGCCCTGCTCCCTCCAGAGGCTCTCAGGGGAGAAATGAGCGGTTCCTTGTCCCTTCCAATTTCTGGTGGCTGCTGGTATTCATTCGCTGTCCAGAATCACTTCAGTCTCTGCCTCCGTGGTCACCTTGCCTTCTCTTCCGTGCCAGATCTCCTTCTTCCTGTCTCCTAGAAGGCCATCTGTCACTGCATTTAGGGGTCACTCACATAATCCAGAATAATCTCATCTCAAAATCTTTATTCACATCTGTAAAGTCCTTTTTGACTCTTCAAGAAAATGTTCACAGATTCCAGGAATTAGGGACCAGATAGCTCTTGGGGGCCACTATTCAGCCCAGCACAAGTGTCGTTTCACTTACTCTTTTATAAAACATTTGCAAGACCAGGTTTGGTGCCCACCTGTCATCCCAGCTACTTGGGAGGATGAAGCAGAAGAATCGCTGGGAGTTTGGGGCTAGCCTGGGCAACATAGGGAGATCCCCATCTTTAAAAAAACAGTGAGGACCTGACTTAGTGACAGGTGTTGGTATTGTGCTGACTTCCTTTCATAATAACACAGCAGAAAGGACTTGATACAGAGAACAGGGGACAAAAGAGCTAAGCCCTGGCCATGCTGCTGGGAGACCGGGGTTCTGTACCACACTGGGAAGAGGCTGTCTGGCCCCTTTCCTTCTTAATGTGTTGGACCATCCCTGTTTCCTGAAGCGAGGCATGAGTACTTCTGATGGTATACATGCAGGATGAGTTTAGGTGGTTCACTGAAGCAGAACTAAGTAACGTTGATGCACAGGAAGAAGTAACACTGTCCCTGTTAGTCCTCCTTCCACCCTGCTGATGACCTTCTAGAGAAAATCTCCCTTTGGTTCCAGTGCATCTTCAACACTTCCTCAAATCCCTGCCAAATTCCTTTTACCCAGAAAAAAGCAGATCTTGGGCTAAGGAGTCTTGGTAGAACTTTAATAACATTATTTTGTGTTTACTATATTTATTATTTATAGTCACCTGTCATTAATGGCAAGTGATTTGGGTTTTTCAATTTATAGTAGTAACCATAAAGCATCCCATTAAAAAGTGCAGGGATTTAAAGAAATATTTTAAATAAATATAGGACTGATGGTTTTCAGAGAGGCACGCTGTGAAGATATGTGAAGTCTGGGAAAGCCTTAGAAGTTTCCAGGCTGGCCCTCGGCGCTCTGGTTTCTGTTTTAGCTCCATCTAGGAAGAGGATAGAACTGAAAACATAAAGAGAAGTATCCTCAGCCAGAGGACGCAGCTGGAAATTCTGCAGTAATGAATTCTGATCTCTTCCCATTTAAATGCATCTGGTCCTTCAGGGACCACTGGGCAGCAGAGCCGTGAATATTAATCTGGTGTTGAAATTGATCACGGCCCACTGTAACTCGGAGTCTCTGGTAGGAGGAGGCCCGGCCTCATTCTGGCTGATCTTTTCCTTTCGCTGAACATCTGGAAGGCGAGGCGGCAACTGCTGTCTGACTTCTTCATGGGAGGGGTGGCTAGGAGTCGGACGTGGCGCAGATGCTGTGGGAAACTCTCCTGCCCACTTTGCTTCCTGTTGATTGCCTCCTGCTCCGGGGAGCTGGGTTAGCCGTCTGAGAAGGCTGTGGACCTGGGGCTGTGGACCTGGGTCTCTGCTTTTGGATCATGGTGGGATGTGGGACTCTCTCATCTCTCATCTCTTCTTTGCAGCCACAGATGCACATTCAGGGATGTAGAATGGCACTTTCCTAGTGAGTTTGGGACCATACCATTTCCTCTTGCGTAGAGGAAGATTTTCCTGGTTGACAGTATCACTATCATCGCCAGGATATTAAAACATCATCAAAAAAGTTATTTGTTAAATGACTTTTTATTTTTTCAAAACTACTAGTAGCCCATCTACTGTGCTTCCCTTCTGGGGCTGGGGTTGTAGTGCAAAGTGGAGGGGGAAATGCCAATCAATTCACCCAGTACCTTTCCCGCATCTGTATACGCCCCATTCCCCAGAAAGCTGCAAGCAGATGTGGCCAACTTGGGATAATGCATATGGCAAGCTCTCTGGCAAGTCACAGCCAGACGACTCAATATTTAGGTGAAATTAGGCAAGTCACCTTACTTTTCTGTGCCTCTCTCTCCTCCAAAAGCTGTAGCATAGATTCAAGGAGACAACTCACAGCAAACACTGAGATCCATAAATGCCTGCTCTTAATGTTTCCATTTTGCAAATGGGAAAAGCCAAGGCCCAGAGAGGTTAACTGATGTACTTAAAGTCACACAGCTTGCGAGCATTCAGACCAGTCTCTGAACTCATCCTGACCTTGACACTGCAGTGCCAGAGACCTGTTTATCAGGGCTGGGACAGTGATAAGTGTTGAGAATGGGCCCCATTCTGGAGCCCTAAGGAGCAGGGCCAAAGGGAGACAGCACCTGGCGGAGCTGGTGGATTCTGGAGTCAGGCAGGCCTGGTGTGAATCCAGCCCCCTTTCCTTCTGTGGGCCTCAGTTTCTCCCCTGATGATACCCACCTTTTCTTCTATGGTCAGACGTGGTGGTGGATGCTAATCGGTTTGGCTCGTAAGGGTTAATAAAGGAAGGGCTGGTGTCATTGGTAGGGTCCTCGGTTCAATGAGGGAGGCAGAGGGGAACAATAGGAGGTGCCAGGCACTGGCTAGCGTCGCTGAGAGGAGATTGGAGGGACACATGATCAGAGGAGCTGCTCCCAATCACCAGGGCGGCTCCAGCTTCGCGCTGGGCGGGGCGAGCCGCTGCGGCCGACGCCACGCCCAGGTTGCCGGGGCAACGCCGGGGCTGCGTCTGGCGGTGCAGCTGATGCCCTGCAAAGCTGGGGGCCGAACCCGGGGGCATTCGGGCGTGGGATCTCCGCCAAAGGCCGGCTTGGTCACGTAGGGGAGGTTGGAGAAGGACCAGGGAGGGTCGTGGGGTCACCTTGCCCTCCTTGCAGTGTTGTGCACCCAGGTCGTGAGACGGTCCCCGGAAAACGCCTTGCTCAGTGCCCAACACACAGTTCTCTTTCTGCCTGACTAGAGCAACAGGAATGGCTGCTTGCTGAGACCTTACTGTGTGCCACGTACCACGTGAGACACTCTGCATGCTTACCAAAACTCACCCTTTTGGCATTCCAACCAGGAAGATAGCATTCCCAGAATCACAGAGAAAACAAGACTCAGAGAGCCCCAGTGCCTTCCCGCAAGTGGTGGCAATCAGATTTGGACCCCAGGCAGGCTGTCCCCAGACTCGTGAGCATGTGCCCTTCCTGCTGGGTCAGACCACCTCTGTGGAGAGCTGTTTGTCCAGGTCCACCAGGTGTCTGGGCATATCACACACATTATTCCTAGTCTGATCCTGACAATCCTGCAGGGTAGGAATAGGTACCCGTCTTTCACAGTTGAAAAAAATAGTGACTCCCCTGCCCAGGGCAAGACAGACTACTTGGTCTGGTGCCAGTGGGTTCAGAGTCCACCATCTGCCCTGTCTATCCACTGGGCCACACTGTTTTCCCCAGTGCTGGACTTGGAGGGCAGGGAACCCAGGATGCTGGGCCTTGGGCTGGACAATGAGAGCCTCCATCATTCTGCTGTTTTGGAGAGTTTGTGGACTCCATTACACTGCTCTTGGGGGAGGACGTGTGCACATTCTGAGTGTCATCCCTCCCTTTCAGGACCTTATTTTCCACTTCAGGAAATGAGAAACGGCCATAGGAAGCAATAACAGTAAATGATAACCAAAGTGAACTTCATGAAGCCTTGGGCACCGTGCTGTCCAGATCCTGCAGTGATGGAAATACTCTGCAATATGGTAACCATAAGCCACACGTGACTTCGAGTGTTCAAAAGATGGCAAGTGGGATGGAGGAATGAATTCTTTTGAATAGCCACATGTGGCCTGTGGCTGCTGGCTTGGCCAGGGCAGGGGCCATGTGTGCGGACCCCAGTGCTGGGGACATTCTCTGCATTGATAATAAGTGATACTTACTGTTCTCACAACAATACAAGGTAGATTAGTATTATTCCCATTTTACAGAAGAAACGGAATCCCAGGGAAAGGAGCAAACCTGCCCAAGTTCTTCTGGCTGAACATGTGGCAGGGACAGGAGTTGAACCACCTGGGCAGGTGAACCAGAGCCCATTACGTTGTACTGCAGAGTTGAGGTTCCCCTCCATCATGGGAAGGCCTGCAGTCAAGGTCAGCATGCCTTGGGGTGGATACGATGACAACTAGGCAAAGGCCCGGGGCCAACAGCGCCAAGGTGAAAGATGAAGTGGGGGTAGAGACAGGAAGTGGGGTGGGTTGAGATCCCTGAAAGGGGAGGCCTTGGGAGCCCAAGGGGAAGCGTCCTGGCCTGAGGATCTGGTGACGGTGTTTCCTTTCTCCCCTTGCTCTGGGTGTGATCCCTGGCCCTGCCACTTTCTGGTGGCCCTGGGAAAATCACTTCCCCTCCCAGAGTCTCAGTTGCTTCATCTATAAAAGTGGTAAAACCGCCAGCCTCATAGGATATCTTGGTGATCAGGTGCGATCGTGCCTAGGGCTGATGGGACGTTGCCAGTGGTGACGTTCTGTGCAGTCCATCCTCATTCCCTCCCAGGACTTTACACACGGGGAAAATGAGCAGAGGCTGCACACTCTCTCTTGATCTTGACTTTCCAGTTGAGTTCAGAGTGTGGAAGTGGGTCCTCTCCATCCCAAGGGTACCAGAAGAGTCAGATTAGAATCGGGTGAGGTCTGGGAGCTGTGTTTATTGTCACCAAATGTCTCTTTTTAATCCAAGAGGACTGCCTGCATGCTGGGGACAGAGGCCTCTGGGGTCAAGGTGACCTTCTTAACTGGACAGACCTGTTAGACAGAGCTGCATGTTTGGCATCGAGTTTCTGGATTTGCCTGATTTTATTTTCCCTTCCCTTTCTGTTATGGAAAATTTCAAACATTACCATAGTAAAGAAAATAGTCTCATAAGCCCCTTCCCCAAATCCACAACTACGCTACACTTCAACAATTAACCAAGTCAAGGCCAGCCCTGCTTCACCCCCACCTCCACTACTGCTCCCCACCCATGCACAAGGAAGCAGATCCAGGCACGTCTGCTTTTTAAACGATTCCTCTGACCCTCTCATAAATTTCACCTGGGAGTATAAATTGGTGCAGTTTCAAGGGAGGACAGGTTAACAATCTCAAAATCCTCACATGAATGCCTTTTGATTGGCATTTTCACTTCTAAGAAGGTATCAGATATCTTTGTCCATTGTGTGTGTGTGTTGCAATGTCACGCTGTACCCTGTAGGTATGGGCAGTTACTATGCATCGGTGAATAAATACGCTAAAGAAGAACGTTCATACAGAGGATATTCTTGCCCATGTCCAGAGTAAAGCTTGTATGTTGTTACTCAAGCCGGCGTTGTGTTGATAGTCAAAGATTATACCCAATTTAGCCGGGCGCGGTAGCGCACGCCTGTAATCCAAGCGACTCGGGAGGCTGAGTCAGGAGGATCACGAGTTCAAAGCCAGCCTCAACAACTTAGCGAGGCCCTAAGCAACTCAGTGAGACCCTGTTCCTAAATAAAATACAAAATAGGGCTGGGGTTGTGGTTCAGTGGCTGAGTGCCCCTGGGTTCAATCCCCAGTTAAAAAAAAAAAGAGAGATTATAACCAACTTAGTTTTAAAAGATTATAACCAACTTATAAAGGGAAATGTCTTAAAATTTTTAGAGTGGAATTTTACAGTGTCAGAAAACAGAATGAAGAATTTCTTTTTTTCTTTTTTGTACTCAAATGGGATACAACTTTTCATCTCTATGGTTGTGCACAGTGTAGATTCACACCATTCATATAATCATTCATATACACAGGGTAATACTGTGACTCAGTCTACTGTCTTTCCTTTCCCCATCCCCACCCACCCCATTTCCTCCATTCTTTTCTTGTCCTCCCCACCCCCCAGCCACCCTCTCTCCCCTGTTACATATCATTATTCACTTATTAGAGAAAACATTTGGCCTTTGGTTTTTTGGACTTGACTTATTTCACTTAGCATGCTATTCTCCAACTCCACCCATTCACCAGCAAATGCCATAATTTTATTCTTCTTTATGGCTGAGTAATATTCCATTGTGTATATATACCACAGTTTCTTTATCCATTCTTCAATTGAAGGGCATCTAGGTTGGTTCCACAATCCAGCTATTGTGAATTGAGCAGCTATGAACATAGATGTGGCTGCATCACTGTAGTGTGCTGATTTTAAGTCCTTTGGGTATAAACTAAGGAGTGGGATGGCTGGGTCAAATGGTGGTTCCATTTCAAGTTTTTTGAGGAATCAGGATGAGGAATTTCTGTATATGAGGATATGGACAGGTCTCCAGGGTGAATTCTTAAAAGGAAAAGGCGTGGTAAAGAACAGTGAATGATATGTTCTAATGCATATCCTGACAAGGAATTAGTACATTTTGAAACACACATCCCCACGTGTCTATAGATATATGTCCTTATTACTGTGGAAGGCACGTGAACCTGGAACCTTGGTAGCTTTGGTGGAAGGGAACTTAGTGGAAAGGAGGTTGGTGGAACTTGGTGGAAAGGGGGAATTTGGTGAGGCTGGTAGAAAGGGATGGGAGAGCCTTTTCTCTGCCTGCCTTGTATTTTTTGAATGATTGTGACTAATAACAATGTCCTATTTAAAAGTAGAATTCAGTTTTTTTCCTGTAACCCCCCCAAAAAAATCAATTTTTTTTTTTTTTTTTGGCGGTGCTGGGAATTGAACCCAGGGCCTTGTGCTTGCGAGGCAAGCACTCTACCAACTGAACCATGTCCCTAGCCTCCCCCAAATCAATTTTTATAAAAGGTGTTTACCCAAATAAGTTGAAAACTTATGTTCACACAAAAGCCTACACACTGATATTTGTAACAGCTTATTCAGAGTGGCCCTGAATTGGAAGCAGCCAATTGACAAATGAATAAAGGAACTGTGAATATTATTCCATACCATGGAATAGTATTCAGTGATGAAAAGTAATGAACTATCAAGCCACAAACAGAGATGGAAGCGTTCTAAATGCACATTGCTGAGTGAAGGAGGCCAGTCTGAAGAGGCTCCCTGATGTATCGTTCCAACTCTGACATCCTGGAAAAGGCAACGCTATGGAGACAGGAGCAAGATCAGTGGCTGCCAAGAGTTTGGGGAGGAGAAGTGGAGAAAAGGGGAGGGATGACTAGATGAAGCGCTGGGGACTTTGAAGCTGGTGAAACTATCCTGTGTGGCATTGTGATGGGGGAGATGCACAAATGTACGGACTAACAGATGTGCAAACTCCAAGAGGGGGCGCTAATGTCAAGCAGGGCTATTGAAACATTTAGAATACTAGCCTATCAACATTGTTTCTTCAGTTGTAACAAACTTATTACACTAATGCAAGATGTTGATAAGGAAAACCAGGCAGGAGAGAAGGGGCATATGAGAAGTCTTCTGAGCTTTATAGGTAATGTTTTGGTAAACCTGAAACTGCTCCAAAACTAGTCTATTCATTTAAAAAAATGTCCTGATTGGGGCTGGGGATAAAGCTCAGTTGGTAGAGTGCTTGCCTTGCAAGCACAAGGCCCTGGGTTCAATCCCCAGCACTGAAAAAAAAAAAAATTCCAGATTCTGAAGAATTTCTCTGCTCCTTCTGCTTGTGAGGTTTGATTATCAGGAGCTGGGGGTGGCCCTGGGCACAATCGTGGGTGACAGCATTGGCCCAGCAGGCACAGCGGTCTTTAGTGAGACTGTTGCCTGGAAGGGAGCTAGACAACTGTAGATTCTTTGCTCTGAATGCCAGAGGAATTCGGCCTTCATGCCATAAGCAATGGGGAGCTATGGAGAATTATATCAGGAGAGCGATACAGATCTGTGCTTCAGGGGACCAGGGTTGCTGCATCAGTTCTGCCTCATGCCCGACTCTCCTTCCTCTCCCTGCCCCTGCTTTTATTTTTCTGCCACTCAGTGCTGTGCTGAGACTGGTTCTGTCCCCTCAGGGGAATGTCAGCTGAATGCTGGCCTTGGGAACAATTCTGTTGTATTTCATTTTTTGTTTTCCTCTCTCTTTGAAGTCTTCAAGGAGAAAAGCCAAATCCACGCAGGCTCCTAGCAGCAACTTGGCAGGGCGTTAGAGGTGCCGAGGTGGGCCATCGAACCCCCTGGGGGTCGCAGAGCAGAGCCGGCTGCCTTCTCTTGGTAGAAAACCTTGGCTCTGAGCTGTCCCAAATGCTCGCCCCTCCCGGAAGGCCCCAGCTGGTTGTGTGAAGTGGGGAAGTTCTCTGCTCCTTCCAGATCGTCTCCTGTCATCACAATGTGATTTATGAGCGTTTCTTCTAAAATATGGGAACACTGGCCCCTGATGGTACCCCGGAAGGGAGGAGGCAGCTGCTGCTGGTAAGGAAGAGCCTCTGCACCCCCATCCTGTCAGGAGGAGCAGGCAAGGGCTGGAATGCAGATGGGCAGAAGGTGCTTCTCATTCTGTTTTAATCTGGAAAGCAAGACTAATCCGTGAAAAACAGGCGCGAAGCTCCTTAGGGAGATCCGGCTGTCACAGTGTCGAGAGCATTACGGTCACTCTCTGAGGGATCTGGGTTGATCCCTGGCTCTGCTGTGTAGATGTCCCAGGCTGGTGACATCTCCCAAGCCTCCACCCTCTTGTCTATGGCGGGTGGCAGGGAGTGGGGACGCTCGAAGCACTCACTGGCTGTCGGGGATGCTGGGCTGGGCCTGCGACTGTCCTTGAGCTGGCACTTATTGTTGAGGTCGTGACGACAGCAGATGGTCTAAAAAGCATTGGAACAAAACAGGGAAAGCATTTTAAGTTTGGTGTGTGGTGTGCATGGTGTGTGGTGTGTGTGTGTGTGTGTGTGTGTGTGCATTTGTGTCAGCTGAGACCCTCATCATTACACTTAGTGTACTTGGGCAAAGGCACTGGATGAAGGGGACGGGCCATTCGCTGTCCAGATATCGATGCCTGGATCGATTGTGTTCTGCCACAATCCGCCTCTGAGCTTAGATTTCTTTTGAGGAGACGGGCAGACAGGACATGCATACGTGAAGGAATGACAGACTAGCAAACCCAAACCAAAGGCTCCCAGGGAGCCTGAGAGCAACTGTGAGACCCGGGGGTGGGTTGGGAGGAAGCCCCAGTGTGGCAGCGGGGACCTCTTGGGAGGAGCTGTGCTTGACTCCAAAGCTGTGGTTTTCTGCTTTTTTGGCTGCCTTCCCTCTGCATGAACTTTTTTGGGGAAAACAATCTCTTCCTCTTCACACATTTTAACTTGACACCTAAAATGCTTCATTCTGAGTAGCTACAAAGGATGTATTTCTGCCATGTTTTAAATATTGACATCTTAGAATAACATTACACCATTCTCCCAAAAATACATCAAATGGAACCGGGTGCAACAGTGCACACCTGTAATCCCAGCCACGTGGGAGGCTGAGGCTGGAGGATTGGAAGTTTGAGGCTGGCCTCTGCAACTTAGCAAGACCCTGTCTCAAAATAAAATTGAAACAAGCAAGGGGTGGCTAGAGCTGTGTCTCAGTGGTAAAGTGCCCTGGGCTCAGTCCCCAGTACCACAAGCAAACACCATCAAATGGAAAAAAGTAACAGCAATATTTTATTTTGTCTTTTTGTTGAAGTATCATGTAAATAGTAAAAGGCACAGTGCAATTCAATTCATTCTGACCAATGTCCCTACCCCCTAAATCAAGGTGAGGGACATCTCCAGGACTCTGGAAAGCATCTTCTGCCCCCTCTCAGTCAATAACCCCTAAAGGTGACCACTTCTCTCATCTCTATCATGATAAACTAGTTTTTCACACTCTCATTTGTTCTGGCTGCTTCTGGTAAACATGAGGTCTGTGGGTTTCAAGAATGTTCTTCAGGTTAGCAGTAGCATATCCTTTTCATTGTTGTATAGTATTCCATTCAGTCATTATCTCACATTTTAAAAATCTCTTCTACTCTTACTGGACATCTATGGTCATTTCTAATATTTGCCGATTAAGCTACTATTCTTGTATATATTTTTGGGTGGACATAAACACTGATTTATTTTGGGTATATATATTCATGAGTGAAATTGCCAGGTCATATGATAAATACCATAATATGTTGGAATCCTCTGTCATTCAGCAAAAATATCAAATAAACTAGCTGTGGTGATACACACCCATAAACACAGCTACTCAGGAAGTTGAGGCAGGAGGATTGCAAATTTGAGGCCAGCCTGAGCAACTTAGCAGGGACCCTGTCTCAAAATAAAAACAAAATTTAAAAGGTGGATTGTAGCTCAGTGTTTGAGGCCCTGGGACCCTGGGTTCAATCTCCAGAGCTGTGTTCGTGCACACATAAACACACACAAAAAAAGGAAGGAAGGAAGGAAGGAAGGAAGGAAGGAAGGAAGGAGGGAAGGAAGGAAGGAAAAGAAAAAAAGAAAAAATACCCAAACAGGTAAAAAATTTTACATTGTTCCTTTGTCTTTTTAAATCATAATTCCCTCCTACTTCCTTCACAGAATTTTATCTTAATGAATTATGGTTTAATTTTTGATTGATTATCATACTTCTTTTTTCCCTAAATGTGTATGTAAATTGAAATGGACATTTTGCTTTTGTCCTTTGACCATATAATTCTAAGGATCTTTCCTTTGGATCAATTTATCATTTTAGTGATCACTAATACATAGGTCATCAAAATAACAGTTTGCACGTTTGATAAACTATTAAACATACAAAGTAATATTTCATAGAAAATCTTCCTCATAATAAAATAAAATAAAACTTCAAGGTCCATAGGATGACCCAGGGGTATTATTAAAATGCAGATTCTGATTCAGCAGGTCAGGACTGGGGCTTGAGATTCTGTTTTTTTCTTCTAGCTTTACTGAAGTACAATTGATATACAGAAATGTGCACACATTTAATTGTATACATCTTGATGAGTTTGGGCAATTCAGTGTTTTTTTAGCTCACTGGTGATGGTAACGCCTCTGGCCCATGGACTGTACTTTGAATAGCAAGAGTTTATGGTCCTTGATTAAAGGAAGATTTGCCAACACCACCATTTCGATTTGTCTCTCCCCCCCTTTTTTTTTTTTTTTTGGAACCAGGGATTGAACTCAGGGACACTCGGCCACTGAGCCACATCCCCAGCCCTATTTTGTATTTTATTTAGAGACAGGGTCTCACTGAGTTGCTTAGGGCCTTGCTAAGTTGCTGAGGCTGGCTTTGAACTCGCGATCCTCCTGACTCAGCCTCCCAAGTCGCTTGGATTACAGGTGTGCGCCACCACGCCCGGCTTGTCTTTCCCCTTTTTGACACCCAGATTTTTTGACACTTTGGGATGCTGCACTGCAGTCAGACTCTGGATGTGTGAAACATTGGTCTTCCTCCTGTAAATAGTAAACCAGGACCATTGTGAAGAGGGAGGTGGGAAGGGAAAGTGCTCACACCATCTAGATGGGAGCACTTTCTCAGGAAGAGCGGGATCTGAGGTGGATTCCTTCATAACTCTGCCTGTGCATCCCCTGGGGGGCCTTTGTGTGTACATTTTGCAGATTGACTCTCTGAAGGATACTAAAATGATGCTAATCACTGTTTCAGACAGGGTGCACATTTGAGCAAGTAAGATTGGGCATTGCAAGGACCAGACTGAATGATTTGGAGGCTCCATTGGGAGAGAAGTCCTGAAGTTTGGAACAGGATGTTGGATGGCTAAGGAGTTGGATTTCATCTTGAGGCAGAGGGGAACCCTGGGGTATTTTTGAGTGAATTTCTGGTGTGAGCAGAGTGCTTCGAAGAGACGGATCTATTGAGAGCTTCAGGAATGTCAGGGAAGGAGTCACTGCGTGGGGTGGTGGCAGTATAACACCACGGACTGGAAGATGAAATTGGATGTGGTCATTAGGATTTGGCTGTAATTTTGAAGTCCGACTCCCAGCTCTTGAACTTTTGTCCTGTTGTACAGACCTGGTTTGCCCCCTCATTACTTCCTGAAGTGGGCTACATTCTTCTAAGTAGTACTTAAGATGTTTATACGCAGAGTTCAAGGTAAGTTAAAGCAGAACACAGATGTGGCCTTGAATAACACTGAAACCCAAGCCCTTTCTCTGTCCTCACTGCACCTGGAGAAGATCTTTCTTTAGCCCTCTGGGGCTGCCATTTCCCTTTTGTTGCTCAAGAGCAAGCAGCTGAAGCAGAGGAGCCTTTGATGAACAATAGGGACGAGATAGGATCGTGCAGAAATTCTGTTTTCGTTGAACTCGTTTCCGATGTCCTAGACTGCGCCTAGTTCTCCACTTCACTGTAATGATATGCAACTTTTCATTTTAAGTACGTTCCTATCAGTAAGAAAAGTGACTCTATCTAGATCCTATGGAAGAAATAATGATTTAGCCAGTGGCATGTGGGTGTGGTAAAAATTGTGGTGGCAGCATGCAGTGACTCAAGTTTGGGAACATTGGGTTAGACAGAGTGACCAAAGTGGCATGTGTCAAATCTTTGCACTATTGCTCTGCCAAGCAACGTCTGGGTTCTGACCGAGGTCCTCGAGGCTCTCGGGGTAGTGGGGGGCTGCACGGCGGGGGCTGCGGTGCTTGGCCAGCTTTGCTGGATCAGCGGGGTGGGTCCAGTGCTGCTCCCACCAGCAAGTGACTAACGTCCAGCTCCTTGCTTTTGCAGAGATCCGCACGCAGCTGGTGGAGCAGTTCAAATGCCTGGAGCAGCAGTCAGAGTCGCGGCTACAGCTGCTTCAAGATCTCCAGGAGTTCTTCCGCAGGAAGGCTGAGATTGAACTTGAGTATTCCCGTAGCCTGGAGAAGCTGGCTGAGCGGTTCTCCTCCAAAATCCGCAGCTCCCGGGAGCACCAGTTCAAGTGAGAAGTTGGCTGGGATTGCAAGGAGGGGGGTGGTCCCAGGAGATGGGGTCCATGCTGGCTGGGCTAGCCGTTGGCGGCAAAGCATGCAGGAGGCTGGGACTTGTTGGAGAAAAAGGGCGTCCTGTAAGGTGCTGGGTCTGTGGGTTATTTATACCTCCAAGCCTCATGTGTAGAGGGAAAGACCAGAACAGTTCTCACATGGGTTGCTGTAGAGAATGAGTAGCCCAAGGAAAGTGCTTGTTATAAACAGTAAGCTCTCAATATTGCTTTTATTATTACTATCCTATCCAGCCCAGGAATGGCGTAACCTCCATTTCCACCCAGTTGAGACCCCTGCCTCATTTCAGGATGACCAGACCCCATCTAGTTGTTTTAACTGGGCACCAGTCAGCCCTCTTCTAAATTCCTCCAGCACAATGACCTTCAAATTTCTTCTTCTTGGAATGGGTTCTCAAAGCATTCCTCTTCCTTGCTCCCCTGAAGGTCCAGGCTCCCTGGACTCTTTCCCTGCCTTCCTTACTAATTTACAACACACAAACCCTTCCCAGTGGTGATTTCTCACACCCCGAGCTCTCAGTGCACAGAGGCTCCGTCTGACTCGGTGGGCTGTGAACTCGAGCTGCAGATCACTGGCCTGGCTGAGCTGACTCTGCTCCCCGGCTGCGGAGACAGGGCAGTATGCAGGGCTGGGCTCCCGTCTCCTGCTTGCTCCTTCCTCTTGATTTGGAGTCAGCTCGCTCCCCATTCTAAGTGTGCACACTGGAGAGACGGGGAGAGGTGGGACTGGGAGACATCGGGGGTGGGAGGAGGTCCCTTGCGTGGCCTGTAATGAGCTCGACCAGCCCCCATGGGTTCATTAACAGAGCCAACAGACGGAACGGGAGCCCCAGCTGGCAGTCGGGCCAGGCGGGCTGCTTGTCACACTGTGAAAGTCTAATTAGGGTGTCGCCCAGGCCAGTGCAGCTGGGGCAGGCCCTCTGCACAATGCTAATGTGCTCATGCAGCCCCTGATGGCTCTTGGAGAGTCTCTGGATCGTGTTGGACTCACCTTTGACTCCAGGGCGTTGAGTGACCCCTGACCGCCTCTTGTTTGGGGATCAGGGCACAGGACCTAGGTTGTGCTCTGGGTCCTTCATCCTGACCATCCCGAGAAGCCTTGTCCTTTCAGACCAAGTAGCTTCTCAGTCTCAGGTGCAGGGCTTAGGACTCGTTTTATTCCCACTGCACTGGGCCCAGTTCTGGGCAGAGCTGGGATGTTTGTGAATGACAGGAAAGGAGGGAGGGGAAAGGAAGGAAGGGAGGAAGGAAGAAGAGAAGGTGGAAAGGAGGGCTGGAGGAAGGAAGGAGGAAGGGAAGGAAGGAATTCACTTGGTCTATGCAGTCCCTGAGTGACTTTGTTCAGAGAGGGAATCTGTCTGTCCAGATCTCACAACAAATTAGAGGCAGAACTGGGACAGAGACCCGGGTCCCTTCCCTGAATCCAGTGTGCTTGCCCTGTTGTGGGCCATGCCTCCTGCGGATCTCTGTCCACCTGTGCCGTGGGAAAGTGTGCAGCTGCCAGAGGGGCTGCAGTCAGGGTTAGACTCCCCTGGGCTGAGCTCTGTGTGGTGCGGGGGTCAAAGAAAAGCTCCAGCAATACCTCCGGGCCTCCTTGGGACAGGCTGGGCGTTTGGAGAGCAATATTATCATGCTCCTTTTCTAACGGCACATACTTCTCCTCTAACAACCCTGACACCTTTGCTCTTTCAAAATCCTGATCATAACCTGGGGGGAGGAGTGAGGGAACCCACGGTTTTATCCCAAGTGAACTGCGAACCACAAAAGCTGAGTGGCTTCTTTGACCAGGGATACCGAGTGAGCTATTGGGCTTGAGAATCCAGGATTCCTGACTTCTAGGTGGGCTTCTCTCTCCAAGAAGTCATGGGGTCCTTCACTTACTTAGAATGAATGTATTGGGGACCTCCTGCTTCCTGGGATTGAACACCACTAAGATTAACCAAGCACAGTCTCTGCTCTTGAGTACTGAGTCAATCACGGAGCTCAGGATGCTGTATTTGGCATGGTTGGGTCAGGCACCCAAGCTGCTGTGCCTTCGAACCCTCAGCCCTCAGCATTTAGATGTCACTTACTCTGGAAACTTCCCTTGATTCTGACCTGGTGCCTTCCCCTGTCTTCCCATAATATTATCATCTTCTTATTTCCTTATTCACTTGTTACTTAATGAGCATCTACTGCATCCCAGTCTTCAGGTCTATAGTGGTGAACAAACTAATCTTGGTTCCTGCCAGATTTACATCTAGTGGAGGAGATAATTAAAGGATGAAACCTAAAAAGCTAAATAAAAGAAAGACAAACTTTAATCAAATGATTGCCAACATAATATAAGGTGAAGTGTTCTGGTGGTCTCTCTGTGTAATAGCAACATGCCCACATTTGGTGTCTCTCCTGATTTAATGGGTCAGGGATGAGGACAGGGCTTAGTGGGGTGATTCTTCTGCTTTATGTGAAATTGACTGGGATTGCTCATCCATACCCACCTGGTGACTTGTCTGTTCTGGAGGGTCCAAGATGGCTTTACTCACAGGCCCGGTGCTTTGATGGGGATGGCTGGAAGCCTGGGCCACCTTCTTCATGTGTCAGACTCCAGATACAGTAGCTCAGGATGGGGACAGAGCAAGAGGGCAGCCATGGAGCTCGTAAAGGCTAGTTGTGCTTCATTCTGTTGGCTACTTAAAGCAAGAGGCCATTTCTAGTCTCTCTCTCGCCTCTGTCATATCTGTGTGTGTGTGTGTGTGTGTGTGTACATATTGTATATATACATACAGTTCTCCATGTATCTATCCCTCCCTCCTTCCCTCCCTCCCTCCATCCATCCGTCCATCCACCCACCTACTTACCTACCTACCTATCATGCTGGATTCAAATTTTTGAATGAATTGTTGCAAGAACTTTCTTTAAATATACAAAGGAAATAGATTTCTCTTATGTGGCCGCAAGAGAGAAGTGAGTCCCAAGGATGGAATTTTCAGAGAAGCAGGCTTCAAGTTGCTCCTGATTCCATGAGCCTGAGCCATCTAGCCATGGACAGGGCTGTCCAGGGAGATGCTGAGTTCTCCATCCACAGGGATGTGTGCTCAAGAGCCAAGTATTTGCTGGGTGCCATGGTGCATGCCTCTAATCCCAGCGGCTCAGGAGGCTGAGGCAGGAGGATCGCGAGTTCAAAGCCAGCCTCAGCAACTTAGCGAGGCCCTAAGCAACTCAGTGAGACCCTGTCTCTAAATAAAATACAAAATAGGGCTGGGGATGTGGCTCAGTGGTGGAGTGCCCCTGAGTTCAATCCCCAGTACCAAAATAAGTGTTCCTCAAAATAAGAGAGGGATCACTGATGACCCAGGAACGATACATATTGAATTATCTTTTCACGTCTCTTTCAGTCTTTTCAGTGGCTTCAAGGAGAGATTCTCGTCTGGTCCTACTGTGTTGTTAATGCTCTGGAATCTCTTAACAGAGGTAGACCTCAGGCTTCAGCACCCACCTAAGATTGAATAATACTGTTTTCTTTCTCTTGAATTTATTTGTTCAGTTGCCTTCTATTTACGGCCAGTAATGCTTTGAATAAAGCAACCTAAGACTAGGGAAAGTCCTTTGTAAATAAATTTACTTAAATAGAGAAAGGAAAGCAGATGCTGTTAAGCATGGTGGCCTGCAGGAATAGGTCTAGTCCTGAAGCCACTGTAAGCTCACCCTTTGGGCCCCTTCCAGATCCTTCTGGAAAATGACCATCTTTCATCTGTACCTTCTCCATTAGGGATTGTAAGACAGGGGGCTGAGCCTAAAGTCTTTTTTCCCCTTCCAATTTCTTCATCTGACTTTCTCAACTCCTATCCTAGAATCCTCAAAGACTATAATCAGCAAATTCCAAAGTATGAATCAGGATGCAACCTATCCATGTATGTATATGTTTGATATATATATAAACATGAACATCATTTATTTTTTATATTAAAAATTAAAAATAGATGTCATAATAAGGGAGATTTTTAATGAGCAGTAATAAGTAGGGGTTTAGTTTTGACTCAGTTCCATAAATCAAATAAGATAATAATGACCTTCAAAATTTCTATAGAACCTCACACTTTTCAAATTCTGTCCCCAGACTTCAGCTACTTAAGTCCTCCCAAGCATCCTTGGAGGTGTGGGGAGACTCAGGGACAATGGCATCATTCCCAAGTGAGAGGCAGGAGACCTGAAGGCCAGGCTTCACAGCTGACTGGCAAAAGAACTGGCCAGAGGACTTGTGAGCCATGGTCTCCTCCTCTACCCAACATGGTACTCACCACATGGGGCACCATTTTGCAGGTGGATAAACCAAGGCAAAGAGGCTTATAGAGAAGGAGATGATGGGGTTGCCTAGGGGCTGTTCACTGGACCAGGGACTTGCATTCAGCAAGTCAAATTTGGGCTCAGAAGTGCCGCTGGATACCAGACCTAGCATGTTATTATCATAGTGTGTTGTCTGGAATGGGATCCCAAAGGAACCAGAGCAAGTGAACAAATCTGCCACAAGGCGGAGACTGAGTCACAGAAGACTTTGCTGTGGGCCATTCACATGAGTTCGCAAGAGGAGAAGGTAACAGTGAAGAGTGAAAACCAATCTGTTGAAACCCTACTGTGGTTGGATGTTTGTCTACATCCATGGTTCATTCGATTTTCCCAACAGCCTAGTGAGGTGCTGGTAGTAGTAAGAATATTATTATTATTTGTTGGGTTTGATAGTCAAAGCATCTTGCGAATTGCCTCATTTTAATCCTCAAAACACCACTCTGAGGCAATTGTTACCCCATTTTGTAGAAAAGGTTTAACTAACTTCCCAAGTTCACTTCATTGGTAATGAGCAGAATGGGCACTTGAACCCCATGGGGCCTCTGACTCCACAGTACCCCGTGTGGGTAAGCAGAGCCCACTTTAGCCAGGTGACCCAATGAAGGGATTTGTCCCCTTCAGAATGACTCTGTCTTAGTGCCACCAAATAGCAGTAGAGTCACTCACCCCCTCAGAGGGGAGCTGCAGGAGTTGGGGAGTCACAAGAACCATGGGACAGTGTTGAAATATCACACTGAGCCCTACTCATATGTACAATTAGCACATGTCCATCAAGAACAAAATAAGTTAAAAAGAGAGAAAGAAGTAAATAAATAAAGAAGTCCTTTAGGTGCCTTAGCTTGAACTCCTTTCTGGAGAAGACTTCTGTGAGCTGAGAAGGGACAAGGGAGAGGGCTTGGTGACTGATCCCCCCAGTGCCAGGCATGGAGGGCAGCTTAAATCCTCTGCACCTATGGTTCATTAGGTCCTCTCATGGACACCAGAAAGACGTCTGAGATATTCTGTGAATTCTCCTTGGGCCTTCCTGGTCCACTTGGCATGACAGTCTATTAAGGCTTGACTTGTGTCCCCTCAAAATTCATATGTTGAAGTCCTAAACCTCAGTACCCTCAGATTGTGACTAGGGTCCTCACAGAGGTCATCAAGTAAAGATACAGTCCTGGGATGGGCCCTAGTCAGACATGATTGGCTTTAGGCAAAGGGGACCTTTGGACCCACACAGGATGCACAGGAAGAACCTGTACAAGGATGAGGGCAGAGACCCACGTGATGCTTCTTTTTTTGTGGGGGGGGGTACTGGGGATTGAACCCAGGGGCACTCCACCACTGAGCCACATCCCCAGCCCTGTTTTGTATTTTATTTAGAGACAGGGTCTCACTGAGTTGCTTAGGGCCTCGCTAAGTTGCTGAGGCTGGCTTTGAACTCGCGATCCTCCTGCCTCAGCCTCCCAAGTGCTGGGATTACAGGCGTGCGCCAACGCACCCGGCCACGTGATGCTTCTTTACACCAAGAAATGCTAAGGAACTTCAGCAAACTGCTGGGAGCCAGGAGAGAGGCTGGGGGAGACTCTCCCACACTGCCTCAGAAGGAGCCAACCCCGTGGCCCCTTGATCCTAGACTTCTCGCGTCCAGAACTGTGAGACAACAGCTTTCTGGGGTTTGAGCCGCTCAGGTTCTGGTCTTGTCCAGGCTAGGAAACTAGCGTACCTGGATGTGTGTCTTCAGGACTACACCTTGTGCTACTTCTCTGGCCTTGTCTTGACACCTTGTCAAGTTCCCATCTGCCCTCTGGCCACGCCCACCTCCTCTCAGATCTGGATGTCCATGCACATGGGGCCTTTCTACTAGAGTACTCTTTCTGATTCCTGTGCCATCCTTCAGGTCCTAGGTTAGGGACACTTTTCACCTAGTGAAGAAATATTTTACGAGAGCAGGCTGTGCATACTCAGCCCTGCCTGGACACCAGAGAAACAGAGATGAGCTACAGAGGGGGACAGAGACCAGGATCAAAGGAAGACAAACCACACAGACGTCAGGTTTGACAGGGCTACAGTAACAATCAATAGGGGAGCGTGACAGAGAGGGGGAGCTGCTGGGGCCAGGGAGGGCCTCGAGGAGGAGGAGAAACACCTCAGCTACTGACAACGACAAGAACCAGCATAGCCCACTGACACCCATTCTGCCTTCCCCGGATAATGTCACCTCCATCTTGTTTCAGTCTCTCCAGATTCGTGACCCTTTTCAACATCACCAGGGTCTTATCTATTTATGTGATTATTTGATTATTATATGAGACCCTCACTAGACCAGAGGCTCTAGAAAGCAAGGGCGTGGCTCCTTTTGCTTACCACTGCTAGGCACAGAGAGGCACTGGGTTATATTTGCTGAATTAATGATTCACACTACAAGAAAATGTGATGAATTCCAAATCCTGCTTGGGGCAGCTTAGGTAGCAAGAGGTTAACCACACCTTTCTGGCCCTGAACATAATTAAGGTTGTATTTTTCAAAAAGGAGTTTGCTGGCAGCTGCCCGAGCAAGCCCAGTGGAAGGTCTTGAGAACATCCTGGAAGGGAGCAAGAAGCCAGCAGCAGGGACTTGACTCCTGGGACTGGTATCAGCTGCAGGATCACCTCCCCCACTCCTGGAGGGGACCAGGATCCCAGGACAGTGGATTTGGATTCATCTGCCACGTGGGTCTCTACGGCCTTAGAAATCAGTTCTGTTCACCGAGCGGAATTTTCCGGCCCCCAGCCGAGAAGCTCGAGAGGCTGGCGCGCTGCTAATTTCATTTTCCTAATTCACCAGCTTGGCAAGGCCCAACTTCTCCAGCTTCAGTCTCTTGGAACCTCATACCCACCTCCCTTAGCCAAAGAAAGAAAGCAAGCTGTGACTCACCAGAAACGTTCACTGCTATTTTCTGTCCATAAAAAAAGAAAATATATACATATGCGAAAGTTCCAACATTATGTCTTAGCTCAGCAGCTTCTGCCTGCCGAGGAGATGCTTGGAGGCAAGATTAGGAAAGCAGGGAGGTCGCTCAATGTGCCTTTGATGAGCGAGTGCCTGTCTAGGTTTATTTTGACATCTTCCCAAAGCAGAAATGGCTGCTGGTGTGAGAGCCAAGGACTCCACTTTCCACAGGGGCAAGTGGGCCTGAAAAGGGGAAGGGCCAAGTGTCAGAGTCCAGAGGGCTGGTGTCTGGCTTTGCTGTATGTGACCTGGGTGCCTCACCCTATGGTCCCAGGATAATCTGGATGACTTCGGGGGCTCTGCACATTCGATCCTGCAGAGACCCCCAGCCCCACCTCACCTCCTCTCCTTCCTCTGTCCACCTGGCTTGCTGTGCTCCTTTTATATAGGTTTTTTTCTTTCTTTCTTTTTTTAGTTCCTTAAATGCACCTGGCTCCCTCCAGCTCTTCCTTTAAAGCCCAGTTTAAGGACCCTTTGTCAGGGTTGCTTCACTGACCTCCAAAGTCGGGCCAGGTCCCTTTGTTTTAGGCTCTCCTGGCACCTCTCTAGCACCTCTGCTGACCTCACTTTGCACACATCTGTGGGAGGCCTCATGCTGTTGGCTCCGTGGAGGCAGAACTGCCTGTTTTGCTCAGGATCATGTCCTGAGTCTGGCTCTTACAGAGCCATCAACACAAATGCGTTGAACAGATGAGCCACTGGAGAATGACTGATGAGCTATGTTTTGGTGTTTAACTCTATGGTTTGAGTAGCCAGGCCACAGGCCGACCTACATGAAGTCACACAGCTAGGATGGCTGCACAGGTGAACACCCACCTCCAGGTCAGGGGTCTTTCTGTGTCACCATGCTGTGGCCCCTCCTTGGCCCAGAGAGGTGGTGAGTCCCTGGAACTCATGGGGCCAAGGCCATGATGCTAACTTTCTGCAGAGAGGCTGACCCTGGCTGTGGACAGCTCCCCCACCCTGTGGACAGCTCCCCCGACCCTTTCAGTCTACACATGAACCCCCACACAGGTGAGGGGGCCAGCACTGGGCAAAGGGGAGGAGAGCAGAGCCAGCAATCTCCTAGGCTGAGGTGGACCTAGGGGATGACCTGCTGATTGAATGGTGGTGGGGAACAGGCTGGCTCATCAATGCCTCCTAGCCCTCTTCCAGGTCACCAGGAGGGGAGGAGCCATAGTAACCTGGCCCTATTTCCTCCCTGTCTGCTTCTTTGCCATGCTTCCTTGGGATCTGCCTCATCCCCCACGTGGTTGTGCCCTTTGTAAAGTGTCCCTTGTCATTTTGTGGTTTCACACATCATCCAAGTACTTGTGGTCAGTTCCTACATTGGTCTCTCTAGCCCAGAGGCCTCCCTCTGGATGCCCCATGGCCCTTTAGACTTGTCACATTCCAAATCAAACTCATCACCTTCTCTCTCTGCCTCACCTCTGACCTGCTTCTTGTCCCAACAAAGGCCACCTCTGCTCCCCCAGGTCCAAACCAGAAAACTGCGGGGTCATCTTGGACATCATTTTCTCCCACTTAGTTACACCCCAACCCTACCCAACCAGACTCCCAAGTCCAATCAGTTTACTACCTAAGTATTTATCCCTCCTCTTCTGTCTTGGGCACCCGGATGCCAATCCCTTCTGCACAGCACTGCAGTGGAGGCTTGTAAACGTGGTCTCACCCTTTCACTCCCCAGCTCTAACTTCTTCAGTGACTTCCTCCAGACCTCAGGATGAAGCTCCAACTCTGTAATGGGACTTAGAGGCCCGCGGACTTGTGGCCTCTACCTGATTCTCCAACTCAAACCCATTCTAGAACACTACAGGTAGATCTCCTCAGCTGCATTCAGCTCACCAACATGCCCTCCTGCTTCTTCCTGGGTCTTTGATGATTGTATTTCTCTACCTAGAAAGCTCCTCCCTGTAAAACTCCCACCCAGCCTTCACTTCTCAGTCTAGACAGTGCTTCCTCCAGGAAGCCATTCATGACCACATCACCACCAGAGTTGGGGGAGATGGCTCTCTGCTCCATAGCCTCCTTCCCATGACAGCATTCTCTTTCCCTGGATCTCCCTCCTACTCAGGTGGAGGGCTTGGGAGGACAGGTGGACTGCAGCACCCATTTGTACCCAACATACAATACAAACACACACACACACACACACACACACACACTCTCCCCGCCCCCCGCCCTTCTTTCTCTCTGAAAATCTGATGAACCAAGACCTTTCATTGGCTCTCTTCAACATGACAAGTCTTTATTTGCTGCCATCTAACTTCCCCCTCCTACAGTTCAGTCTTGGCCTGCCTCCTGCCTCCTGGCCCACAGTTTCTGATTGGGAAAGCTCTGTCCTTTCTGCCTTTCCTCTTACATTGCTCTGGCTGGGTGACCTAATTAACACTTCTCAAGCTGTCCCAGTACTACAAGTCTCTTCAAGATCACTTGTCTTTTTCCATCCCTCTGAAATCCACCTTCTGGCTGTGATTTCTATGTATTTTGCACATTTAATTCCCTGATGCTGTTCAGTTCCTACATTCTAAGTTGAGCTGAGCCCCTAGAACATTTTAGGTAACAGCTCCATGAGCTCATCTCTCCTTTAATCTTTCCATTTCCATCACCACCTCAGAAGCTGTAAGAAATGGGATAGACAAAAGTATTTTCTGCTCCAACCTACTCCTACTTCTCTCCTTGCAGATCTTATCTCAGTTCATGTCATCAGCATCCACCCAGTCATGTGAGATGCAAATCTCAGAGTCACATCCACTCCTTCCTCCTCCCTCTCCTGTTTCCAGGAAGACTCCAGGTTGATCTGCTCTTTTGTTGAAAAGTTTCACCAGCATGCAGTGGCCACAGGGCCACCACTCAGGCCTGAACTAAGCCTCCTGACAGGTCTTCCTGCTTCCAGCCCTACATTTATACCCATATGCACCCACTTGCCTACCCATCCACCCGCCTATCCACACCATATGTCCATCTGTCCACCCACCCACTCATCCATCCATCCTCCAGTCTGCCTGCATTCGATTCTTCTATAGAGTGTTTAAAAAATATCAATACCAAGCTCTACCACCAGAGATTCTTGCTTAATTGGTTTTGGTGTTTGGAAAAGCACCCCAAGTTATTCTAGTGTATAGGAAAGGTTTAGAACTACATGGCCTAGAAGAGAAAGTCCCCCTCCTCAGCTTGGTGTTCCATGCCCCCTATAATCAGGCCCTTACTCAGCCTCATGTCCAACAATCTTTCACTAGCACACTCAGAATTCCAGCTCTCCTGAGACATTTCACCATATTTGTATCCACAATTCCCTCTGCCTGCAATCCCATGCTCTCTCTGTCTTTGTGACTGCTCAGAAAACTCCTACCCAACCTTCAAGACCCAGGACAAATGTGACCTTTTCTCAAGGGTCTCTCTTCCATAGTACCTGCTGTGTGGTATCCCTGTTGCTGGGGATTAGATGTAGTGACTACAACAGTCCCTGCCCTTAAAGATCTCCCAGGAAGGTAATGACTGCGGGTAGAAATGAAAGGTAGAATAGATGAGTCAGCTTTCTGTCACTGTAACAGATATCTGAGATAATCAGCTTATAAAGATAAAAGGTTTTGGACTGGGGTTGTGGTTCAGTGGTAGAGCACTTACTTGCCTAGCATGTGTGAGGCACTGGGCTCAATTCTCAGCACCACATATAAATAAATAAAATAAAGGTCCATTGACAACTAAAAAAAAAAAAAAATCAAAGGTTTATTTTGGCTATAGTTTTGGAGATTCTAGTCCATGATTGGACAGATCATTGCTTCTAGGCCTCTTATAGGGGCAGCATATCATGGCAGGAGTATATGGTGTAGCAAGGCTGCTTGGCTCATAACCAGGAAGCAGAAAAGAGGAGGAGGAAGGGACAGGGTCCCAGCACACCCCCAGCAACCTGAAGGCCTGCCAGTGGGCCCCACCTCTTAGGTTTCCCACCAGTTTCCACTAGCACCACACTGGGATTCAAGCCTTTAACACATGGACCTTTGGGGGATACTTAAGATCCAAAATTTAGCCCAGAAGTTCTCAAAATTTGTGCAAACATCAGACTCACCTGGAGGCTGGGCCCTAGTCCAGGGGCCACAGGCTGTGTGGTCAGGGAGCACTCTCCAGGGAGGTGTTGTTTAAGCTGAACCTACAGGAAGGGAAGGAGGTGGCTGTGAGAGGAGCAGGGGCAGGCACACTCCAGGTGGCAGGACAGTGCCCGTGAAGGTCCAGGTGGGAAAGTACCTGGCAGGGACACAGAAGGGACTCCACAGCTGCGCACAGAGCAGGTGGGAGGAGCAGGTCGTTCCTGGAACTTCTTCAGCAGAACCAAGGCTCCATGTGCGTCTCTGTTAACGTCCCCTCTCGCCTGCCTCTCCTGTTCTTTCATTCTGCCTTAGCCTCTTCATGGTGAGCCCCTCCAAGGCCGGTCAGCCTCACAGTCCCCTTTGGGTGCCCACAGCCCACCCAGGGTCTGAGTAAATGCACAGGGATTCTGGCTTGGGTCGAATTTTAGTGTTCTGGCTCTTTTTTCTAGGCTATAAGGAGAAATCTGTTTCTCTTTTCTATAGCAGTGTGTCTTAAGTATTTTATCTGCTTCTTTTTTCCTTAGATAGTTCCTACCATATCCATCCTTCATCTAAACGGAATTTTCTTCCCCCAAGTTTCTGCTGCCTAGAAAGTTTTTGTCCATTTGGTAACAGAAAGAAAGAAAGAAAAAAAAAAAACAACCCTTGAAGTCAAGTGAACTATCCTCATTTACCTTCTTAAGCCCCAGGAGTTGTGGGGACAGGGAGGGGGACAGCATCCCAGAGACCCATGGGGCTGTATCCTGTAGCACTTACTTGGCTTTGGGACAGAGGATGCAGTCACACTGAGAGTCAGCAGAATTCTCTTCCTCAAAAATGCTGATTGCGCAGTCTGCATTTCCTGTGAGCAGAACCTTGGCCAGCTCCCGGGGCGCCTGGCATTTGAGATAGGAGGGGAACCAGACAGGCCTGGGGGACTCTGGAGCTGACCACCCTTAGGCCACACTCATATCCTGTCCTTCCAACATCTCTTTCCACACCGGAAAGCGAAGTAAGAGAAAGACTTGGGGTTGGAGGACAAGAACCTTAGCCCAGGAGCCCCCCATGCAAAATGGGAGCATTGGATTGACTTGGGTGTGGGTTTGCAATTGCTCTTCCCTCTGCTATCCTAGAGAGAACAGAGGGGTCTTCCTTAAGGTGTAGACACAGACATGAGTTTGGGAAGCAATGGTATATAGATTGGTGGCTCTGAGACTTGAGTAAACATGAGAATCCCCTGTAGGGTTTGTAAATCGCAGGCCCAACCCCAGCGTTTCTGATTCAGCAAGCTTGGAGTGAGGCTGCAGAATGTGTTTCAGTAACTTCCCATGCGATGCTGGTGCCGCTGATCTGGGGAGTATTTTGACACCCCCTGTTTTAGCATAATACTCAGCTACAGTGTTAAGACTCTATAAATCTCTGCAGGATAAAGTCTTATTTCTCCTGTATATTATTGTATCTTTCCAAAGTTCTCCTCCCAAATGCAAAACTGGAATCCTCCAGTCCTCTCCCCCCAGCTCCATGAAGGGGCAAAGGCTCCTATTTAAAAGAAGCCAAGAAATCCCTGGAGAAGGAAAAGGTTAAGAGCCTGTGGGGATCCCAGGGGTTGGGGGAGGCAGAAAGGGGGAGAGTAAGTGTCTACTTCTTGTTCTTTCCGTTGCAGAGTTCTAGAAATGATACAAGTATTTCAAATACAACTGGATTAGCATTTCTTAGCCCCAGGGGAGCAGGCTTCCTCCTCGAAGATGGAGGTGCACAAACAGGCACCATCCAAGGGGGAAGAGACAGCATGTGACTTAGTCAAAGACCTGGATTCTGGCCCATGAAGGAGCATCTCAGCTCTCACAGCCTCTGTTTCCCCATCTGTAAAATGTGTAATAATGAAATTGACCTTGAAGGGGTGCCCCAGGGAACCAAGGTGGGTGATGATGTTCACAGTGTTCCCGTGAAGTCAACCTGCGCTGTCTTGGTTTCTGTAGGAAGGACCAATACCTCCTCTCACCTGTGAACTGTTGGTACCTGGTCCTGCATCAGACCCGGCGGGAGAGCCGAGACCATGCCACGCTCAATGACATCTTCATGAACAATGTCATCGTCCGCCTGTCCCAGATCAGCGAGGATGTTATCAGGCTTTTCAAAAAGGTGGGCAAGTGGGCTTCCCTCCCAACTCCAGCTCTTGTCCAAGACTGGCCATCTGGGGCAGCACTATGCCCCAGGTGGGATGTGGTTTAGGGACAAGGGACTTGGGGGTGGAGGTGGCAGGTATATTGAAGGGTTTAAGGGGCCAAGGGCTTGACTGGATACCCCAGCCCCGAGTTTGAACCCTGAATGTGTCTTTGAAAACCGTGTGCTCTTGGGCACCGTAGCAATCACCATCAGAAGAATACAACCCTTTGCCTGCCCAGGTGAGTAGGGTCGTACGTGCATTGTGCAGGATTGGAAAAGGGCAGATGGGCACACACACAAAAATGAAAATCACTGGAAATGTTACTCCTGGGAGATAATCACTTTGATGTTCTAGAATTTTCCTTATAAGTACATATGCAAATGTATTTTCTAGGAGTGCTTAGAATGTATGTGTTTTCTAGTGCCCATATGCATTTTTCCCAAATTAGATCATACTGCATATATGATATTACGACCTGCTTATGTCACCTAACAAATTATGTAATATTCTATTCCTAAATTTTCCCATGTCAAAAAATAAATTTCTCTAATTTTTTGTTGTGGGGGGCAGTACTGGGGATGGAACCCAAGGTTTTGTACATGCTAAATAAGTACCTGCCACTGAATTACATCCCCAGCCCTATAAGTTTTTCTTTTTTGTGATGGAGGTCTTGCTCTGTGGCTCAGCCTGGTCCTGAACCCCTGGGCTGACGTGATCCGCCTGCCTAAGCCTTCCAAGTAACTAGAACTGCAGGTGTGCCACCAACTCTGGCTTTGGTAACACTGTGAGTGATTACCTATATTTCATTACATAGATGTAGCCTGGTTTATTTGCCCAATCTCTTGGTGTTGAATTGAGCACTTACATAATTTCCTTTATCACACTTTTATAAATAACGCTGCTGTGAGCTGCTTTGTCACATCCACTGGTCCTTTCTTAGGCTTGGTCTCTGCAATGGAAATTTTAGGATCAAAAGTTGGTTTGGTTTCAAGGCCTTTGACAGAGCAACCCATGGCTTTGTCCACAGAAACATCCAGTTACCAAGGATGGAGGGAGCTGTCACTTTTAGACTCCCCGATGTCTCCGTATACTAGCTCCTTGTACAGCGTCGGGCACACTTGAGTGTGTGGAATTGAACTCACTCCTGTGAACATCACTCTGCTTATCTGCAAAATGGGCATGTCATTTTGCTTTTGTGAGCATCATCCTCTTTGTCTATCCAGTGGTGGAAAAAATCAGTGCTTCTGGCCTGGGGTTGTGACTTGGTGGTAAGAGTGCTTGCCTGGCATGTGTGAGGCTCTGGGTTCGATCCTCAGCACCACAAAAAAATAAATAAATAAAATAAAGGTGTTGTGCCCATTTGCCACAAAAAATACATTTTTTAAAAAAACCAGTGCTTCTTGGGGGCGGTGTGTAGGTTAAACAAATGGTGTGTGTGGAAGACAGGACATTGTTGTAATGGTTTGGGGTGTGTCTATGGGTCCAGGTTTCTTATATTCTTGGATTCATAGTTCTGATTGTATCTTTTTTTTTTTTTTGCAGTGCTGGGGATTGAATCTAGGGCCTTGTGCTTACAAGGCAAGCACTCTACCAACTGAACTATGTCCCCAGCCCTGATTGTATCTTTTATTAGCTGTGTGTCTTTAGGCTTGTTACTCGAATTCTCTGTGCCTCAGTTTCCTCATTTGTGAAATGGGGATAGAAATATCCCAGACCTCCTGCAGGGGGGTGGGGCATCGAGTGCAGCGTGGAGAACTAGCTATATTTACATAAACACAAGTGACAATTATTTCTAAGATAATCTAGCTCATCTCTTCTTGCCAGGTGCCAATCATAGGGATTTGTTGACCTGGGATTGCTAGAAGCACAAGGAAGGGGACAAGATGATTTAAAATATAATCATCTCTCCATGGTCTGTATTTGCATTGTCCACTTGGAGGATTACTCTATAGCAAAATTGCAGTTGCAGGCTAATTTCCTCCTGCCACACAGTGTGCTTTTGGTCTCCCCCTGAGGCTGTGTTTATGAAATGTGGTCTAAGTTTAATATTTGCGTAAGCAAACATAATTAGGAAGGTAAATATGGTGCAAAAAAAAAAAAAAATCCCACAGTGCTTTGCACAACTCCACTGAAGTGACACGGACATCTGCCAATTTGGACTCCAGGTCCTGTTAGGAGCCCCCGCCCGCCGCTGCTGTCACAGCTTTGTCCCTGGGTAGGAGTGACTCACAGAGAAAGGGTCATCAGGGCCTTCAGGAAATGAAGGGTCTTTTTCCTGAGCCCAGCCCTAGGACAAGTGAGATAAATCTTTTCAGTTCTCATTTAGGCTGACAAGAGCCTGACTGGTAATGGAGGTTAACAGGGTGGAAAATAATTTAAAAAAAAATGGCTACAGCTGAGCTCCTGGCTGCCTTGTTACCAGGCTTGTGCCTGGAGAACAAAGGAAATGACCCAGCCTGGGAGCTGGGAGAGCTGGGATCGGACCTGGCTGGCAGACAGCACATGCAGCCCTTTTGTGTGGCTTCATTATATATAACCTGGGGACTGAGGCCTGAACACCTGTGTTCCCAGGATTCCTGTGTTCCTCTGAATCTGCAAGGAGGCCCGGCTCTGGTCACTTGGGGAAGGGGATCCACAATCACCCCATCTTACAGGTGAGGAGGGAAAGCCTTGAGCATCTTCAAGGACAACCCAGACACGGTGGCTTTTGGCCCCTCTCATCAATGTATATCTAAAAACAACAAATGTGGCTGAGCTTTTGGAGTTTCTCTTAGGGCTGCCTCTTACTCACTCACCCAGGGGCAAGTCTCTCTGAGCCTGTTTCTCACTGAGGAAGCGGAAATGAAGATGTAGGATCTGTCTGACTTAATCACCCACCTCTCTGTGATCTTCATTTGCTCTGATGAATAGAGGTGGCTCTTCACATTCTAGAAGCCCGTGCTCCTAGAGCTTGTTCCAAATGGGAGACGTGGGTCAGCCATAGCAAAATGAAACGGCACGAGATCTTAGAGGCCATCCCAAGTGATCAGGACTCTTAGGGTTGCAGACAACAGAAGTCCAGCTCAACCTGCTCTCAGGAGGAAAAAGAACCCGCCAGCTCTTAGGGGATGGGATTCAGGGTTGGGGGCTTCGGGAAGACAAAGGGTGTTATCAGAACTCAGTCTCTGCAATTGTGCCCCAATTTTCTATTTTCTTTTTTTGGACAGCTGAGGAACTTTTTCAAGCTAATCTATCCCCATGACCAAATGACCCCTAGCAGTTCTGGGCTTTCATCCTGTCTGCTTCAAATCCCTTTTCCCAGAATTAGGTTTTGGGGCTCTAATTGGCCCAGCACAGGTAATGTGAGTGATCGTGAAGATATACCTGCAGCCAGAGAGGTGCAGTGCTCTTGGGAAGGATGATTACCCTTGGACCAGACGTACGGTCAACTCCACTGACGCATGAGACCGAGAATGGGTGAGGGGTCTCTGCGAAAAAGTGGGGTGTCCTTACAAGAACAAAGGCACAAGAAACAATTGATGTCCAAAAGGCTGTCTGTTCTGGGCATTTTATCATCTTCTGTTAGAATGCCCCTGAACAAATGGTGCTCATTACCTCTCAGGATGGTTCATTTCATTTGGGCACAGCTATGATTGATAGAAAATGCTCCCAATGTTGAAACAAAATCTTACAGTGTTTCTTTTTCCTAATTTTTAATTTATTTTTATATGTTAATTTTAGATATATATGACAGTAGAGTATATTTTGACATATTATACGTACTTGGAGTATAACTTATTCGTATGCCTTTCTTGTGGTTGTACATGATGTGGAGTTTCACTGGTGGTGTATTCATATACAAACATAGGAAAGTTACATCTGATTCATTCTACTGTCTTTCCTATTCTCATCCCCCAACCTTCCCTCATTCCCCTTTGTCTAATCCAATGAACTTCTCTTTTTCCCTCTCCCACCCTTAATATGTGTTTGCATCCACATATCAGAAGATTTGATTCAGCCTTTGTTTTTTGGGACTCGCTTACTTTACTTAGCATGATATTTTCCAGTTCTATCCATTTACCATCAAATGCCATAATTTCATTCTTCTTTATGGCTGAGAAATACTCCATTGTGTTTGTACACCATATTTTCTTTATCCATTCATCTATTCAAGGGTACCTAGGTTGGTTTCATAGCTTAACTATTGTGAATTGAGCTGCTATAAACATTGATGTGGCTGTGTCACTGTTGTATGCTGATTCTAAGTCCTTCGGGGATAAACCAAGGAGTGGGATAACTGGGTCAAATGGTGGTTCCATTTCAAATTTTCTCCCAGGTTCTGTTCGTACCCTTGATGGCCATGTGGATCCAACCCACACTGAAACCTGTCAGTTACTCAAAGGTGGAAATCATGACCACCCACCCAGGTCTTTCTTGCTTGTGGACAAACAAGGCAAACATTGCAGGTTCCTTACGTACAACTTCTCCACCTCAGTGATTTGACTTTGTATTCTTTCCCCACCTCCATTGCTCTTCCTGGATCATGCTGGGTCTTCTCTGACATGTGCAAGTTAATATTCAGAAGCAACCACTATACTCCAGGAAGGGCTGACCAGTTGAGAATGGAGTGGGGCTACCTAGACAATTCATTTCTAATAATGAGACTTAAGAAGATGTTTCCCTTTTGTTTTTTTCCTTGCTGTGTTGCCCAAGCTGGCCTCCAACTCCTGGGCTTGAGCCATCCTCCTGCCTCAGCCTCCCAAGTAGCTGGAACTATAAGTATGCACCAGTGCACCAGCTGACATTTGCCTTTTTGATGATACTTTTGTTTCATGATTTGCACCGAAGTCTCAGTCACCTAAAACCTTCAGGTATTTTTGTACCAATAATTTTTTAATCTTGCTATGAATTCTGCATATGTTTTTTTAAAAAATTATTATTCAAAAACTTTATTATGTTCTAGTCAAATGGGACTCAGAGAATGGCTTATCTAGTCTAAGCCTCAATATCCTTGTTTAAGCAATATTTAAGCAGCCAGAGGTTAACTTTTCCAAGTGGTCCTAATTCCTTCTCTGGGATTAAAAACTATTTTGTGGGGCTGAGGTTGTGGCTCAGTGGTAGAGCACTTGCCTCGCATGTGTGAGGCTCTGGGTTCAATCCTCAGCACCACATAAAAATGAATAAATAAAATAAAGGTATCGTGTCTATCGATAACTAAAAAATATTTTCAAAACTGTTTTTTAATTTTTCCATGTCTTCCTGGTCTGTGTCACCTTCTTCTACAGGTCAGTTCTTTGATCTTGTGTTTGCACCTTCTCTGTCTTCTTAGAGGACAGGTAAAAAGTGTGGCAGAGAGTTGAGAATGAGTTTGCAGTGGAGGTGATTGTGGAGTTTGGGCATTGCAGGATGAATAGGAGTCTGCCAAGTGGGGAAAAGGGTTTGGGAGTTTAGGGTCATAGAGAAAGGCAAGAGCACAGTGTCATGCACAACTAATTAGAACAACAAAAAAAGGAATTAATTAAAAAAATAAAGCCAGGTTTTTTGGTGTCTCTGACAACATCAGAAGCTCTGGCAATACCGGAGCCACATGGACTGACACTTGTGAGTCATCAGCGGGAGCCAAGTAACTGCCATTTCCATTAAGCCGGGCATGCTCTCTCCACGGCCCACCATCCCTGCTGTTGCCTAGTGTGTTATCCCTGTTTGGCTCCTTGGTTGTACCTCCCCAGCCCCTTATGCATCTGAGTTTCTAGCCTCATCTCTAAACATCATCAGTGGGTCTTATACTTCTGGCAGGCATTAGAATCCCTGGAGGGCTTGTGAAATGCAGATTGCTGGGCTCCACCCTCGTGTTGCCTGATTCAGTAGGTCAGGGGTAAGGCCTGAGAATCTGCATTTCTTACAAATTCCCAGGCGATGCTGATGCTGTCTGTTGGTGGGGGGCACACAGAGAATGGCTTATCTAGTCTAACCTCCTTGTTTTTACAGATGAGGACATCAAGGCTCACACCCCGTGAGTGCAGAGTCTAGCCCCAAGTCCAGGTTTCTGACTTCCAGGCGCAGTGCTGAATCCACCGCCCCATGGGGTCCAGCAGCTGGGAGGTTCCGGGGCACCTCACTTGCCCTTCCTTCCCACCCCTCACCATTGCTGAGACTGGGCATTGACGCCCGTTCCATTTCCAGCCTCATTCTGTTTTCTTCAGAGTCCCTAACAATAGCCATCCATTACTCCGTGCTCTGATGCCTGCAGAATTTAATTACTCGCCCAGGCCGTGATGTGAATTTGATTGTTGAAAGCCACGGTGTGCTAATGGGGAAAGACTCTCAGCAGAGAAGAGAGGGCATTCGGGGGGTTTGTGTTTGAAAGCCGCCATTCAGAGTGTGGCAACAAGGACTTGGTCTTGAGTGAGTTTGCTCGTTCCCGCCTCGGAGATGTCCATTGCATTTCATAAATAAATCAGGGCTTTTGTGTCCAATAATTGCCTTGCTTTGTAACAGAGATCAAAAGCACCCTTGGCCTTGGATTCAAAGCCAAGTTTATTTTTCACTTTTTTGCTTGTAGGAACTGGTGAGGGTTTGCAAGCTGGAGGGTCTAGCTATGAGGCTTGCAGCGGGGTGTGGGGAGAGAACCAAGTGGGCAAACTGCCAAGGGATGAGAAGCCTCCCGTCCATCCCCACTGTCTCCTAGGGAGATAAGCCAGCTAAGCTGGGCTTCAGCAGAATTCCCAGCTCATTCAATAAACATATTGGTGCTAGCATGAGAGTAGATAAACAGCTACAGCAAACGAAGAATTTAACGAGTGCTTACTATGTGCCATGCCCCGGGGTTAATAAGCATTTCATGCACATTTAATTCTTCAAATCTAATAGGAAGATGCTGTTATTACCCCCGTTTTACAGATGAGGAAGCTGACACTGATAAACATGGAAATGGATTTGAATCCAGATTTGTCAGAATCCAGAGTCCATAATTGGATGGTAAAGGCAGATGAAAAAAGAAAGAGAAATGGATCAGACACAAGGTCCTTTCTCGGGGATCTCACAGAATAGTGTGGAAGCCAAGATAGGTGCAAAACAGTGATTCATTCAACTGCAGATGTGAGGGATGGTTTTCACCATCGAAGTTCATTTAGAGGGAGGAGGACCTGGGGAGGTTGGGGGAACATTTGATGTTGGAGGCAGCATTTGTAGCGTGTCTTGAAAGATAAGGGTCTGTCACAGCTCAGGGTCCCTGGGAAGCTACTCTGAGACAGAGTGTACGGATATGGGGTATATTAGGATGGATTCTTGGGATCCCACATGTACAAGAAGAGGAAGGGAAGCAGGAGGAGGCTAGTGTAGAAGTTGGGCTGTGAGGGAGGCCTCAGCTGACTCCCTGGGGAGCTGGATGGCTCCGGGGAGCTGGATGGCCCCGTGGAGCTGTCCTGAGTGTGGCCAGGAGGCTGGGCTCTTACACTCTTGTTGATTGGTCATTGGATGTGGGCTGCCTCTAGGAGGGGGTGAGGGCTTGGGCAGAGGCCACTTCCAAAGAGGGCTGACAGCCAGGGGTATCCATTGGCAGTGCTTCTTGGAAGTAATTTCTCCAGTCCTGCAGGGGATCTCAGCAATGCATCACAGCAGCCTCAACAGATAGGCCGAGAAAAGAATGACAGAGGCCAGACCAAAGCAAAGGCCAGTGGGTAGACAAGTCTGGGTCCCCTACTGTGAAGAGGTACACAGTCTAGAGCAGAGGCTGGGATTGGGGGTAAATTCTGGTTCCAGTCCTGTTTTGCCACTTTCCTGCCATGCAAACCTCATCCCTCAACTGCATTTCATCAGTTTCAATGTGGAGCTAATTGTAACCTCCTTCATTTTTTCTTTCATTTGGTTGTTTTAAAATTTAAAAAATAACATGAAGTGCCTTCCTCGTACACAGTAAACAATCAACAAACATTAAGCTCTATAGGATGATTATTGGGGCTTGAAGGAATGTAACAAAACTTAAGGTGGGAGATAGGATGGAAGGAGGATTTTATTCAGGGCGCACCACTTAAAAGATCAGAAATAAGAAGTTCAGGAATCCACTCCCTGGTGACTTCTGGATTTGGTGGTCTTGTCTTTTCCTTTATAACCTTTTACTTCTTTTTCTTGCCTTATATATTGACTGGGACCTCTAGCCAGTACAGCATGGAGGAGAGAGTCCTCCTTGACTTTTAAAGGTATGCTTTTTTTCAACCATAGCCTGACAAAGGGCACTTACCAAAATCTAACAGCAAATCATCCTTCCTGAGGAGAATTCAGCAAGATTAACATAGAAAAATTAATAATGTTCCTGTGTGCCACCCACATCCAATTAGAAAATGTCATTTAAATGCATATTTTAGAAAAAAGAATGACTGAAAATTGATGCCATTGATGCTACAAATTATCCATATCCCAGAAGTCCTGATAAGGAGGTTGTCATTGACATTCATGTATAAATATTTCATGGTTCTTATTGTCATTTTTTCTTTGCCCATGAATTATTCAGAATTATGCTTTGTTTAAGTCTCTCAAAGATATTTTAAAGCTTTCTGTTTATTTTTTAATTTCTAACTTCATTGTATCATAGTAAGAAAATTGGCTTTATAAGGATGCACATATATGTATATATGTGTGTATATATATCCTCATAATACCTTATATATATATCCTTAAATATGCACAAACACATATATACATATGCACACATATATCCTTATATAGACATATATTATACATATAACATATATGTATAACACACACACACACACATACACACACACACACACACTTTTTTCTTTTGGTATTTGTTGGGCATTGACCTTATCAAATATCAAGACTTAAAGTGATAGTCACCCTAACCCTAACCCTACAGCATGGCTAGACCAACTTATCCATGAAACGGAACAGAAATCCCAGAAGCAGAAGCCTCCATACCTGAGAATGTGGGATATGGCAGTGGTATATTAAAAATCAAAGGGAAAATGACTATTTAGTAGATGGACTGATTCAGTCGGTTGTAATTTGCTTATTATTTGCAGGAACTAATTTTAATCACACACTACAACATACACACACTTTTTTATATGTAAAAGACAAAAGCTTCTATAATAGTTCACAAAAATATATTCTACATGAAGTGTTAAAAGTTAAACAGCAAAACTTTGAAACTTTGGGAAGAAAGTGTAGGATTTTCTACCTTGGGGTAGAAGAGGTTGCCTAAAGAAAACATTTTTTAAAAGCACAACTCATAAAGGAACTGATAAATTATTTTTTAATATTTTTAGTTATAGATGGACACAATAGCTTTATTTATTTTTTATGTGGTGCTGAGGATGGAACCCAGAGCCCCACATGTGTGAGGCAAGCTCTCTACCACTGAGCTACAGCCCCAGCCCGATAAAAATAAAAAAAAATTATATTATATAAAAATTATATAAAAATAAAAAATCTTTTATACAACAACAAAAATAAAGAGATGGATCAATGGACAGAAGATATTTGGCTTCATAGAATTAACAAAAGGTTAATACCCAGAATATAAAATCAGCTCCTACAAATTATCAAGAAGAGGGCAAACAATCCCGTGGAGACATGAGTAAGAGGTATCAATGGGTGAGTCATAGAAAATGAAGCGTAGGTGATCAAAGATATAAGAAAAGATGCTCTTACCTACTGGTAATCAGAAGAAGGTAAAGCAAGCATCAGACACTCTTATACATTCCATAAACATGTAAACTCTCCTTCAGAGAACAATTAGGCAGAATCAAAGAACAATGAAGGCTGGGCGCGGTGGTGCACGCCTGTAATCCCAGCACTTAGGAGGCTGAGGCAGGAGGATCGCGAGTTCAAAGCCAGCCTCAGCAACTTAGCGAGGCCCTGAGCAACTCAGTGAGACCCTGTCTCTAAATAAAATACAAAATAGGGCTGGGGATGTGGCTCAGTGGTGGAGTGCCCCTGGGTTCAATCCCCAGTACCAAAAAAAAAAAAAAAAAAAAAAGAACAATGAAGGAAGAGTGACAGACTGTAACCCAGCAATTCCACTTCTAAGTATAACCTAAAGATATCTGAAGCTGGGTGGTGCACAACTGCAATCCTAGATACCCAGAATGCTGAGGCAGGAGGATGGCAGGTTTGAGGCCAGCCTTTGCAACGTAGAAAAACCCTGTCTCAAAATAAAAAAGAGACAGGGTTGGGGTGTAGCTCAGAGGTAGGGTACTTGCCTAGCATGCCTGAGGCCTTGGATTCAATCCCTACTGCAAATAAAACAAAAATAGCAAAATGATATTCTAGTTTATCTGCACACACAGAACTTCGTATGAGGATGTTTTTGCAATGTTTAAGCTGTGCATAGTCATGCAATGGAACATTATGCAGTCGTCAAGGTGAAGGAAGTACATCTCCAAGTATCAATATGGATAAAACATGCAAACAAACTATTAGACAAGAAAAGAGTAACATATGGTGTTTCTATAAAACAAAGACAGAAAACAGTTTATATTGTTCATATATTTAGATACCTCTGTGGAATAAAGTTATACTGTATAATATATATACACCAGCAACACAGTAGCCATTGAGAAAAGAGGGAGGAGATTAGGAATCTTTCAACTGCACCTCTAACATTTTGCTTCCTAAAAATAGGTTTGAAGCAAAAATGCCAAACTCTTAATAATAACCTAATTTGGGTGGGGTGTTCATGGGTGTCACTCTCTTTTATGCATGGTTTAGATATTGCAGAATTGAGATTAAGGATGAAAATAAGGAAAGGTATGGTGGGATGGGTCAAGGCGGCCTTTGGGTGTCAGACTGAAGAGCTGGATTGTATTTTCTAGACATTAGAGATCCATTGAAAGTTGTTGAATAGGGGATGACGTGATCAGGGCCAAGTGTAAGGATGATTAATTTGACATGTGCATTTGATGGCTTTGAAAGGAGAGATGCTAGACTGAGAGAGAGAAGTTACATGTTTTTATATTTATTAGTGATGAAAGATAATCAGGGCCTGGGTTAGGGAGGTTGGTTTGGGAATGGAAAGAAAGGAAGGATGAGTGGATGGGTGGATATCGGGTTGATGGGTGAATGAATGGATGGATGCATAGATGAGTAGATGAATGGGTAGATGGGTGAGTGGATAGATGGATGGATGAGTGGATGAATGGATTGGTGGATGGATGGATGGATGAATGGATGGGTAGATGGCAGGTTGATGGCTAGACAGATGGATAGATAGATGCTTGAGTAGATTAGTAGGTATGTGGCTGGGTGGATGGATGGCTGGGTGAATGGATGGTTGCGTAGGAGAATGGGTGGGTGATACATGGGTAGAAACATTTTTGAAATGCCACTGAAGTCCTTATTCATATCTTGTCCACAGGTAAGTATAAAACAGAAGATGAGATTATAAAATGAGAAGGGGTTAAAGTCTTAGGTCAGTGATTCAGCAATAATGAACGCTCAATAGTGTTTTGTTTTTGGTTTTTGGTCCTGGGGATTGAACCCAGGGGCACTTGACCACTGAGCCACATCCGCTGCCCTATTTTGTATTTTATTTAGAGAGGGGGTCTCACTGAGTTGCTTAGGGCCTTGCTAAGTTGCTGAGGCTGGCTTTGAACTTACGATCCTCCTGCCTCAGCCTCCTGAGCCGCTGGGTTTTCAGGCATGCACGGAACACATAAGCCTAACAACATCCACAGTCACCTTGAAAATAACATAGAGAGCAAGAAAGCTCAGAACTGAGAAGTTTCAGATTTTTGTAGATCTTGGTTTTTCTGTCACATTCCCCACCACAGGCAGGCTCTTGCCCCACCCTCAACCATTAGCTCCTCATCTGTAAGAGATTCAGGGCAAAACCAAGACAAAACGGAGAAAGGGGGTGGGGGGAAAGTAAGCCAACATCAGGACAGAGTAAAGAGAGATGAAGATGACTCCTGGGGTGTCCTGGGTCTGCAGAGCCCTAGCCCAGCATGCCACTCCATCTCCATCTGCCAGGCACAGCCAGGGGTAGGGTGGGGACTCAGTCACTGATAGCAGGAGATCCTGCAGATGGCCCTGAGCACTGGGTATTATCTGATGCTTATGATGATCTAACCCAGAGCCTAGTACATACCAGTGTGCTCCCCATACCAAGGTGGAGGAGTGTCATGTGTTAGAAATATTTTTAAATATTTTTGAGAAAAACAAAAGGAAAGGCACTTAAGAGTTCTAGCTTTCCCAGTGGTGGCAATAGAATGGAATGGTTGAGAATGTCATCTTGATTAACCGTTTGACCTTGTGCACATTACTCTGCTTTCCTGACCCTCCGTGTCCTAATCTTCAAAGTGGGGTTTCTAACAGTGCTGGCCATAAACAGTTAGCGTTGGCCCAGTATATGCTCTAGAATCAAGAAACAGTAGCTCTTATTGTAATTTTCCATAATGATAAACATTACTTATAGTACTAGCATTCTCATTAATAATGATAACAAGTATTATTATTATTATTATTTTATTTTATTTATTTTTTTTTTTGTGGTGCTGGGGATTGAACCCAGGGCCTTGTGCTTGCAAGGCAGGCACTCTACCAACTGAGCTATATCCCTAGCCCTAAGTATTATTATTAACAGTAATATTTAGTATTATTAGTAGAGATCCAGACATTCCTATCCTGACTATGTCAAGTCATCCATAATCATTCCAAGATTTCCTTGACTTTTTCAGGCCTGGATTTTAAGTGACTCTGAAAAAGGAGCTTTCAGGGTTAAGAAGGTCCCAAAGAGATGGTGGGAGTAATTGCAGGGAAGGAGGACAGCAGGCATGAGGCTGGGCTCATTGCTACAGCACACTGCCAGGCTCCTGGGTGGGCGTCCCTGGCCCCCACTGCCAAGTATGTCCAAGGCCTTCCTGCTTCCCTGCAGGCTGAGATCCCAGTCCTGGCAAGAAGAGGAAGAGTTAGGGACTCAAATCTATTTCCAGCTTTTTGCAGAAATGAGTAATTGCCACCCATTTGGAGTTGCAGCGGAAGGAGACGTGCATCAGTCTTGGAAGGGGAGGAACAGAAAGGGTGTCCAGGAGCAGGGACAAGAAAACCATGGAAGGGGGAGGGGAATAAAAACAGATATTGGGATAGATGTCAGGCAAAAACTAGGCTGAGGGTCTTTGAAAGCAGGAGGTAGCAGCAGGAAACAGCCTAGTTGTTGGCGACTTAAGACACATCTAGGAGGTGGAGTGAGGTGGAGTTAGCTATTCAGCTGTTGAAGCTGCGATGTGCAGGGGTGCACTGACCTTCCAGGATGGGTTGGAGAGACCTGCTCCCTCTAGACATGCTTTTAAGTCTTTGCTTTGGAAACAAAATCACAATGGCTTTGGGAGCTGGCCAGTGCATACACACATCACGTATTTAAACAGGGAACATCTGTGGGTCATAAGTTTTGTGATTTTAATGAACAAATAAGCCAGAGTATAGAAAAGCAGAGGAGGGATCTGTTGGGACTTAGGAATGAAAGAGTCAAAGGTTTTGTGTTTCCTGTTGTTTGATTGGAACCCTAGAACTAGGAAATCCCCCAACATGAGAACAACTACTCAGAGAGTGAGGAAAGAGGGACAGGCGGGCTGTAGCAGGGCTTGATGAGACAGAAGAGAGGCTATCCATGGATAATTGAGAATAAACGGAGACACCCACCTTACTTGCTGCCTGAAATTGTTCTAAAGGATTGTTTAGAATGGGTTCCTTTGGAGAAATGAAGCAGGGAGGAGCCTTGTCATTAAACCCAATATTTTAAGATAGTTTTATTTTTTAAGTATTGTCTTAATCTGTTTCCTGTTGCTATAATTGAATGCCCCAAACTGGGTAATTTATAAAGAATAAAGGTTTATTCAGCTCATGTTTCTGGATCTGTGAGGGCCATGATCCAGGCACCTCAGCTAGTGAAGACCTTCTTGCTGCAGAGTCCTGAGATGGTACAGACATCATGTGGTGAGGTAGCAGGTGGTACTAGCCGGGGTCTTTTCTCCTCTTAAAAAGTCACTAATCCCATCACAAGCACCCGACCCTCATGACCTTATCTAATCCTAATTCCTTCCAAATACCATAACCATCTGACTTTGGAGATTAAATTTTTTTTTATTTCCTATTTTTTTTATTGGTTCTTTTTAATTATACATGACAGTAGAACCAATTCTGATATAATTATACAGCTGGGAATATATCTTTTTTTTCACAATGTAGATTCACACAATTCATATAATCTTAGATATACATAGGGTAACACTGTCTGTCTCAGTCTACTATCTTTTCTTCCCCCACCCCCTCCCGTCCCATTTTCTACACCATCCATACTTCCTCCATTCTTTTCTTATCCACCCCATAATGCACCCCCCTTTATGTAGCAGCTTCCACTGATCAGAGAAAACATTCGGCCTTTGGTTTTTTGGGCTTGACTTATTTCACTTAGTATGATATTCTCCAACTCCACCCATTTACCAGCGAATGGCATTGTTTTATTCTTCTTTATGGCTGAGTAATATTCCATTGTGTATATACACCACAGTTTCTTTATCCATTTATCTACTTAAGGGCATCTAGGTTGGTTCCACATTCCAGCTATTGTGAATTGAGCAGCTATGAACATAGATGTGGCTGCATCCCTATACTTTGCTGATTTTAAGACCTTTGGGTATAAACCGAGGAGTGAGATAACTGGGTCAAATGGTAGATCCATTCCAAGTTTTTTGAGGAATCTCCATACTGTTTTCCAGAGTGGCTGCACCAATTTGCAACTCCACCAGCAATGTATGAGTGTGCCTTGTTCCCCACATCCACGCCAACACTTATTATTGCTTATATTCCTGATAATAGCCATTCTAATTGGAGTTAGATGAAATCTTAGGGTGGTTTTAATTTGCATTTCTCTTGTTACTAGAGATGATGAGCACTTTTTCATATATTTGTTGATCACCAGTATATCATCTTCTGTGAAGTGTCTGCCCAGTTCCTTAACCCATTTATTGATTGGGTTCTTTGTATTTTTGGTGTAAAGTTTTGTAAGTTCTTTATAAATTTTAGGGATCAGTGCTCTGTGTGAAGTGTGTGTGGAAAAGATTTTTTCCCACTCTGTAGGCTCTCTTTTCACATTATCAATTGTTTCTTTTGCTGAGAAAAAGCTTTTTAGTTTGAATCCATCCCATTTATTGATTCTTCCTCTTATTTCTTGCATTCTGGGGGTCATGTTGAGAAAGTCTGGTCCTAAGTCAACATGAAGAAGATTCGGGCCTATGGAGATTAAATTTCAACTTGAGTTTTGGAGGGGTCTAGTAACCAGACTGTAACATAGAGGATGATTTCAGCATTGCAGTGACCCATCTTTGTGGGGGATACAGACATGACTTTTAAAACTAGAATGTTTCAAATATAGTTCATTAAGTCCTAGGGTCAATAGCAAGGTTTCTGAGGGCGAGGGTGGTGCTGGGGATGGATCTCAAGACCTTGTGCATACTAAGTGCATGCTTAGCCACTGAGCTACACCCCCAGCTATATAGTAAGGTTTTTGAGTGTTTTCCTTCAAAAGCATAATTAACTCGATTTTGAAAACTAAATCAAGTCGCATATGGCAAGATTTTCATGGTGAGGGAGCTGATTTCACCCAGGATCTCTGTTATGTCAAGACAAATTTTGTCCATTGGTTCCATCTTGACTTGAATTACTGTTTGTTTTGGCAAAGGAATCAAGGTCACAGGTGGCCACCTTTTACTGCTCTCTAGTTTTATACTGCATCTGCACATCAGTGAACTCATTCAGGGACACTTACGGTGCTCCTTCTGTATCCAAATCTTTATGGTTGGCATTATAGGAAGCAGTGGAAAGAGTTCCAGAAGCCAGGCTCTGTCCTTGAGGAAGTTTACGTTCTGATCTCCTTTTGCAGGAACTGCATGAAAGCAGATGCCTATTGGGGGATTTTCAGAAGATTGTCTCACTCAGTGGCTGTTTTGGTATCTTTTTAAAAAAAAAATTTTATTTTAGTCTTCTATGGACCTTTATTTTATTTATTTATATGTGGTGCTGAGAATCGAACCCAGTTCTTTACACATGCCAGGCAAGCACTGTACCACTGAGCCACAACCCCAGCCCTGTTTTGGTATCTTGAGAAGGACATGAGTGTGGATTATGTTGGTATTCTTTCAAATAAACCATCAAGAAAATTGATTGGATCCTGTAGAAAAGGTCCATAGGTAGATCTTGTTTTGACATCACTAGATTCAGACCCCCCAGGCCCTGACCTCTCCTGTGATGGACAACAGAGAGGGCTCTGTATCCTGGTTCAGCAGTCCTACGGCAGAGGTGATCTGCGAGTATGGTTAGGAGAAAGCTTCCAGGAATGGTTCTATAGTGAATCATCCTGGGATATGTTTCTCTCTCTGGAGACAGGGGGCTGGAGTACTCTGAGGCCCAGCCCCTTGCCTGGTGAACCATCTTGTATGGCCAGGTAGTCAGGGTTCAGTCCCACCCACACCTCACTTTCTGTTAGCAGAAGGAGGAGGAAGGGAGGAAGAAGAGAGGACCATCATGGATGATTTGTTCTTAGCAGGGAAGATGGGGCAAAGAGGACTACCCCTGCTTATAAGTGGGGACAAGCACCAGGGATGCAGGTTCCTGTGCAGATGGTGAGAAAGTGCATCAGACAGATAGGCAGTGACAAGGGGGGCTTACCCTTCTTGGCACTTTCCCTGTGACCTGGACTTATCTCCATGACACTATTGCAAAGGCTTCTTTTCATCTGTGCGTGTGTGCACTAGGCCCTGAGGAAGCACACCAGAGTAAGTCATCCTGAGTGTCACCTTTGAAATCAGACCGACAATAGCTGAATCCTGGCTTTGCCACTTTCTTACTGTGCAAGATTGGACAGGTTGCTCCATTCTTCTGGACCTCGAGCTCTCCCGCATTTGCCAGTTGGGGATGTTAGCAGTATTTATTTTAAATACTGCTAAGTGGTATTTTTTCTAATAGCATAATCTGTGCTATTAGATAATGTATGGAATTATAGATTATATTGGACAATATTCAACAAATGGAAAATTCTCCATAATGGTAGCTGCTGAGACAATACTTTAAAGCAGGAACAAGGTCTCATTTAGCTTTGTGTCTTTAGTGCCTGCTTAAGGCTGTTATCTACTATGTATTCAGTAAGTGTGTGTGACTAGAATCAAAGCTAGTGGCCCAGGAGGAGACGGTGCAGGCAGAAGGATGGGCTCAGGGGGCACTGTGTATCCATGTGGGCCGTGGTATTGAGTCTGTTTTGATGCCTTGGTTTCAGGAGTCAGACTGACCAGTGGCTCTCAAATGGTGGGATGCAAGAATTCTTGCTAAAGAGACACACTTAGATGTTCTGATTTAGCACGTCTAGGATAGTCATCTTTAATGGGCACCAGGACATATAGATGGCCACTCCCTCTCCTGAGAGATACCCCTGCTTTCTTGGTCATAACTCGAATCCTTCCATGGGTCAGATGGAGGGCATGACCAGGTGAAGGGTCCAGGTGTTGGGTCCAGTGGCCAGCTGTAAGAATACAAGCTCTCTCCAAAGGGGCCACCATCTTGAAACAGTGACTCAGGATGCTGGATCACCTGGAATTTCCAGAGAAATTGAAAATCAAGACTTCCAAAATCAAGCACCGTATGCTTTCCCTCATATATGGAAGCTAAAGAGAAAAGAGGGGGAATCCTGGGAAATGATATTGGCCAAATTATTTTGTTATATTGTATGCACGTACAAATTTGTAACAACAAATCCCACCATTGTGTACAACTATAATGCACCAATAAATAATAGAGAAAAAAAGAACATAACCTTTTTAAAATAGAATAAGGACTCACTTCCTGATTTTTAAATGCTGGGGAACTGGGGGCACCTACCATCAGGGTGCCTGGTCCTGAGGTTGGTGTCTCATCTTCCAGGCCTGTTTGCAATAGAAAGGCAGGACTGTGCCCTTTCAGCCTCATGGAATCATGGCTGCCTCAGCCAAACCTTCCTCAACCAGACTTGTAGATGTTTTCACTGTCCACATGCTTCCTATGCAGGAAGAGGGCAGCAGGCTACCTCCAACCTTGGCAGGCATGCAGGTAGTATGAAAAATGTGGGCAACCAGTGCTCATATGCTGTCACTTGGGTCCCCAAGGGCCAGGTGTGGTGGCCTGCTAGACATCAGGGTTTTGGCTTCCTGTTCCTTGTGGAATGTTTGGTTTGGGTTCCTCATTCAGTAGTTTTTGGAACTGTTATTTAGAGTATTTCCCTTCCCAACCATAAAATAATAATGCCTTTGAGTCCTGTGTAGTTCAGGGGCTACTCACTGAGCATTTGCTCTGCGGCCAGTCCTGGGCTGGGTGTGGGGAGGTTGATGAGCAGAGACTCAGGCAGGTTCCATCGGGTGGCTTATAGTCTTGTTGAGGAAACACAAGAACAGACACACCGCCCTGCCCCATCTGTTATGGTTTCGCTATGAGGTGTCCTTCAAAATCTTCTATGTTAATGTAGGAATATTCAGAGGTGAACAGTTTTGATTTTGAGGGCTGTGACCTAATCAGTTCATCCTTGTTTGAATGGATTGACTGGATGTTAACTGGAGGCAGTTGGGGTGTGGCTGGAGGAGGTGGATCACTGGGAGCATACCCTGGAAGGGTTCATCTTCCCTACAGCCCCTTCCCCTATCTCTCTCTACTTCCTGGCTGCGATGGACAGAGCAGTACTCCTCTACCACACCCTTCCGCCATGATATTCTACCTATCTTAGGCCTAGAACAGTAGACTCAGCCATGGACTGAGGCTAACCCTCTGAAACCATGAACCAGAATAAAATAAAAGATATTTTGCTCACAGCAAAGAAAAGCAGACTGACCATCTAGTTCACCCTCTGTATACCAATGTTTGCATCTTCGTGAAGCACAGCCCTGAACATCATGGTCTTTGGCCCCAGAACCTTCAGTTCTGCTCTGAAGTAAGCCAGTGCTCCATCAGACTCCAGGATCTGGCTCAGCCTTCATTCCTTGCTTATCTCCTCCTGTCTTTGCAAACTATTCTTTCTACATTCCCAGTCTCCTGCCTTTGCTCTATACCCCTGTCCTCTTTCTGCTATCTGAAAGGCTGTCTCTGCCCTTCCTTGCAAGGTGGGATGGTTCTGGGAGCACACAGCCTCTCTATCACCACCTCCTCCATTCCTTGACTTCCCTTCTGCCTCCTGCCTTAGAATGAGGTGTGTTCTTGACCTTCTACCCCACCACACTGGGAGGTTCTTCAGGGAAGGGTTAATAAAAGACTTGACTTTGCATCTTCCCTTCTCTGGACAGCTTCTTGGCCTCCTCACTGGCATCTCATGGGTGTTGACTCTTTCTGTTCTGCATTTTCCCAGGTATATCATTTGTGCCCCACACTGGGCCAAGTGCTGTCATTTCTCTCTCTACATCCTCATAGGGACTCCATGACACCTGTGATATCATCCCACTTCGACAAATAAGGAAATGAGGGCTTAGAGGAGTGGTCCCTTCATTTACTCATAGATTCCTTCAACAAACTTTTAATGAGCATCCATCCACTCTGTGACAAGTCCATAGCATGGCAGGGATATGGCAGTGAGGTGCTGCAGAGCACACTCTGAGACATTGGAATTTATCATCTAGGATGGCTGGGGAGCAATCTTGGGGTAACCCCTTGGTAGTGTGGGGAAAGGGGCAGGGAGATGGGAAGGTCAAGTGTAAAGCAGATGGCCTAACCAGAAGCCCTAGTCAACCCTAGGGGACATTCTAAAGAGGGAATGACCCTTCAGGACTGAGACCTAAGAAGCAGGTCTCTGCCCGGTACTTAACCCAGAAGGATGTCATCTTATCCTGGAAGGTCATGCCTGAAGGGCACTTTTCAGCTCAGGACCATCTGCCTGCAGCACTCAGAGCCGCTGGGGGATCTGAGAGAAAGTCTCTTTGCTGTTATGGGGCTCACATTCCAGCAGGGGAAACAGAGGATGAGTGAAAAAACAAGCACACAAGCGAGACGGTTGCACCTCCCCTCATAAATGCAGAAAAGACAAACAGGTTCTTATTTTACAGATGGGGAAGCTGAGACACTGAGAGGTTCAATGAACGAAAGCCTCACCTCCAATCCAGGTCTCTGGCTCAAAATCCACCTCACCCCACTACATAACCAGGCCTGTGCTGAGCTTAGAAAGGCTCAGGAGTCAAGCGAAGGAGCTGGGGCTTGATCTTATGGACAATGGGGAAGCTTTGGAGAGGCAGAGAAATGTAGTTCTAGGAAATTCTGGCATAGACATGCAGAATGGAAGATTGGCTCATGGAGACAAGCTATGGGGACTTGGTCAAGATGCAGCTTCAGAGACTTGGTTCTATAATGATGATGTGCTTGGGGGACAGAAAATGAGGCTGGATCCCTGAGAATGCTTTTGGCTGCAAGTAACAGAGAACCCCAACTTACAGTGGCCTAACCCACAAAGCCACAAAAGTGAAAGTAGACTGGGAGGCAGGCTCTGGGTTTTTGGTTTCATCAAGAGGTCATGAAAGGAGTCAGGTTCATTTTTCTCTGCCATCCTAAGGCAGCTTCCTCTTTTGGTCCTAAGATGCCTGCTGGTAGCAACCAGGGCCATATGCTTTCTTGCTAGCACTTAATAGGCTAAAACCTTCTCTTCAATCATGTAAGTCCTTCTTTTCTGTCCAGGTAAGTCATATACCCACCACTGGACTATAGCAACACAGAAGACTCCAGAATTTTGGGGGAGGGATGGGATCAGCTTCCCTGTAAGAACTGGGCTGGGGGAATGGTGGCTTCACAAGGAACAGGAAAGGCAAGAAGGGTTGACAGGTTGACCATTGCCTGCTACCAAGAGCAAAGGATTGGGCAGTTTGAAAATAGCACACAGTGATATATTGAAGAGGAGAGATAACAAAAAATATCAGATAATTCCAAAGGTTCTAGTCGACAAGCCCAGTAGAATATTATCCCATTGGTCAAAATTGAGGAGACAAAGAGAGTTTGGTTTTAGGAGTTCATTTTTGGATTCTTTAATTTTGAAGTAATGAGGGGACAGCCACATTGATTTGTACTGGTTGAAGATATGGCTCTTTGAACTTGGGCTCAAGGTTATGTAAGATGGAACCCAAGGTAGAGGCTCATGGAGATGGTTGACAAGGCTTCTGGTCACTGAGAGGTGGGTGCTGATGTCAGGGACTTATGGTGGAACCACGTGGAGCAGGGACTGAGAAGGCACAGCTGCAGCAATTCTGAAGGCAGGACTCTTCCCAGCAGGGCTGCTTCTAGGATGGGGCCCCTGACTGACAGGGATCCCCGCCTGTGTGCACAGTGACATGGATAAGACACTGGAAGCAACCTGAATGTGCATCTCTAGATAGCTGGTTAAATTAATCACGATGTGTGTGGTGCACGGAAGCGGCAGTGTGAAAGAGGTGTCTTGGCTGCAATAGAAAAATCCATCAGATATATCATTAAGTAGAAAAGCAAGATGCAGAAATTTGTATAGTATGCTCCCATTTGTGTTAAAAGAGAAGATACGATATCCAAATGTGTGTTTTGCATATCTACTGACTGTTTCTGGAAGTCACCAGAAGAAACTTTTTGTAGTTCCTCTGGGAGGGGTTCTGGGAGCCTGGGGAATTCTTCCCTTCTTACCTCGTCAGCTGTTGGAGTTTCTTGTACCATGTGTATTTATTACTTATTACAAAAGTTAGATCATAAAAATAAATACATAAGCAACAGGATCTTAAGTGTCAGAGATGTTAGAGAACCTGAGGACTGAGAGGGCCGTGGAAGGGTGTTGGAGAGTCTGGCAACAGCAGTAGGAAGGCACACATCATGGGGACAGGCCCTGAGGGAAACTGATGCAATGGACTGCTCAGAGGAACACAGAGAATAAGAGATGGGGTAGCTGGTGGGGTTCAGTGAGCACCATTGTGAAAGAAGAGACACTGCTGAAAGGCCCCTAGTTCACTCTACATAGACTCTGCTTGTTTTTTGTTTATTTTTTGCTTTTTTGTTGTCGTTTGGTACCAGGGATTGAACCCAGGGTTGCTTAACCCCTGAGCCACATCCCCTGCCTATTTTTATGTTTTATTTTGAGACAGGGTCTTACTAAGTTGCTTAGGGCCTCCTTAAGTGGCTGAGCTTGGCTTTGAACTTGCTGTCCTCCTGCCTCAGCCTCAGGAGCTGCTGGGATTTCTGGAGTGCGCCAGATATGGTGGTTTTTAAGATGAGTCCCCTTGTTTTAGCCACTGGAGCTGGAAAGACACCTAAACAGATTTATGACATCACCCCCAGAGCTTTAGGCTGTTTGTTGGATCAGAGCTGGTGTAGGAAACAACTAACTTTAGCTAATTCGTGGTGTTCTAGGCCCAGAAGCTGAGAGACAGGGCTGTAGGGAAAGAAGAAGGAGCCCAAGAAATCATTTTTCAAACTGGACGTGGTAGCACATGCCTGTAATCTCAGTGACTCAGGAGGTTGAGGCAGGAGGATTGTAAGTTCGAGGTCAGCCTCAGCAATTAAAGGGGCTGGGATGTGGCTCAGTGGTTACGTGCCCCTGGATTCAATCTCTGGTAACCCCTGCCCTCCCCCACCAAAAAAAATTAAGCCTGGCACAGTGTGTATGGCCACAGTCCCGGCTACTCAAGGATTGCAAGGCCATCCTGGGTAACTTAGTGAGACCCCGTTTCAAAATTAAAAAATAAAAAGATAAAAGGGCTGGGGGTCCACCTGCTCAGTGGTACACCTGGGTTCCATAACCAATACCACACCCCAAAACTTTAATTGATGCATAATATTTGTACATATTTGAGGTACAATACTGATAATTCAGTATGTGTATATGATGTGTAATAATGAAATTAGGGTTGTTTACATTTCTATCTCCTCAAATATTCATCATTTCTGTATGTTGACATCTGTTCTTCCATATTTCAGAGTAAGGAGATTGGCCTGCAGATGCACGAGGAGCTCCTGAAGGTGACCAATGAGCTCTACACAGTAAGTTCTGCCCAGGCTCGCTGTTGTTGGGGACCCGGTCACTTGTCTTCAGTACCCAGAGCTGGAGGGAGGTGAAACAGAGGTCTGGGATGACCCTGGGCATTTTTGCCGCATCTTGTGCTGCAGTCCCAGGGGATCCTCCTGTCAGGCTATAATGACTCACAATCCCAGCTTCGAATTCTTTGCATCTGGGGTAGGGCCCAGGCATGTTCAGTTGGTAAAAGTTCACATGAGATTCAAAAGACCTGCCAGATATGGGATGTGAGACTATGAAAGTCAAGGACTCAGAGCTGAGGCTGGGCAGCCTGGGGTGAAGGCCTGAGAGCATGCATGTGGACCCTAGAGCCACTGGGGCCATTCCTTACTCACTCTGGGACCTGCAGCAGGCTTGCAGTTCAGGTCTTCGCATCCTCACCTGCAGGATGGCACCCCATTCTGAGGATGACAGGTGTTGAGCATGTTGGCATGTCTTGCTGTTTCCAGGGGAGGATTTCAGAATATCAGTTTAGACCAAGGCTCACCTTGCTATATGCTAGGAGCCAGGATCCAGTGCACTTGAGATGGGTGTTAGAATTAAAGATGGCGAGTGGTGGGGAGTACAGACACCCTGGGCTATGGTGCAGATGCTCTCAGGCTTGCTTTGAGCAGGTTTTGACTTCCTTGGAGAGGAATATGGGGAGCCCCAGGCACGGTCTTGGAGTTAAATACCAGGCCTCTCACCTTCCTATGCTACTCAGAGTAGAACTTAAGTTTTAAATACATAGGGGTTCCTTATAGAGCTTTTCATTAAAAGTCTGTCTGAGTGGGAAGAGGATTCTGTTGCTAAAATGACATTTGAAGATTTCTAGAATGAGGGATTAGAACGTGGTCTGTGTGAAGCCCCTTCTCTTTAGTATTGCTTCTGTGTCGACATCCTATAGAGCTAGCAGGAGCCAGACTCCCCAGGGGCTGAGCACCTTTGTCCAGTTCCTGGACCTCAGGTGGAAGGCCTGGAGCTTGGGCAAGGCATTTGCTTTTCTGGGCCTCAGTCTCCCAGTCAATCAGGAAAATGGGTATAAGTGCACCTAAGTAAATGTTGAAGCTTGAAATTCTATGAATCCAAGTTAGGCGATTTTTGGTTGGGTCATTCTTAGGGTAAAGGAAGAATTGCTGCTTGATAATGGGTAGGGTTTTTCATCAGCTGGTCATTGGGGGCAGAGTAAGCCACTGACTTAAAGCACTGACTCGAAAGCCAAAATCTGAGTTCAAATCCAGTTGTTAAATAGAAATAATAGTAAAGAAATAATCAACAATGTGAAGAGAGAGTCTACAGAATGGGAGAAAATCTTTGCCATACACCCTCCAGAATCTATAAAGAACTCAAGAAACTTTACACCAAGCATACAAATAACCCAATCAACATGGGCTAAGGAAATGAGCATACCTTCACAGAAGATCTACAAGCAATCAACAGATACGTGAAAAAATGCTCAACATCTCTAGTAGTAAGAGAAATGCAAATCAAAACTACCCCAAGATTTCATCTCACCCCAATTAGAATGTCTATTATCAAGAATACAAGCAACAAGGTGTTGGCAAGGATGTGGGGAAAGAGGCACACTCATACATTGCTGATGGGGTTGCAATTGGTGCAGCCACTCTGGAAAGCAGTATGGAGATTCCTTAGAAAACTTGGAATGGACCCACCATTTGACCCAGCTATCCCACTCCTCGGTTTACACCCAAAGGACTTAAAATCAGCATACTACAGGGATGCAGCCACATCAATGTTTATAGCAGCTCAATTCACTATGGTGAGAGTGTGGAACCAACCTAGATGCCCTTCAATAGATGAATGGATAAAGAAACTGTGGTATATATACACAATGGAATATTACTCAGCCATAAAGAAGAATAAAATTATGGTATTTACAGGTAAATGGATGGAGTTGCTGAATACCATGCTAAGTGAAATAAGCCAATCCCCCAAACCAAGAGCTGGATGATGACACATAACGGGGTTGGGAGGGAGACAAGAATGGAGAAAGGATGGATTGTATAGAGGAAAATGAGGGATGCAGATGGGGAGGGGGGAAGGAAAAATAATAGAGTGAGACAAACATCATTACCCTATGTACGTGTATGATTAGGCAAATGGTGTGACTCTACTTTGTGCACAACCAGAGAAATGATAGTTGAACCCCGTTGTGTACAATGAATCAAAATTAAAAAAAAAAAAGAAATAATAGTAAAGTTGCCTTGAAATCCAGAGGGGTTTGGATCCAGGACCCCTGTGGATTCCAAACTCTGTGGATGCTCAAGTCCCTTAGATAAAAGGGCACAGTGTCATGCATTCTCCTTTGTACTTCACACCATGCCTAGGTTGCTTGTAATACCTAACACAATATAATGGTAGGCAAGTACTTGTTATATTGTATTGTTTAAAGACAAGAAAAGAAGTATTTACATGTTCAGCACAGATGCAATTTTTTTCCAGACAATTTCAATCTGCAATTGGCTGAATCCTTTGATGTAGAACTAGCAGATGTGTGTGGCGGGGGTAACTGTACCTACTTACCGCACGTTCTTTTGAGAATGAAAGGGGATCCTGTTTGTAAAGTGTGTTTAGAATTTAAGGACATAGTGGATCAGGGGTTGGTAATGTTACTATCATCATCACCATCAGCATTATCTCACCCTGGATGAGTTCAGGTGGATCACCTTCCCCCATGGCGTTCTAATATCTGAGCTCCACATCCCAGGGCCTCAGGACCACTGGGGTCCCTCTCCTTGCCTGTACCCTCCAGTCCTGCTTCTCTCTCTGGCTCTTTCTACTTGCCTCAAACACCTTCACACTCTGCTTCTCTTCCCCTGCAGTTCCTCCCTGTCAGTGATTGTCCTCTTTCTTCCTCTGCTTGTTTGTATCACACTCATTTTTCAAACTCAGACCAAACCCCAGTACCTTCCGAAAGGCACCAATATTGGGTTTTGAGTTCCTATGGCAGTTTTCCAAAGATCTCTTGGTATCAACACCTCCCCTTGTGTTGGAATGCAAACTCCTTGGAGTCAGGTCTTCATGTTTGGTATCGCTCCACTAACGGCCCAGAGGCCCACATTGAATAGCTGTGTGCCCTTGGCTCATCCTTCACTCCTGTTTCACCTGTGAAAAATGGGACTGGTCATCTTTCTGCAATTTGTAGACTGGGCAGCGCCAAACAGCTGTCAGGGATCAGGAGGATGGTGGCATCTCTCTGTGACCTCATGGTGCTGGTGCCTAGTGCTGGGCCCTGAGTCTAGCAGATGCTCATAGGCAGCTGCCTGTGGGCAGGAGATGGGGCAGCACTTCCCCAGCTGTTCGAGGGCCTCAGGGCACCAACAGTACCCCCTCAAGATCATTTATTCTCTTTAAAATGTTTTTTGTTGTTGTTGTTGTAAATGGACATAATACCTCTTTTTATTTAATTTTTTTTTTAATATGGTGCTGAGGATCAAACCCAGTGCCTCACACATGCTAGACAAGTGCTCTACCACTGAGCCACAACCCCAGCCCATAGATCATTTATTCTTGACTGCACACTGAGACTTAAATACATTTGACCCTCCGTATCTGCAGGTTCTGCATCCCATGGATTCAACCAACTGAGTATAGAAACAGTTTTTTTTCATTACATCAGTTCTGAACAGATTCATCATTCCCCAAACAATACAGCACAGTGTAACGACTGCTTACATAGCATCCCATTGCATTAGGTGGTGTAAGAAGTCAGTAAACAGGGGGACGTGTGCAGGTTCTTTGCAAATACTAGGTCATTTTAAGTAGGGGACCTGAGCATCTGTGGATTTTGATGTGGGAGATGCTTGGAACCACTCTCCACACATAATAAGGGATGGCCCTAGTCAAAAGCATTAAATTCAACCATTTGGGGCTGCCTTCTCTCGCCCCAGTGCCACAGTAGGGCACCCACCATGGAGGATCAGGAACATTTCAGAGTTGGTCTTTCTCTCAGAGTCTTGCCCATCCTTAGGAAGAGGAATGGATGTATGAATCAATGAAAGGAATTGATTTTGCCTGCAAGGAGTGAGAATCTGGGCAGAGAGATGGAGTAAAGTGTGAGAAGTGGTAATATAACCAAGTCAGAACCTGGTACTTGCAGGCACCTGGGCTCACATGGGGGACACCGAGCTGCAGTGTGTGGAGGACGAGGTGCAGGCCTTGTTCTCCCAGTCCACCCAGAGCCCTGACAGTGCTGGCCTCCGAGAGGACTTCAGTGCCTGTTTCTTGAGTGAAGACATGAGAGGAGGAGTACAGATGTGTGAGAGATTGATGATTGAGAGGAGGAATGGAGGAGAGGGAAAAGAAGGACAGGATTCAGAAAAGTGATGGCCCCAGATGGGCCACGCTAATCAAAGGTGATCTTGAGCTTGGTGCCTTTGGAAGGGTAGGAATTAACCCATTATGTCCCTTCTGACCATTTATGGAACACCTAAAAAACTTAAATCAGCCGGGTGTGGTGGTGCACGCCTGTAATCCAAGCGACTTGGGAGGCTGAGTCAGGAGGATCGCGAGTTCAAAGCCAGCCTCAGCAACTTAGAGAGGCCCTAAGCAACTCAGTGAGACCCTGTCTCTAAATAAAATACAAAATAGGGCTGGGGATCTGGCTCAGTGGCTGAGTGTCCCTGAGTTCAATCCTTGGTTCCAAAAAAAAAAAAAAAAAAAAAAAAAATTAAATCAAGCAACAAATATACCACTGTGGTAACTTTGAAATAAATATTTATGTTTTTATAGTTCTCTTTTTTGAGAAAACTAATAGGTGAATGGTTAGTGATGATATTAATATCATCAATGACATTAACATTAATAATAATAATAAATTATACAATAAATAGGCTCTCGATTATGATTTCCAAATCTATTTTAATGCAACTGTGTCAATTTCATTCAAATATTTACAGAGTTGAAAACTTGAGACTTAATGAGTTAAAGAAGCAGAGGGGAAGAGAGGAAGAGAACAGGAATTCTCCGTGGAGGGTCACAGTGGAGCACACTGATCACACACAAATGTGGGTTTGACTTCCTCTTGTGCTGCTGACCAGCTTGGCCAGGTGGATTAAACTCTTTGAGTCTTAATATCTTTGTTGTCAAAACAGGGATGATAATGACAACTGGTGTTTAGGACGGATCTCATAGGGTATCAGGTACTTGTTATATAATACTGAATGAACACTCACATTTTACAGGTAAAGAAACCAGGCTACAGAGAAATAAATGACTTATTAAGGCCTTTGTAATAGTCACCATTGCTGTGTAACAACCACCTCAAAATTCAATGACTTAAAACAGCTGCCATTTTATTTACTCGTGATTCTGTGGGTTGGCAATTTGGGCTGAGTTAAACTTCAGCCACCCATGGCTGCATTTTCTGACCAGTTTAAAAAAAGAAAAAAGAACCCAAAGTGAGCCGACCTCACGGGCAAGTGCCTTCCAAGCTTCTTCTCAGGCCACATTCACTAAATCCCATTGCCAAAGCAAATCTCAGCCAAGCCCAAGGGCATGGACAGAATGTAAGCTCCCCTCTCAGTGGTTGTCACCGCACAGTCACAATGAGAAGGGCTGTGCCTGCCCTTTGTGAATTGTCCACCATGGCCACCGAGTTGCTGAGTGTCCCCCTGCCCTCCACCACCATCGTGCTTCATGGCTAGGGTCTTCTAGTCACCACTCTGGTTACACAAGTCTTTCCAGACCTCTTGGTTCCCCAGTTCAGCATCATGACCATAGTAACAGGAATTGATGATGCAGAGAAAGGATAGTCCCGTGAAGCCCATTCTTTTATTATCTTTTAGTGGTATATTTGTTGCTCGATTTAAGTTTTTTATGTGGTTTTTATTTTTTTAATGTTCCATAAAGGAGGAGGGGGTCTGTGAGGGGAACTGCTGGGCATAAGGATGATGGAGATATGTGCTAACAGCCATCTATCACCTCCTGAGGGACGAGGCTCATCTCTATCTGGGACCAGGAAGGATGCAGAAGAGACTGCAGGGCTGGGCATTTTGTTCACTTATTCATTCATCCGTTCACTCAGTAAGCCTTCCCTCTGCCCAGACCTCATCACATTGAGGTGTGCTCCTCTCTGAGCCATGCTAGCACAGATATGTGTGCACATACACACTCACATGCACATCAACACCAATGCATACACACTAGCACAAGCGTGTATGTAGGTACATACTCACATTTACGAATTATACACTAGCACACGTTAGCAAAATATATGCGTGTATATGCACCCGTGCGTGCATGCGCACACACACACATACACACATGCACACTTCACCTCTTTTTCCCTGAAGTCCTATCTGTCTGACACAGTACAACCTTTGAGCATTTATTGGCCTGGGAGGAAAAAAGGGCAGGCATTGAGATTGTGGGCCAGCAGCAAAACCAAAACTAAACAACAAGCAACCAAGAAGCTTCACTGTGGACTGGGGATGTAGCTCAGTTGGTAGAGCGCTTGCCTCACATGCACAAGGCCCTGGGTTCAATCCCAGCACACACACAAAAAAAGCTTCCCTGTGTTGTCGTTGTTCAGCTTTAGTTTTCAGTGTATTTCTAGATCATGTAATGTGTCTGTTGTGTTATAACCAGTGGGCACCCCCATTGCACCCCATCCCTTGTACTCGGTAGCTCTACTCCAGGCTGGCCCAGACAGAACTGCTGGGCCTGGCTTCCAAGCCCAGAGCTGCAGGAGGGGTCACTGTGACTGTGGTCAGGGCAGCATGGGAAGGGCCCTAGGAGTGTCCATACCCAGCAGCAGCTGGTCACAGGTAGACACTAATCGGAGTAATGAGTGGACTCTGCCTTTCACAGAGCCAAGGCTGGATTTGATTGTGCACTGGGCTTGGGTGTTGAAATCCACTTGGGCCTCCAGGCAGTTTTGTGCAAATGTATCTCCACCTGATGTCTACCCTCAGGGACGGGGCTGGTGGAGAGAGCTCAGACTGAGACTCAAACCAGGACTCTTTTCACAGATCCTCCCCAGGCTATCTGTGGATCTTTCTAGAATGACCTTCAGGCAAATCCCCATGGTTTTGACATAGCACTGGAACCCTCTGTCACTTCCTTAATACTTTTCTTCTAATTGCCCACACTCTTTCCCCATCCTAATTAATTAGTGAAGATGCAGTCGCGTGTACCGGAAAGAACACAGGTTTCTATGGCAGATGGGCCTGGCTGCGAGGGACTGTCAGCCAAAGCCTCAGAATCCAGCCCTTCCCTGGAATATGGGGGGATATAGGGCTATTCCAACTCATCTATCTGGATTGGATTGAGGCGCGTGGGTGCCACAGAGGGTAGCCCGGTGCCTGGCTAACATTAGTGGCAATCATTGTGTCTTTTATGAAAGAATGAAGCATACGTAATTCTTCCTGCAAAGTTCTGGATCTTTCTTCTTTTCACAGCCTCCCTTGCCACTGTCCCAGCCGAGCCCCAGGTATGTTCTGCCTTGGAAGGTGCCACCACTTCTGCTTGGCTTCCCAGCCTGCAGGCCCACTCTGTTCTGCATGTTGTAGTCTTGAGCTAGAGGACTTTCCTGGTAAAAATAGCCTCCTTTTTAAATTTAGAATTGGATCATACATGCACTTGAGAAAAACAGCAACAAGAAAAACCCTAGCAGTAATTAAACAGTGCTAAAAGATGCCTGAAAAAAGTTCGTCTTCCATGCCTCACTCTCTTGCCCACTTCTGACTTCAGTTACAAGGTTACTTGTGTCAGTTAGCAGTATATTCTGGAAGTATTTTATTCATCCATCAGCAAGCCCATCCTCTCTGCTGGAGGTGGTATTGTTACCATTCCCATTTTAGGGATGATAAATCTGAGGCACAGAGAGGCCAGGTAAGTACACTCAGGGTCACCCAGATGGGGAGCAGCCGAGCCTGGGCCAGTCTGTGTACTTTAGTACTGGCCTGAGCTACTTAAATATATTAAACTGTTTATATAAAAAATTTGTCAATCGTGGTTCTCCCCCAGTATTCACAGAGGATTGTTTCCAGGATTCCCTGCAGATACCAAAATCTGGAGATGTTCAGTTTCTCCTTGCATAAAGAGGCACATTTGCATAGAGCCTAGGTACATCCTCCTCTCTACTTTAATCTCTAGATTACTTACCTTAACTAATGCAGTGTAAATGCTATGCCAATAGTTGTTAGGCTGCATTGTTTGGGGAATAACAAGAGAAAAAATCTGAACATGTTTAGTATAGATGCAATATTTCTCCTCAATGTTTTCTACTCACAGTTAGTTAAATTTGTGGAACCTGTGGATACTGAGGGCCAAGTATACTTCCATGTATTTCTTTTGGGAGAAAATAGTATCTCATGTGGGCAAAAAAAAGGATGTGGAATAAGTAGGAGGGCGCCATGAAACTCAAGCAGCATCGCCCAGACTCACAGGTGTCTGAGGCACAGCTGTGAAGAGGCGTTCAAGACCCCCGAGTACCACCCTGAGTCTTTCCTCCTCAGGCACCAGAAGGACCCCAGGAGCATTGAAAAGGGGTTAATAATACATTGGTGATGCTGAAAATCATCTTGCTCACACAAGTCATTTCCTTCTCATGTGCTGGGAAACCCTGACCCATACAAGTTAGCTGGGCTCTGGTCCTTGATTTCCTCCACCTGTGGGATGAAGTCTGAGGCTTCTTTCAAGCTTCTTCATGCTGCTCCATCCAGAAGGGGGACAATGGCATGTCTCAGATTCAGGGCATGGCAGCCCTGGACTATCACATGCCAGGCATATGAAACATATGTGTATAGTTTCATCTGGGGATGGAACTGATCCTCAGAAGCCCTGGGAGATGAGGTCCCCTCTAAATAATTCCTCACCTCTTTCAACTCTCCTGAGAAGACGCTCATTCACTCAGAATACATTTATTGGTCATCAACTGTGTCCAGATGTTGAGACACTGTCACAGTGCCCTAGTGGGAATGTGACACAGTCTGAAGGACCAGGGAAGGTGGGGTTGGGTGATGCACTTTCTTGGGCATCACAGAGGCAACAGAGAAGAGATGGCATTTGGAAAGCCACAGGGGATGCACACAGGACAGCAGGGAAGGGGCATCTGGAATATGGGACAAGGAGGCTCCTGCTCAGCCAGTCAGTATGGTCCACCAAGCCACTGCACTAAACTTGGCCAGCGTGGACTAGGACTGATATAGGTAGAGTGTGGTGGCTAGGAGGGAAGGAAGTCTGCCTTTGGGACTCTTTCTGTGGCTAGGGACAGGAAATCCAGCAAACTGACTGTTTGCATCTGTTTGGTGCTGCAGTAACCAAATACCTGAGACTGAGTGATTTACTAAGATCAGAGATTTATTTGGCTTGTAGTTCCAAAGTCTGTGAAATCCGAAAGCATGGCCCCAGCACTTGGTGAGGGCCTTTGGGCTGCATTATCCCATGGAGGAAAGCAGGAGGTCAAGAGAGGTCCAGATCAAGATGGCGGGAGAGGGTTGAACTTGCTTCTGTAACGAATCCTCCCAGAACTGTTGCACTAGGGAGTAATTTCCCAACCCCTGAACGTTGGTGGACACATTCAAAGCATAGCACTGGTTGTGCAAAAATTAGAGTCTGTGGGATTACCTGAGCAGTAGCAGGGGATAGCTGGCTCCAGAGGCTCACACACTTGTTTCCTTGTCTGTTTCACCAGTGGTGTGTGCACTCTGAGGGTAGAGACCCACTGTCCTCCATCCTGAAGCACTGAGAACACACTTGGTACAGTCCCTGGCACACAGCTCTCCTTCTCACTGCAATCAGTATGCTCACTAGATCCAGAGCAGTAGAACCCACCTCCCCACTTTATCCTTTTCTTTCCTTCTTTCCCTCCCTCCCTCCCTCCCTCCCTCCCTTCCTTCCTTCCTTCCTTCCTTCCTTCCTTCCTTCCTTCCTTCCTTCCCTCCTTCCTTCTTTCCTTCCCTCCCTCCCTCCTTCCCTTGTTCCTCCCCTCTTAGCTTGCTTCCTTCCTCCCTCCTTCCCTCTCTCCCTTGTTCCCTTCCTTCCTTCTTTTCATGCTCCCAGACTTTAATTCCTTTTGGTTTTCCTCTTCATGTGCTTCAGGATCTGTCAGGCTTCTCCCATTTGGTCCCAGCCTCGCAAGCTCACTTCCTCCCAGCTCCTCCTCTTGGTGGAAAGACAACACTCCCTTTCCACCATTCCCAGCAGAACCCCCAGGCACCTCTCATTGACCTGACTGGGCTCATGAGTCCCCAACATTCTGGCCAGATGAGCCTAATGTTTACCAATTGACCAGGTCTGGGTCTCATGCCCACCCCAGGATTGGAGGGCAATGTCTGTTTCCCATGAGCCATGTGGACCGAGACTAGTAGAGGGGAATTTGAGGGATTTCCTCAAAGAAAATCAGGAAGCTGTTCCTGAAGAAGGAAGACTAGATGATCCTGGACAGAGGAAAACCTCAGATGTCCACTGAGGCCGGTCACTCAGGGGAGGACAAGGCAGTGGCTCCACCAGGTGGTGCTCAGACACCTTCTCTCCTACCTCTGAGCTGTTCCTCAGACCTGATTGGCTCCTGCTTCCCCGGGCTTACTGCTCACTCTGTTCCCTTGGTCTGGGACACTGCACCCCACCCCAAGCCCTGTCCATGAAGCTGACAGCTGCTCTTCCTTCAAGGTTCAGTTTAGATGTCACTTCTTCCAGGAAACCTTCCCATGATACCCTGTACTCCATGCATTGTAGCACTTGTGACACCTTGTGACAACTGCTTGGATGATTGTCTGTGTCCCCTCTACAGTGTGTATGTATTCTCTGAGGGCTCTATATGGCTTACATACTGCAGTATTTCCTGGTACCGTACCTAGTACAGTGCCTGGTACAGAACCAACTGTTGGATAAATATTTAATGGTTGAGGGTACAGTTGGCTTCCTACCCCCAAATATATTCACTAGGTCAAGGGCAGTAGACCTGTACCTTCTCCCATTTACCCTACCTCTATTCTCCTCTCCCTTTTATCCACTCACCCATCTATCCACCCATCCATGCATTCATCTACCCACCATATAGCCACTTATTCACCCACCTGTCCATCAGTCCATCCACGCATGCATCCATCCACTATCTATTCATCCATCCAACCATCCATACCCATCTCGCCATTGGTTTATATAATCAATCCACCTAAACTCGTTGGCCATTAGTCTGTGCTTTAGTTTAGGGAATATCATCGTGAATAAGGTCCTGGCCCTCAGGACTTGGCATTTGAGTTGGGACAAGAGGGACTGAAGGTGGAATGCAGTGGTAGAGTGCTTGTCTGCAGCAAGCCTGTGTTGGGCCCTGGGTTTGACTCCCAGAACTGCCATTAAAAAAAAAGAAAGTCAAGCTGGGCGCGGTGGCGCACGCCTGTAATCCCAGCACTTGGGAGGCTGAGGCAGGAAGATCGCGAGTTCAAAGCCAGCCTCAGCAACTTAGTGAGGTCCTAAGCAACTCAGTGAGACCCTGTCTCTAAATAAAATACAAAATAGGGCTGGGGATGTGGCTCAGTGGTGGAGTGCCCCTGGGTTCAATCCCCAGTACCAAAAAAAAAAAAAAAAAAAAAAAGAAAGTCAATTAGAATAGAATTGGGGCAACACATTGTATAATAAACCTGACAAGTGAGTAAATGAAAACAGATGTGGAGTTCTACAGAGAACATGGGCCATGTTGGGTGTAGGTGGTCAGACCAAGGACTTTTGGGATGTCTTTTGCACACCTTGCCCCGGGGTCTCCTATACCCAGATGCTGGAGGCAGAGAGCTTGCACTGGGGCCAGCCCAGCCCTGGAGCAGGAGAGGCACACAGGACTATATCATTGAGAAGCCATTCTCCACCAACTGACCCTTATGCTGCCCCCACATGTCTCCTCATTGATGCTGTCAACTTTTAGTTGTTTTCTTTCTTTTCATTTAAGTTAGCATCTGAAGGACTGTTCATCTAATGCTTCCCAGGGGTTCAGGATCTGAGGATCTGGGAAGACACAAAAGGCCCAGAAATGGCCACACCTAGGGGTCAAAAGACCTGGCCTGCAGTCTCAGCTCTGCCTGGCTTGCTGTGTGACTTTGGAGCACACACTGGCTATTTCTGAGCCTTGGCTTCCTTCAATGAGGGGTTAATGCAACACAGTTTCTGGAGAACCTTCAGGCTCTTATATTCTGAGAACCCATGAAACTGAACTGAGTCCAAGAACAGTGGTCTCAGCTCACATGTGCCTATGATGTCCTTTTCTTGAACTGTCCCACCTCTGGCTCTTTCAGGCCCATGCACCCAGCTGCCACCAGTCAGTCACTTTACAGTTTCCAGAGCTCTTTTCTATCTACCCCCTGTCTGCGCTTCACCAAGAAGGCCCAGAAAGGATAAGCCACATTACCCAGCACAGAGGGATGCAGGCCTTCTGAATCCCTGTGAGCTGGAGGACCATGCATTCCTATTTCCTGTTTGAGGAAGGGGTCCCAGGAAGGCACAACAGCCCTGTGCCCATCAGGACTCAGCTGTGGGTTCGGCCACCTTGGCTTCGCAACACGAGGGCTTTGTGATCTCAAGAAGCTCATCTGAGTTATTTGAAGGCATGGTTTCCTCATCTGTAAGGCAGGGATCCCAGGGTCCTATTTAATAGGAGTTTTGTGGAATAAATGGAGCAGTACGTGTGAAGTGCTTAGAACAAGTACTGGCATGTAGGAGGAAGTGCTCAACAAATAGAGCTGCTGCCGTTGTCCTCACGCTGCCCCGGGGATTGTGGTAAGGACGGCTTGAATTGCTCCTTCAATAGAAGGAGATAATAGAAAGAGGTTTTTAAACTTTGAAGTAATAGATAAGTTTAAATATTGCTTAACACAGCTGGGATTGGCAATATCAAGCAGACTCTTCTAGGCCATTGAGCTAAGGACTTTCCATGCTGAACTCTTGTTCCAGGTACAGTCAGCCCTTCACATTCCTGGGTTCTGTATCCATGGATTCAGCCAACAACAGATCAAAAACCTTCAGGAAAAAAATTGTGTCTGAACTGATCATGGACAGCTCATTATTATTCCCTAAACAATATAGTATAACAGCTATTTATATAGCATTTACATTGCATGAGGTAAGTAATCTAGAGATGATTTAAAGTACTTGGAAGGACATGCTTAGATTTTATGCAAATACTCTGCTGTTTTATATCAGGGACTTGAGTATTTGCAGATTTTGCTATCTGTGGGGGGTCCTGGAACCAATCCTCCATGAATACCAAGAGACATCAATAAAGGAAACATTCAGAGGATTTTGGTATAAATAAGCTCGTCTCAGAGAGGCCCCAGGTACTCTGGTGGCAACTGTCTGACACATCACTTTGGGCAACTGAGTTCACTGTTATCGTTGGGATCAGGAATTGTGAAATCAGGGAGACCTTGACCCCAGGGTTCTCCATGCCGTGTTCTCCATGCACGGGATTTCTGAAATGCAGTTCAGAGTCTGTCCTACAAAGTTTGGCTCATCGGAGAGTGGGACAAGTACTCTGTGGACAGAGAAGAATAAAAGAAAACAAGGCAAACTGGGAAAGAGAAAAGAAGCACAGGAAAATATGGAAGGGAGAGCATCTAGCTGGGTGCCTCTAAGTGACTGGAGGGACACAGCATGGGAGATTGGACAGGAAGAGCCAGATGCAAATAGAAACGCTCTGTCTCTCTCGGAGCCACTCAACACAGATGATGGATTGTTGGTGAGATAATCAGACTCAGAAGCTGAAATAAAAAAAGTGGATGTAGCAGGAATCATTGAACTCAAGAAGGGTGGGGTGCAGAAATGAACAGCAGCAGTGTGCTGGGAAAGCGAAGAAACCAGGGGTGTCTGTGAATGTGGAGGGGCAGAGGAGGACATCCAGGAGGGGAGCAGGCTGCAGCAGACAACCCCAACTCTTAGCCATGGTTTTTCTTTTCTTTTTTTTTTTTTTAACCTGAAAGATCATACGGATAAATTGTCTCACTTCCCTATGAGCCTGCAGTCCTTCCTTTTGGCCACTGGAGGTCGAGAGCACATTGATACTGCTTGCTTCTGATCCACCCAGTTATTTGAAATGGAGCCCTTGGAATTGGTTGGTTCAACATGGAAATCAGCAGGAAGGAGGTTTCCAGGACTTCAGTAGAATTGCAAGCGAACCAAAATGAGTAGAATGCAGAGAACAACTCATTCCATTAAGATTCTTGAAGAAAAGTTGCTGTATTTTGCATTCATTTATTGTTTTGTAAGGTTTTTTGGGGGGCAGGCGTGGTGAGGCGAGGCATTTCAAGATGAAGGAAGGAGAGAGAAACATCGTAGAGAATAATTTTCTTTCACATTAGCTGAGGTTCTCCGGAGTTTGTAAGCATTTTTCTGAAGTCAGTTGAAAGTTCAAAGTTCTTAATCCTTCAGCCAAATCAGGAATGATGGTGATGATTGTGCTGGTGATGATGATGATGGTGGTGATGATGATGGTGGTGGTGACAGTTATGGTGTTGATAATGCAACTCCACACTGAAACTTTGCCTCTTTGGACCTCAGTTTTCCCATTTGCAAAATGAGGTGGTTGTTGGATTAGAAGACATCTGGAATTTCTCCTGACTCAAAGTGTCCCTTTTATTCAATTTTTATTACAGAAAGCAAAGTGCAATTTTCTTTGTTGAAATCCTTTTTATAACCAAGGATAAGTGTATTCCAGAGAACAAAGAATTTAAGGTTATCTAGTAATACTCCTTTGAGATCTCGACTATTTGCAGGTCCATTTTACATAAAGAAACAGCTGAGGAAGTTATTTGTATATGAATAAGAAGGATATTCTCTCACAGAAGTTCCAGGAATACATGGGGAGGGGCTTTCTCATTGACATTGGAGGAAGGGGAGAGGGAGCAGAGGTCACAGCTGGAGAGGACAACTGAGGAAAGGTCAAGTTCACCCTATCACCTCTGAGAACCGGAAGGGCTTGGGGGCTGTGGCTACCTTTTGTAGTTTCCTCTTTCCCAGCCTGTGCCTGACCCCATAGGTGCAGGAAGATGTTGACGATGGTGATAATGGTAATGGTGATGGTCACAAAGAAGCTGCTATTGATGATGATTAGAATCATTTCCAGTCCTTGGAAAGTTTGTGCAACAGTAAAGAATGGCAGACACTCAGAGTGTGTCGTGGGAAGAAGCAGGAATAGACGTGGTGCAGAACTTGAGGTGGGGCAGGGAGCAAGAGGGTGGAGCCATAACAGACTGTGTATGTCTTGAACTTGTGCATCCCCAGGTCATGAAAACCTATCACATGTACCATGCGGAGAGCATCAGTGCAGAAAGCAAGCTGAAGGAAGCTGAGAAGCAAGAGGAGAAGCAGTTTAACAAGTCAGGGGACCTCAGCATGAACCTGCTCCGGCATGAGGACCGACCCCAGCGCCGCAGCTCGGTGAAGAAGATTGAGAAGATGAAGGAGAAGGTGAGTGAGGCCCCAGCCCCCAGGTGAGTGACCCCAGGAGAGACAGGGTTCAGGGCATGACAGCGAGAGCTGTGTGCTCAGCTGACATCTGACAGCCTTGGCCCCACCTCGTTCCTCTGCATCCTGCGGTGTGAGGGTGGAAGGATGCTGTAGCACTTGCTCTCTTGGAGGTCAGTGTTGTGGAATAGGCAGACTGGCCAGGCCTCTGCCAGCCCTGGTAAGGCCCAGCTGGTGCCATAGGCAACAGGCAGCTGAGGTGCTGAGCAGACTAGAGAGGTGAACTGGGGTGGCAGGATTCATGTCCAGAAAGCACATACCCAGGGTGGGAATCACCAGGCATTAGTAGAAGGCATGCTTGGTCCAGAGCCCAACTGTTGGCTAGGCACAGAGAGCAGGGCGGAGTGGGACTCAGCATGTCCCAACAAGAGAATGCAGAACTGACCACTAGGCAGCACCTGGGACCCTGGCGAAGGGCCTTTTATGAAATTGACATTGCCAAACCAAAGCCCAGAGTTTAGGATCAGCACTGAAATAATCCTCTAGCTGGGCCTTGCAGGAGGAGTTCTAGCTTTGGGGTCCTGTTGGCTGAGTTTTGCAAGTGCCACATTTATAGCACCCCCCTGAACCACAATGTTCAGATCTGACAGGGATGGCCCAAAGTCTCATCTGTCATCCATTGGTCATGGCTGCCCAGAGCGCAGTGTGGAGGGTTGTGAAGGCCTCTCTGGGCTTAGTTAGAAGTGGTGCAGTGATCGTTCTGTGATGTCTGAGATGGTAGGGTTAATGCAAATCAAAACCATATTGGAACACTGCTTCACAGCTACTTGAATGGCTAGAATAAAAGGCAAAGAGAAGTATTGATAAGAATGTGGAGATTGGGATCCTTACACACTGCTGGAGAGAATGTAACATGGTTTGTCACTTTGGAAAACAACCTGGCAGCTCCTAGAAATGTAAAACAGAGACTAATCATTCCACACCTCGGCGTCTACCCAAGAGAATTTAAAACATCCCATGCAGCCGGGTATGTGGTGCTTACTTGTAATCCCAGCAACTCAGGAGGCTGAGGCAGTAGGATTGTAAGTTCGAGACCAGTATCAGCAACTTAGTGAGACCCTGTCTCAAAATAAAGACAATGAAAAAGAGCTGAGGATGTGGCTCAGTGGTAAAGCGCCTCTAGGTTCAATCCCAGTACCAAAACAAACAACGAAAAAACACCATTTCCTTGTAAAAATGTGTTCATGAATGTTCACAGAGGCATCATCCACAATAGCCTCAAAATCAAAGCATGGACGCTTGCCCAACATGGATGAACCTTGAAATCATGCTAAGTGAAGGAAGCTGGTCACAGAAGACCACATATTGTGCAATTTAATTTGTACAAAATGTCCAGAACAGACAAATCCAAAGAGATAGAAAGTCAACTGATGGTTTATATATATATTTTGATTCATTGTACACAAATGGGACACAACTATCGTTTCTCTGGTTGTACACAAAGTAGAGTCGCACCATTTGCATTATCATAGATGCACATAGGGTCATGATATTTGTCTCATTCTATTATTTTTTCTTTTCCCAACCCCTCATTTTACTCTATACAATCTGTCCTTCCTCCATTCTTGCCTCTTTCCCACCCCCTGTTATGTATCATCATCCACTTATCAGAGAAATCATTCAGCCTTTGGTTTTTGGGATTGGCTTATTTCACTTAGCTTGATATTCTCCAAATCTAGTCAATAAATGGGCTAAGGAAATGAGCAGACACTTCGCAGAAGAGGATCTACAAGCAATCAACAGATATATGAAAAAATGCTCAACATCTTTAGTAATAAGAGAAATGCAAATCAAAACTACCCTAAGATTTCATCTCACCACAATTAGAATGTCCATTATCAAGAATATAGGCAACAGTAGGTGTTGGCGAGGATGTGGGGAAAAAGGCACACTCATACATTGCTGGTGGGGTTGCAAATTGGTGCAACCACTCTGGAAAGCAGTGTGGAGATTCCTTAGAAAACTTGGAATGGAGCCACCATTGGAGCTATCCCACTCTATGGTTTATACCCAACTGTTAGATTTCAGGGGCTGAGGAAGAAGAGAATGAGAAGTGGCTGCTAAAGGTATAGTGTTTATTTTTAGGGTGACCAAAATGTTCTAAAATTTAGGTGGTTGTGATGTTATACTCAATGAATATAGTAAAAATAAATTAAAATAAAATAACCAGGCATGAATTATAGGACTATGACGTGGAGGGAAATGTAGAGGGATAGAGAGAGGCCTCACTGGGGTTTTGAAGACTCATTTCTAGTTCAGAGTGTATACTGATTCATCACTTGGCTCTTTAACAAGTGGCTTCTCTTCTTCAGTTCTCATTTCCTCACCTATAAAATAGGAGCATTCCACTAAGATGCCCTTATGATCATCTCCAAGTATAAAATTTCCTGAGTCCACAAAGGGCTAAAAATGGTCTCAGGGTCATAGTGGGCCAAAGGAAATGGGTCAGGAATATCAAAGCTTTCCGTGGGGGTCAGGTGCATGGCTGACACAGGATATCAATGCCAGAGGGAGTCTGCTGGAGGTTCTTGGACTAAGAGGACCTTGGAGAAAAGTCAAGGAAAGTCTCTGAAAAAAATTAAAAGACTGGCCAGGCATGGTGGTGTATGCCTGTGATCCCAGTGGCTCTGGAGGCTGAGGTGAGAGAATCACAAGTTCAAGGTCAGGCTAGGCAACTTAGCGAGGCCCTCAGCAACTTAGACCCTATTGCAAAATAAAAAAATAAAAAGGGCTTGGGGTGTGGCTCAGTGGTGGACTGTCCCTGGGTTTGATCCCCAGTGCTGGGGGGAAAAAGAAGACTGCTACAAGTGGAAGTGGAATAAGGAAGGTTTGAGAGGGTCTCGGTGAGAGAGGAGAACCCTGTTTCTATCAGGAGACTTTTGTTTTACTCAGCCCTGGGAGTCATCAGTCTGAAAGTTGATCTCTCCACCCTGCTTTCTCCTTGCTCTTCCCTGCCTGGCTGGCCCAGGACAGAGCAGCTCCTGGGAAGCAGTTATGCACCCAGGTGACACCTCTGGCTGTCTGGCTTCATCTCTCCCCCAACTCAAACCCACACAGCCATTCTCCCCACTTCCTCCTCCCTCTGCTCCTTCTGTCAGTGAAAACCATCCAGCACATACCTTGGATGGGACCATTACAGGTACTGCAGACCCAGCAGGGGACAAGACTGGTCTAGTTCCTGACTTCATAGAACTTACTTTTGGAAAGGGACACTAGACAATCAACGAGTAGACAGATTTTTATATATATAAAATTTCAGATGGTGGGAAGGGCTTGAAAGAAAACAGCAGGGCAAGGGGGAAGATGGAGGAAGAGGAGCAGTGGAGGTGCTGGGGGTGCATCCGGGGCCAAGGAGTCATCAAAGGCCAATGTGACCTTGGGTAAGAGCCTGAGTGACAGGGAGCAGAGCAGGTGGGGATTCAGGGGGGTGACCACAGTGAGGCTGAAGGCCTGGAGGCAGGAGTGAACTTCGTCTCTTGAAGGTTGGACAAAGGAGTCTGGGAGAGGGAGGCAGAGCATGCAGGAAGATGGGGCTGGAGAAGTGGACAGGAGACAGGTCATGGAGGGCTTCCCAGGCCATCATGAGCAGCGTGGGAAGCCACCGGAAGGTGCTGAGTAGATATCTTATTTCTAAACCACCCTTATACCACCAAACAGCAGCTGGGCACCACCCAGCATCACTGGCTGCAGGTGCCCCGCAAGGTGAACTTGATACAGGGTCCAAACCTTACTCCCTGGCATGGAGGCATCCATAGGTGTGGGCTCAGCCCTGACATCTACTCTTTTCTCCTTCCAGAGGCAGGCAAAGTATTCTGAGAACAAGCTGAAATGCACAAAGGCCCGGAATGATTACCTGCTGAATCTGGCAGCCACCAACGCAGCTATAAGCAAATACTACATTCACGATGTTTCCGATCTGATCGATGTGAGCACCCTGGGGAGCCTGGGACTAATGGGGCCAGCCTAAGGCTGGTGCATCTCAGCAGCTGAGGGAGGGACTGGACTTGGTCCTTAACTGAGGCTGATGTGCAGGGTGGCCAGGTCTTTGAGCCCTGCTGGAGTGGGAGGGACGTGGGTGGGGGCTGGGCTGTGTGTGATCCCTTAGGATTTCTACTTCATGGGTGAGGCGAGCCTCGGGTGGACCCTCCAGGCTTGGCTTGGGCAGTCATGAGTGTATTCAGCACAGCTTCCCAGGCACGCTGCTCTGCACCAGGTCCTTTGCTGGGTGAGAGGGTTATGGAGTGGATCGTTCACAGTTGATGCCCTTGGGGAATCTCAGTTGTAGTAAAGGAGATGTTAATATATCCAGCGCCCCAGGTCCAATCCATCAGACACACGTGAAGGAAGATAGTGAGTCAGACCGTGGCACAGATCAGCCTAAGCAGATGGAGAGGGTGTACTGATCTGCAGTGCCGGCTGGGGACAGCAGGCTTGGAGGAAGAACGCTGTGAGTGGCAGGGTCAGAGAGGGCTTCTGGGTCATCTGTGTTGAGCCCAGACTCTTCCTCTCATCTCCACCTTCCTGCACGGCTGGGCTCTGTAGATGCTCAGTAAAGATTCAGCTCTGGTCACAGAATCCTTTTCCTCTGGCCTTGGTGTGTCCTGCAAAGAAGTCAGTAGGTCTTTGTTTTTCCCTCGGCTGCAGAGGGGACCCATTATTACGATCCTAATGGGAGGGAGACACTGAGCCTTCCAGATAGCCTAAGACCAGACCTTCCCTCTTTCCTGCCTCTCAATTTTCTTTCTGGCTTTTTCATTCATTCATTTACCCAATATTTATTAAGCACCTACTGTGGTCTAGGATGTGAGGTGCTGCAGTGGGCTAGAGCCAGCAGGTCTGCCTGCATGGAGCACGCCCTGAAGGCGTAGTTGCAGGGGTCACAGTAAGAGATGCAGGGAGACCTGGGCCGCAAAGCAGGGACATCTAACACAAACTCCAAGTGTGGAGGACATCAAGGAGGGCTTTCTGGAGAAAGTGAACTGTAAGCTGAATCTGGAGGGAAGAATGTTCCAGACAGAGGAAATAGGTGTGAAAATCTATGGATGAGAAGGACCGTGGTGAATTTGGGGAGCTGAGAGAAGCACTGATATTGTGCAAATCTCAACCCCCACTTTCTCTGCGGGCTTTGGAGCGGTTTGTGTGCAAGTGCTGTGGAATGGGAGGTGATTTTAAGTCACCCTCCTGGCTGTCATCCACACCCTCTGTCCTTGCCTCTTCCCAAGTGCTGTGATTTGGGCTTTCACGCCAGCCTGGCCCGCACCTTCCGGACCTACCTCTCAGCCGAGTACAACTTGGAGACCTCGCGCCACGAGGGGCTGGATGTGATTGAGAACGCCGTGGACAGCTTGGATTCCCGGAGCGACAAGCACACGGTGATGGACATGTGCAACCAGGTCTTCTGCCCTCCGCTCAAGTTCGAGTTCCAGCCCCACATGGGGGATGAGGTAGGTTTCCGCAGGAGGCCAGGCTTGAGGCTGTGTCTCAGGTTCATTTTCTGTTGCAAAATACGTAAGACCATGAAATCTGGAAAGAGCAAAGATTTATTTAGCCCTGGTTCTGGAGGCTGGGGAGTCCGAGAGCATGGTGCTGTTTCCGCTCAGCGTCTGGTAAGGCCCTTCTTGTTGCATAGTAACATGACACAGGATGCCACGTGGCCAGACAGAGCAAGCATACTAGCTCACATCTGCCTCCTCCTAGTTTTTAAAAAATCACTAAGGCCATTCTGGGGTCCCCACCTTCAAGACCTCGTCTAATCCTAGTTACCTCCCAAAGGTCCCACTTCCAAATACCACAAACATGATTTTGAGGGTTAAGTTTCCAACATGTGAATTTTGGGGGGACTCATGGAAACCATAGTCTGCTTCTATTCTCTCCCATCCTGCCGGTGCCTTGGTGGGAGGAGAACAACAGTCCTGGTTGCATATGCAGAATGTGCATCTCAGAGGCCTAGGGTCAGATTCCTGGTTCATGAGCTTTTCTAGCAGAGGAATTTATCACTGATACCTTTATCTAGTTGGATCAAATCCCCACGTTCAGAATTATGGAACTTAGCCTCCCTTAGAATCCCTCCCAGGTGTGTCTGGAAGACTCCATGGATTCCTAGTGTGCATGGAAACATTCTCATTGTTATTCCCTCTGATGCCCTTGGATCATGTACTGCTGGCCTCATCACAGCCTCCTATAGCTACCCTGGCCAGGGTACTGCCTTCCTGATCCTGTGAACCCTGGGACACCAGACAATTGAGTTCTCTTCAGTGCTTATATTATTCAGTTTGATTGATTTTTCGTACTGGGGCTTAAACCCTGGGGCATTTAACCACTGAGCCACATCCCCAGCCCTTTTAAATATCTTATTTAGAGACAGGGTTTTGCTAAGTTGCTTAGAGCCTCACTCAATTGCTGAGGCTAGCTTTGAACTCAGGATCCTCATGCCTCAGCCTCCTGAGTCACTGGGATTATAGGAATGCCATACTGTGCCTGGCCTTCAGATTCTTGCTATGTCTGAAAATGAAGAAAAGAAAGAATGAATGAAGGAACGAAGGAAAGAAGGAAGGAAGGAAAAAAGGAAGGAAGGAAGGAAGGAAGGAAGGAAGGAAGGAAGGAAGGAAGGAAGGAAGGAAAGGGAAGGAACTTGTCACTATCCCCAAGGCAGCACTACTAGTACTCAGGTTACACAAAATCCCTGATGCAAATAGCTCCCTGAGTTTTTCTGTATCATTCCTTCCTTTGGGAATTGGAGTGGGAGTGGAGACCCGGACCAACAAGGTACCAGAACCAGCCAGCCTCTGAATCCAGGTGGGAGTTCAGCTGGATTGAGGGCCGTCCGAGGGCACCTGGGGAGGGACAAGAGGCACATGGAAATGGCCTTGGTGGCATCCTCTAGAAGGTTCCTCCCACTTTCTTCATTTGCAAAAGAGAGGCCTTCTGCTGGTGGTGCTGCTGCTCCTGGCACACCACTCTGCCTTCATGTCTGCCCTCTTGGCCCCTCACCTTGACCCGAAAATCCTGGCCTCATCGCCAACACTATGAAGTTCCAGTTGTCTAGTCAGTGATAAATAACTAACTTTGTCGACAGTCCCTTAGGATCTTAGCTACATCCTAGAAGGAGTGAGATGCTAAGCACACTAGGTAGCCCAACCCACAGGTAGCAATAGAGCCCCGGATGGGAAGGTGCAGGGAGAACAGTAGAATCATCCTTTAGTATCCATGGTTCCAGGGTCTCCCATGGAAACCAAAATATGAGGATGCCCAGGTCCCTGTTGAACATGGCCTAGTTTTTGCACAGAACCTACATGTCCTCCTGTGTACTTTAAGTCATCTCTGGGTGACTTATAATGCCCAGTACAATGTAAGTGCTTTACCAATAGTTGCTGTGCTGAATTGTTTAGGGAACAAGAGAGAAATGTCAGTACAGAGGCCATTTTCCCCCATGGATGTTTTCTGTCCTTGGTCGAGTGAATCTGTGGATGTCGACCCCGTGGACATGGAGGACCAGGTGCTCCTTTGTCAGTTCGCCCCTCCGCCTCCCTCGATTGGCTGGGGTGAAGAAGAGCGTCGAGTGCTCTGGCTTTGGCTGCCTCTCTGAACCACGTCTGTGGGCCTTGCAAGCGCTCCACCTACTGATTCACCCTTTCCATTGGCTTTGCCTACACGGTGGTTTTTTTCTCACCACAACTTCCTGCTTTGAAATTAATGAATTTGTTTCACTTAACAAGATCATGGTAAAGCTCTTTGTAAACCCACAAGCATCGCACACATGTAGAAGACTGTGGCTGAGGGGCTTCCCTGGCAGTGGCAGAGGGTACCCTTTTCCCATTGCTACATGAGCTGAGTGACCTTGCAAAGGTTGCTTGCCCTTGCTGAGCCTGTCTCATGGGCTGTGGAGGTGGGCATTCATGTAACCCCTGCCCTAGCTCCATGCAGGTGAGGAGGGTAGTGTGCAAGCCGGTGACGCTGTCCTCCTGCAGGTGTGCCAGGTCAGCGCACAGCAGCCGGTGCAGACGGAGCTTCTCGTGCGGTACCACCAGCTGCAGTCCAGACTGGCCACTCTCAAGATTGAGAACGAGGAGGTGAGTGAGCCCCTGCCTGGGAGAGATTTCCTCACAAAGACTTTTCTCCTGGGGAGTCCACTCTTAATAGGGAACGCATCCCAGATGATGGCTGTTCAGTAAGATGAAGAATTGTACAACCTTGACTACCATATACTCCAAGAATCTATAGTGGCCTGGGAAATGCTCATGAGATGTTAAGTGAAGGCGAAGCAGAGGAAGGAGGACTCTGTGTTCAGGGTGCTCACAAGTAGGGTCAGCAGAAGTCTGTGGGTGTGTAGCTGTGTATCCACAGGTGTAGAAAAGAGACCAGAGGGAAATACTTCCAAATGTCAACAGTGGTTGTGTGTCCGCTGTGGGATTTGGGGTGACATCTGTTGACTTCTTTGTGATTTTTTCTGTTTAATGCAATGAGTTCCTGTTTTTAATCATCAGACGTCCTAGTAGGTATTTGAAATTACACAATGAAATAAGCAACCCAGGGCGCTCTAGATGCTTCATGGCTTTTGAGCCAGCCTCAGCATACCTGGCATACCTCTGCAAAGCCTGGTGGCAAGGCTTCACCACTGGGTGCGTGCAGGTAGAAATCCAGCTGAGCTGGGTCCACTTCGATGTGGACTGAAGAGGTCAAATGATGTCCTTCTTCCTTCCAAGGAGGACATCAACCAACCAGAGGCTCCTGGAGAAAGGGGAAGTGTCACCCAAGGTTGTGGACAGGTTTATCCTTGAGAAGCGAAGTCATGGTGGGAGGTGAGAAGACACAGTCTCTGTCTCAGCTCTCAAGGGGGTTGTCCTGGGCAGAGAGAGCAGGTGTGCTTTACTCCTCCACAAAGACAGAGTAAGGACAAATGACAGACAGATTGTAGCTCAGGACGATGACGAATCAAAGCAGTCCTGGGGGAGGGAGGTTATGTGGAGACAAATGGTGCACTTGGTTCTCAAACCTAGCAAGAGACAGGAGGTGGGCAGAGTGTTTTCTTTCTTTTTTTATGTCCTCCATCTTCCCCCAAAGGACTTTAAATTGTTTACATGGAGCATTATGTGGATAATAATGTTAATGGAATTTAAATTGGAAATCAGGGTCACACAGAAGAGAATGAAGCAAATGTTCCTCTCTGTGGACTGTTAATGGGCATGACTATCCTTAAATTTAAACCTGACCTTCCTGTCATTCTGTGGTAGAAGGAAGAGTTTATTCATTTAAAGGTTTATTCATTCCTTTATTCATTCAACAAGCATTGGAATACTTACTGAGCACATACTATTTGCTAAACATTGTTCTAGACAGAGAAAGAAGTGAGTGAACACAACATAGTACCTCCTCTCACAGAATTTTCTGGGGAGAGTAACAGATAAAAACTAAAACACAAAATAAACTTATAAACAATTGAGTTTGGAAAAATACCAGATAGCGTAGGCACTGGGTTAAGACAACCCATAGGGACTGATGTCATTAGAAGGTGACATTTCAGCTGAGCTTACATGACAAGAGAGCTTGAGTGGTGATAATTTTACAACAAATGTCAATGCAGTTTTTACCTTGACTATTTTTGGAGTGACCTTCCATGGCAGTGTAGCGTCTGCCATTTAAACCAGGCAGCAAGGGGCCTGTGAGGTGGGGGCTCTCATCCCCAGCTTTTGTAGCCTTTGCGGTTTCACTGGACTCCAGGAGAGAGGTCGGAGTCCTAACAAAACAGCCTCAGCCTCAGCCTCAGCAGCGGTCATTGTCACGGAGCCTCCCTCCCTCAGCGTTGCTCTTGATAAGGGTCCGTTAGCAGGCGGCTGGAGCACCACTGCCCACCATTTCCCATACTTTGTCCCCTCCCTCCTCTGAGCAAAGAGAATCCAGAGCACCTCCAGTGCTGTCCCTACTCGAGTGATCACCTCCCATTGCAGGAGCTGGTTTGGGGCAGCATAACCAGGCAAAGAAGAACACACCTCGAAACCTGTGGCCCTGTGTGTCACAGCATCCCCCAGGGTCCCTGGCGGAAGCCATACCGTGAAATGACATTAGATGGGGTACCCTGGCTTCTCCCGCAGCCAGCTGTGCAGTTTTTTTTTTTTTTTGG
>JAJEJO010002296.1:17332-32896 GCA_020662805.1 Glaucomys volans | reverse complement strand
TCAGCCTCCCAAGTGCTGGGATTACAGGCGTGTGCCACCACACCCGGGAGCTGTGCAGTTTTGAACCGATTACTAGTTCCCTTTGCTTTGCACCTCAGTGCAATAGGAATGATCCTCTTGGCCCGGCCAGTCTCCTAGAGGCTTTATGTGAAAGAATAAATTGGAGAAAACACTTTAAAGTGTCAGAAAGAATAAAGGGCTCTTGTGGGTATGCTGTTTCCCCAGGTTAGAAAAACCCTGGATGCCACCATGCAGACCTTACAAGACATGCTGACCGTGGAGGACTTTGATGTCTCCGATGCCTTCCAACACAGCCGATCCACAGAGTCTGTGAAGTCAGCTGCCTCGGAGACCTACATGAGCAAGGTCAACGTTGCCAAGAGGAGGGCCAACCAGCAGGAGACCGAGATGTTTTATTTTACAGTAGGTGGCATCCCAGATCCAGAACCCACTGTCTGCGCTTCTTGGTGGTGCTGTTTGGGAGTGGCCAGATGGAGTAAGGGCAGCAAAACCACCCGGGCCAATTAGACCTAAGAACCTTCCAACATGCTGTAACATTAAGTTGCCCAGCTGAACATACCTGAATGCAGACAGTGAATTATCAGTGGGTAGTATTGACATTGATCTTGGGTGGTGGTCGTTTGTAGAAAAAAAAAATCAAAGATAAAGTTCCATTCAGTTGGGTTAGTAAAATATGAATAAAAGAGTCAGGCATAAGTCCTAAAATCATACATATGTTTTATTGTGTTGAATTGTGTTCAATTTGGGTGTAGGTTTTAGAAATGTCCTCAGCAATCCAAGCATATTGCTCATGAGTTGCTAGCTTCCCACCTAAAATCCTCACCTTCCATTTTGACGGGGGGCAGGGAGGAGCAAGGAGAAGAGGAAAGGGTCTTATAGTTGAACTTGGGTTTATTGAATGTGGAGTATTGGAATTGTAAGGGAGCTATTTTTCAGGATGAAAAGTTCCCCCCTTCCCCAAAGAGCCCTTCTATTTGGGTTGTGGCTGGCTTTGGGTTTAGGTTTTCTCTTATCTCTGTTACCTTCTAAAATATACACACTAGGATTTCTGGCCATTGATCTAGATTCTGTTCTCTGGGGTGACCCAGAGGGAGGCTAATTCTTCAGTCTTTCCATGGCTGCGGGGAGCTGGGTTTTCATTTCTCCAGGTCAAATTCGCTGATTCTTTCAGTCTTGTCTTAAAACCTTTTGTTCTGAGTAGGCTGAGTATCCCAGTGACTTCCTGAACTCGTTCTACTTGTTAGTACCTCTTCTGCATCAAGACAGCCTTGGTCTGACCAGCACAGAACAGAGCAACATTTCCACTCCCTCCATATAAGGAGCTATGCTCCTATTCATATGTCCTAGGATCATCTTCATTGTTTATTTTTATTTTAAAACTAAATTAATATCTGTTAAACCTCTCTTCTGTGTGCATAGCCATGAGCCAGGCCTCCCTTCTCTTGAAAGCTCTGTAAGAGATGTCTTGGATAGTTCTCAGGTCTGTTACCACTTATCTGTCCTCTTGATGAATTCATTTCATGGTTCCAGATGATCAATATAATTATGTACGAGTTCAACATATGTACTGTCCTGTCAGATGTGAACATGCCCCCTATACCTTAAGGTTTGTCAATAAAAAAAATGAAATAAGTGTACCAGGGCCAATGCCTAAGAGAGACAGACTATGCAGCCAGGCTGACACTGATTGGATTATGCTCACTTTGCCCATCACAGACCCACCCAATTCTCACATCTGACTCCATCTTGGCCTCATCAAATTCTTTGTTGAAAACCAGTAGTCACACATACCTCATTTCTTCCACCAACATTCTCTGACCTTATCAAGAAAGAAAACAAAGCTGATCTTTGTCAGCCCATCCCAATTCCTGGCAATCACCACTTCCACTGGGGGCCTACTGTGTTCACAAAGACAACGATGGGCTAGAAAGATGAGTGAGAAGTGTGAACATGTATGACTAGTAACTCACTTTGGCAGTAGAGGCAAAGAAATCTTCGTGGTAGAAGCAGAAAAGGGGTTCAGACTGCTTGAAGTTAAAAGAATTCTGTAGGGTCTTTGACTAAGTGTCAGAATACACTGTATTTTTTCCTTAATCAACTCATCAACCTGGTTGGCTGGGCCACTCTCTCACAACTTGTTGCTATAACATTATTTTAAACCTTTTTAATGATACTTTTAATGCAAACATGAATACAATCTGATGGCTTTTTTTCTTTCATCAGTCACCTGGGTGAAGTTTGTGTGTGCAGGTCACAGAGCCTCAGGGGATAATTGATACTGGCTGGAAGATAACATGGTGGAGCCTGAGTTACCGTGATCAGAATTCCCCTGCCAGGGGCCATTCAGGCATAGTGGACAGAGTAGTTGCTTACGCCTCAGCTCTGCTTCTTATGAATTCTTTGATGTGATTAAAGAGGTGGTATGACTGGAAGCACTGGTGGAGAACCTCTGGGGAGCAGGAAATGTTTGTTTAAAATGCAGGCTCTCAGACCACCACCCTCCCCAAGATGGGATCCTGGAATTTTGAATGCTTCTGGGCCTCCATGCATCCCCCCAGGTGAGAAGTGAGACTGGGTTGACATCTCTCCACCTGGTTATGAGGCCACCTGTCCTTTTGCCCACACTTGGATCAACACAGAGTCCATCTTAGCTTATACAGAGGAACACAGGAAGGCCCAGAAATGTTCAGTGTTTTGCTCAAGGTCACACAGTGAGCCAGCACAGCTCTGGGCTTCTGTTTTCTTCTGGGTGGAAAAGACATGGGATGCTTTTGCCATTTGCTGTCCAAGAATGTTGGCAGTTTCTAGTGCACTTGTGTAAACCATGCTGCATGCTCTACAAATGCAAAGAGTGACTCTGAGCACCAATGAACCAGGTCCTTAGAGATAAGGAGCGTGGGTCAGGCAGAGGGTGCTGTGCGTTCCCACCACATGGTCACTCCAGAAGCCACCAAGATGGGCCAGGGTGAGATAGCCCCAGTTTTATTTGTGTCTGTGTCAATTCTTTTCCCTGGGAATCCTTCCCAGACCACTGTCTTCAAGGGGAAAATAGTGACACTAGGGACCTTCTTCTCCAGGACAAATTGCAATGGTCCTTCTAAGACTTTTTCCTCTCCGCCCGATTGGAGTGTGTTTGCTGGGTCAGGAGAGTGGATTTCGTTGTTGTAAACCAGCTGGCCGGATTGGGACAGTGACATCTGCTCCTGGACCTCACTCTCAGAGCTTCTGCAACTGCCACACCCTCTGCTTGCCAAGCTCTTTCCTCACCTCCCCACATGGCCCTTTCCAGCTTCAGGCTTGGCCCAAATGCCTCTTTAGCAGTGACAGCTATGGGGATTCCCAACCCGCTCTTTCTGCTTCCTTTTTTTTCCATAGTATTCACTAGCAGTTGGCATTTTACTTACCTTTTTGGTTCATTTATTGCCTCTCTGCCCATCTTGGATGGTATGGCCCAGGAGGCAGGGATTTAGCTAAACTCCTGCCTCTGGGTGCTCACAATCCAGCTAAGGCAGGCCCTGGCAGGGTTCTGGGCCTGGGTTCCTGGCGTATAGGCCTGGTGAGAAAAAAAAAGGCTGCTCCTTGTGTGGAGGCGAGGCTGAGGCCCAGGCCGAGTGTGGGCAGGTGACCATATTTCTGTTCTGGAAGGTTCTTGTCCCTCAGCACTGCCCCAGACTGCACTGAGCAAAACCTAGAAGGCAGTCTGGGGCTAGTCCACTATTGCCTTTCTGTGGCACCTTGGGCAAGTCACTTTTCTGTGCCCACCTTGCCTCATCCACAGGAAGAAGAAAATCATATTGCCCGATGCACTTTGGACTCTCTCAATAGGAAGGTCTCTCTAGGGCCCTTTAGAGTGTGGGAAGATGGAGGAAAGGCTTGCTCTCTGGCTTCTCTTTGCCAGCTCTCTAGCTGTAGCTGCTTGGTCATCAGGAAGGCTCCCAGTTTTTTTGTTCTTGGCCCAGAAACACAGCAGAGCTTTGGTAACCAAAGAAGCCCTTTGCTTTGTGCTACCCACAGCCCTTACCTAAGAAAGGCAGATTTCATGGCTCCCAACCTCCAGGGCTTCCTTTGTGTTCCCAGACCCTATCTTAAAGCCTAGAGTGCCCCAAGGACTGGCAGCTACTTGGACAGCTAGGAGCAGATGCAAAGACCTGGGGTCCTCCAACATGACCTGATCTCCCTGCCCAGAGGTCAGTTCCAGAGGCAGAAATCCCAGCACTTGCCCTCTAATTTCCTTTGACCCTGTGTCTTACAGAAATTTAAAGAATATGTGAATGGCAGCAACCTCATCACCAAGCTACAGGCCAAACACGACTTACTCAAGCAGACGCTGGGCGAAGGTGAGTTGGGTGGTGGAGGCCCCCAGGAGGGGCCGTGTTCCCCACTAGATCCTGTTGTATTCCCTGGGTCTGCTGAGCTGTTTAAGCATGAGACCCTGAGCCCGTGGCAGAATGGGGCCTGGTACTTCTCCTGCCTGCCAGGACTGGGCAGCTGGGAAAATTTTGTCTAGTCGGGCTGCTGAAAATAGAAGGTAATCATGGGTCTTAGTTTAGGATATGGGGGAAGGTCAAGGTCAAGTAGTCATTAGGTAGTAGGTGCCCTTTTGGCAGCAGGTTCAAAGAAAAGTTATAGGAAGCACAGGGGCTTTTTGGCCACCTTTGATTAGAAGTGAATTTCTTTTTATTTATTTATTTATTTTTTTTGGCGGTGCTGGGGATTGAACCAGGGCCTTGTGCTTGCGAGACAGGCACTCTACCACCTGAGCTATATCCCCAGCCCAGAAGTGAATTTCTTAATGTGGTTGACCCCAGGCACACTAATATAAAAGCAGCTAGGTTCCCTGTTACAAATGATGCTCCTGGCATGTTGGGAACACTAACATACATCCTTTTCTACCCTTGGCTATTGCTATGTCATTTTATTGGCCAGAGAACTCTGTTTATCATTGTTTCAATTTACCATGAGCCTTAGATCTATGACCTTTTTATTGCTCTGAGGTTTGGGTATTCTGTAAGCTACGGAGCTTATACCTGGATAAGGTGGTTTTTCAGGTTACTCAGGTCCTCAAGGATTAATAAATGCATTGTCTATAACTGGGATGGGATAAACCTTTCAGGCCCAAACTTAATAGCCCATCATAGAGCGAAACAGCCACCAGGACTAGACAGTCTGACCTTCTAGAAAATGGCCCAGGTACCAACTATAAAATATGTCTTAAAAATCTCAGCAGGCCTCAGGAGGTTAGGAACAGGGCATTTTTTGATTTCTGACATTTATCGGAAGTTGAGATACTTTATTCCTCAAGATGTTGATAACGGGGTTCTTAAGAGCTAGAATGTGACTATAAAGCTGAAGGATCCTGCTGGGCACAGTGGCACACACCTGCAATCCCAGCAACTTGGGATATGAAGGCAGGAAGATCGCGAGTTCAAGGCCAGCCTCAGCAACTTAGTGAGGTCCTAAGCACCTTAGCAAGGCACTTGCTCAAAATAAAATATAAAAAGGACTGGGAATGTAGCTCAGTGATAGAGCATCCCTAGGTTCAATCCAAAAACAAAACAAAAAGCTGAAGGATCATATGTTAGATGTGTTAGATTCCTTGCTAGAGGAAGGTCTTCCCTGAGTGTGGTCTGATTCTATTCCCATGTCCTAAACCCTTTGATTCCTGCCTCTTCCCTTCTTCTCTCCCCACCCCCTGGGTCTGCTCGTCTATCTAAAAGCACAGGCACTGTGCATGCCCAGGCCTGGGGATACCATGGTGCACAAGACAGATAAGGTTCCTACCCTTATGGGGAAGAGACCTCAGCAATCTGCAGTCATGCATCGCTTAATGATGGAGAAAGGTTCTGAGAAACATACTGTTAGGCGATTTCACCGTTGTGCAGGTATCATGGGGTGCTCTTGTACAGATTTGCCATCCTCAGAGTGGGAGACTAGACCATATTCTACTATGTGTGTGTGTGAGATAGCCTGGTCCTAGGGCCATGATAAACAAGGCAACATGAAATTAAATTAAGCAAAAGAGAAAATGACGTGATTAAGACACTGAACACAAGATACCTGAGGCTGTTGCTAGAGTAACAGAGCATACTGCTTCTTAGTCAACTTCTGCTTGGTTGGAGTACATTCTAAAATAATCATAAAGAGTATACTAAGCTCTGCGTGATGGTGCAAGCCTGTAATCCCAGCAGCTCGGGAGGCTGAGGCAAGAGGATTACAGGTCCAAAGCCAGCCTCAGCAACTTAGCAAGGCCCTAAGCAACTCAGTGAGACCCTGTCTCTAAATAAACAATAAAAAGGGCTGGGAGTGTGGCTCAGTGGTTAAGCACCTCTGGGGTCCATCCCTGGTACCAAAAAAAAAAAAAGGTATACTATAGTAAATATATACATGAGTAATATAGTTGTTTATTATCATTACCAAGAATTATGTACTGTACCTAATTGTAAGTGCTTCACTTTTACATAGTAAAGTATAGTAGGCTCACACCAGCATCACCACAAACATGTGAGAAATGGGGCCTGAGAAATTGTGGCTCAGTGGTAGAGCACTTGCCTAGCATGCATGAGGCACTGGGTTCAGTTCTCAGCACCGCATATAAATAAAATAAAGGTCCATTGACAACTAAAACAATATTTTAAAACATATGAGAAATGCATTGTATGACAATGACATTGTGATGGTTATGATGTTACTAGGTGATGGACATTTTTTGACTGCATTATAATCTTATGGGACCACTTTCATTCTGTCATTGACCAAAATGTCATTATGCAGCTCATGAGTATACTGAGTAGAGTCATAATTGTGATAAGCCCCATCAATGACAGATTTGGGCCAAGGTAGAGACCTGTATATGGTGGGGGCGATCACCTCCTCCAGGAGGTGACATCCAAGTTAAGGCTGAAGGCTGAGAAGGTGTCAATCACATGTAATAATTGGGGAAAGAGAGTTGGGGCAGAGGGAGCCGCATTTGTGCTGGCAGGAAGGGATGTGGCGAGTTAGAAGAACTAGTGATCGGCAGTGTGGCCGGCCCGCAGGGAGTCTGTAAAAAACTGGATGGTTTTGGAGTCCAGAAGAAGTGGAGTAGGAAGCACCTTCCAAGGTCCACTGTAAGTGGTCACAGTTGACAGCAACCCTGAAGGAAATGATGGGCTTTATAGGCAACTCTCCTCATCTGGAACAATCCTAGGTCATGGATGGACCCCTGTCATGGGATTCCATTGGCGCTTGTAGGAGGTCTTGGGTCTGCATGAAAATTTAACTCAACCTGGTGTCTAGTTTGGATTTGCCACAGATCCAAACACATGAACAAAGTAAGCAGAACAAGTTCACCTGTTGTCTCTAGCTTTGCTCCTATCTTGCTCAGATCTTTGATTCTAGTTCAACCCACTGTTCCTTGTAATGACTGGTGACCTTGGACAGATTTAAGGAGCTGTCAATTCACTCCAAGTTACTGTCTATTCCCCTTAATTCTCTCTCTGTCCCCATGTCACTGTGTTTTCTGGAGAAAAAAATAAGTGCTCATCTCTTTCTTCTAGAAGTCCCTTCGTGTGTGTGCTGGATGGGATTCTAGAATCTAGAGCCGTACTGTCCAGCATGGAAGGCACCGGCCACCTGTGGCTATTGAACACTTGAAACATGAATTGAGATGTGAGAAAATTCATTGAGATAGACAAAATGAATGCCAGATTTCAATGTTAGTACACAATCAAGAATATAAAATATCTTATTGATTTTTATATTGACACATTGAATTGATAATATTGATATATTGAGCCAAATATATTCTTTACATTAATTTCACCTGTTTCTCTTTTGAAATGTGCCTACTAGAAATTGTGGCTTGCATTATATTTCTATTGGACAACCTGGGTCCAGAGATTCTCAGCTGGGGGCATTTCTGTCCTTACAGGGGTGTAATTTTTAGATAATCACAATGATTGGGAAACAAATGCTATTGGTATTGAGTAAGCATGATCCAGGGATACAAGCATCTACAATGCCCTAGATAGTTAACAGAATGAAGGATACTGAGGCCCAAAGAAAGGACGTGACTTGTCCAAGGTCACGCTGTGACTTGTTAAAAGAGTTAACATTAGGACTAAGACCTCTGCCTTTTTAGTACAGTTTTGTTAGGAAGAAGAATATACTGTTTAGTCTTTTCATTTTGAGGACCACATCCCTGACCAGAGAGCTGTCTTCTAAGGTGTGGGATCTCTGAAACCCAGAAGGAAGGGATGCTGAGAAAAGCCAAGCATCACCTTTAAGGAGTCACTGAGTCTGAAACAAATTCCACTGGGGCATCTAATCTTCGTTAATCCCATGTAATCCCATGTGTGTGTGGGTGGACCCGGTTTCCTAGGAAAAGCTCAGATATGACGCCAGACAGCTGGACTAGAGTCCAAGCTGTACACTTTATCAGGGACTTGGGAAAGTCACTCCATCTGTTAAATCATTTTGCTTATCAGGGATTACGGGGTTGACACCCTGTGTGCAATTGTACCGTGGCACTATTGAATGTCACACTATGGCACACTCTACCTTTTGGACTATTATAATCATTTAGCACTGAGCTTCTTGAAGGTAAAGGATCTGTTTGTTCATGTACTCAATCAAAAAATATTTATTGAGCACATGATTTGTGCCAAATGCTGTCCAAGACAGAAATTTTAAAAACAGATGAGATTCCTTCTCTCATAGAATGCAGTGTTTTTTTATTGAAGATAGACTGGGAATAGACAAATAAATAACAAGCAAGAAAAATCGATGCTAAGCCCTATGAAGAGAGAAGTTATATAGAGAAAGGTGACATAAGGAGATTAGTGTCTGCTTTAGATAGAGGAAGTATTTTTCTGCTCCCAACTTTTCAGCTGAGACCCAGAAGGCAAGCAGAAGCCAGACAAGCAAGAATTCCAGGAAGTGAATGCAAAGGCCTGTTTGAGGACCACGCAGAAAGAATTTGTGTCAGGAACATGGGGCTCAAAAGAGAAAGTGATCCAGACAGTTGCAGTAGTAGCCTTCAGGATCAACTCAGGTCTCAAAAGCCTTTAAAAAACAGTAAGAGGCTTGGTTTTATTCTGCGTGCAGTGGGAGGTTTTGGGCAGGTTCTAAGCAAGGGAATGGCATAATATGATTGCAGTTTAAAGAGATTTATTACTCACCATTTGGATGAGGCCAGGATGGATTGTAGTGGATAGATAAACTGAGTCAAAGGAACATGGTCCAAGCTCTATTGAGATAGAGGGAAGTGGGCAGATTTAAGAAGGAAATAGCTTTCAAGGATGATTCTTACACTTCTGGCATAAACAAGTGAGTGGGTAGCCCACTTATGGAGATTTTGAAGACTTGGTAGGACTAGGTTTGGGGCATGGAAATGGTGTGTTTGATTTAAGGTGTGAGATCCTCAGAGGACAACCTGTAAGGGAATGGATAAAGAAAATTTGGTCTGTCCATACAGTGAAACATTTTTCAGCCAAAATAAGAAAGGAATTACTTAATCATTCTATGTGGACGAACCTCAAAAACATTATGCTAATTGGAAAGTGCCCGATTGCAGAAGGTCACAAATCATATAGAGTGATTCTGTCACTGTCCAGGCAAACCTGTAGGGGTTGAGAATAGGTTGGTGGTTGTCTGGGCAGGAGGTGGGAACTGTGACTATAAATGGGCACAGGAATCTGTTTTGCTTTTAGTGGGGAAAAATGAATGTTCTCTGGTTAAAAAAAAAAAAAAAAAAAGCCAATTAAACATCAACATATACTTTTTCTCCCCAGGGGAGAGAGCAGAGTGCGGCACCACCAGGTGAGAGTTGGAAAATCTTGTTTTCTTTTATTGGCTGCTTGAGGTTGGGTGTGGGGTGACTGGGGAAGAATAGCCTGCTGGGAGCTGGGGAAGCTAGGGCAATCTTCACCAGCTGGGGTGGCATGGGTGCTGAGGGGAGGCACAGTGGCCGTGGAGGTTAGAGGTTGCTTCGCTTGTTCTAGCCCTGGAGTGGTGAAGCCATGTCCCCTGGGCTGGCGAGGGGGAGGGGGCTCTGTCAGAGCTGCTGTGGGGCAGTGGGACATTTTCCCTTTCACTGTCCATCAAGTGGGACAGCAATATGTACCTTAGAGCCACAGAGGACAGCCAGTGAGGCCAGAGGCTGTTGACCCCCTCTCTTTGGTTATGTAGCCTCTAAGAAAACTGCCCAGCCTCAGTCTGGGTTCATCAAGCAAGGTTTTGGGGTTGGCTGGTATTGTGCACAGGTGGGACATGCATGCGTGCGTGCACACTCAGATGCGTGCTTCCACACCCGCGCTGCCCATGCCTCGGCTTGGACCTCACCGGCACCTGGATGGGCTGTCGCAGAAAGTAACTAATGGGCAATTTCTGCTTTCCCTCCAGCTTGTTCAGCATTTCCCTTTGCGCTTTTCCCTGAGCACCCCAGAGCCAGTGAACACTCTGCCTCAGCAGCTGAGAGCGCACGGGCTCACTTGCCTCTGCTTTCCGAGAGCTTAGAGCTTAGAACCATAAGCAGCTCTGTCACCACCCAGGTTGTTCCTTGGAGCCCATCCATTTCAGAGTTCTCAGCAAGAGCTGAACTCAGGCAGTGACCTGAAGGCCTGCCCTTTGACACAGTTGAGAACCACTTTTTGCCTCACTTTCTGGGCCCAGTGACCTGATAGCATTCTTTCCCTTCCCACATGTTCTTCCCAGTGGCCCAGAACCCTGGAACGCTGTCCTACTTGGCAAGAGCAAACATGGTCCCCCAACTCTCCCCTGCTGCTTGGGAAGGGAATAGGCAGGGCAGAGACTTGGAAAGCTCTGGACTTTTAAGAGTCTTGGATGAGGGCTTTCCAGAAATTCAGCCTGTACAGCTGTTCCCCTGGGCCTGGGAATTTGGGAACATCAAAATGATTCACACCAGGCAAGGACCTTCCCACATATGGGGCAGCAGATGTGCAGGGTCACTTTCGAAGAATCTTTCAGAAACAAACTTATTATTCCTTTTTTTCTGGCAAGAAGATGTTGTTATAATCCCAAAACACACAAGCCATATTTTATACCGAAGTCTGCAAATAGTGGAACAGATGGAGATGAATAGAGCCATTCCTCACTTCCTCCTCATTCCCAGGACTTAGGCAGGAGAAGATTGCTCCAGCAGATTGCAGGAGAGGAGGCCTATACTCAAACCCTTGTCCAGGTCTCCTCCCATGGGGGAATGTTGAGGGTTGTGTTTTTTTTTTTTTTTTCTAAAAAAATTTATATGAAGCCTCCTGAAGCCTTGTCTTCCACACCCCCTTCGACTAAGGACTTGGAAAATCCAAGCTGAGGTTACCAGACCTCCCACCTAGCTACCTTGCCACTAAACTATAGACCTAGCAGGATGTAGGTAGACTCTGGCTCCTGGGCCAAGGTCAAAGCTAACTTTGTTCATAAACTAAAAGCCTCCCCTTGCATCCACAGTCATTATTTAACTTGTGGAACTTGTTGCCAACTTGGAAATGGTTTTCAAATTAATCACAGAAGGCCCTGGGTGAAATGTCTCTGTACTCTGACTCTCTGTACCTTCCATAGACTCTTGCACACAGTCCTTGTCATTTGGGATGGTCATTTGAGCAGGTTCCCTCAGCCAGGTTGCTGGTAACCATGTCTAGAGAGGCCAGTTTTTGCACATGAGATGCAACACGTTGTATTTTCTCACACTTAAGAACCTTATCTTTGAATAGTCCAAATTTATAATAATGATAACTTGGGCTGGCCAGATGTGATATTGCACTTAAAAAGTATATCATAAATTGGAAAGCCATGGGCAAACATAAATTCGTAGTTATTGTTATTCAAGCAAAGTCAGCCTCCCTCACCCAGGTGGACATGTCCTGTGGTCTGGATTAGAGGTGAAATTACTCGACATTGTGTCTAAACAGAAGCAACTCAGCACACACCCAGGCACATCCTCTAAGAGCTTCCTTGCATTGAACTTCAGTATCTCCACCATTTTGGATTTGACATCCATGTCTATTGGGTTTCTAAGGAAATTGCTAATGACATCCTTTTGGTCACAGAATAATTTCAAGCCAACACCTGTGTTGCCAACGTATGTTGATTTTCATCTTGGTTGAAAGGCAGAAAGGGGACATTTGTCTCTGGTTTCTCTTTCTTCCTCTCTGTGGCTTTCTCTGTCCCTGTTTCCCCTGCCTTTCTTTCTTTCTTTCTCTCTCTTTCTTTCCTTTTTGCTCTGCAACTGAGCAGCAGAAGAGATGGAAGGCCTAGGCTGCCCCACTTTCCTTGGCTGAGCTGTCCCCCTGCTCCCCACTTTGTGCCCCACCCAGCACTTCAGTAAGTCAATACAGATTCGATATCGTGCAAAGTTGGGATAGCTACGGTTCCCTGTCAGAGATTCCAGTCAGTGCACAGAGCACCACACAGAGAAAGAAGTCCAGGTGTGATGCAAATGGGCCTTTGCTTTCTGGATTGGACAGGGAAAATGTGGAAGGATATCCTGTTTTTCTTTTATTCCACTTTGTATAAAGTATCTTTAAAAAAAAAAACAAAAAAACAGAAAGCGACTTGGGAGGCTGAGTCAGGAGGATCGCGAATTCAAAGCCAGCCTCAGCAACTTAGCGAGGCCCTAAGCAACTCAGTGAGACCCTGTCTCTAAATAAAAATTACAAAATAGGGCTGGGGATGTGGCTCAGTGGCCAAGTGTCTCTGAGTTCAATCCCTGGCTCAAAAAAACAAAACAAAACAAAAGCAGAACACTTAGGACTTATGTTCAGAAAAGCCTCCAATTGGACACCCTAGAGATTTTGATCCTGGTTGTCCATCACCTGCACCAGGAGTCTCCATTCTTGCTGGCCACGAGCATTTAGTAGATAATTCGATATCATTGCTGTCTGTACCGTGATAATATCCCTTTTTCCATGTCACCGTCACACTGGAGTCTCAGGTAGGGAGAGCAGTATTCTACCCCTAGCTTCAATCACATTTTATTTGTGGGACCAGTGGTGTCCCTTCCTTGCTGTGGGCTCATTTACCTTCTGAGTGAAATGGGTTTAGCAGTTCTTGCCGACCTCCAAGGGTTGTCACGAGGTCATCCTCAATGTGGGATAAGGAAATGATCTACACCCAGGTGACAACGTTGCTATCCTCAAGTTATTTCTGATTCCCAAACTTAAAACCTGTGGCCTCCGGTCACATTTTTGGCACTCTCTTTTGACTCTTTTGCATTTAGAAATTCAAAATCAAATCCATTCTAAGAAATGCCACCCTCCTTACATACACGCAGTGTCAGAAAGTAAGTAATTTTTGAAAAAGAAATGACACGGACTTAGCTAACCAAATTGACGTAGATCCAAGATGGGCTCGAAATAATCTTGTCTGTTGTTTTTTTTTTTGTTTTTCTTTTACAAAATTTTGGTCTGTGCTGTTATTTTGGTTCCTCTGTCTGAGTGGCATGCTAGTTGGAGTGTGTCTTTGCCATGCATGCCCTGGAGCTTAGCAGAATTTGCTCAATGCTCAGACCCCTGGGAGGAGTTGGTTAGCGTTCCCTAGGCTGGCCTGCTCCCCGAGACAGGTCCAGCAAGCCCACTGCGAGGCAGCATGGGCCTCGCTTGTCTTGATTGTCTGCACCTTCTTGCCCATTTATAGACATCAATCAAGACTTGGGGGACCAGGGCTTTGCTTGTCATGTCTGGATATTCTCTGTGTCTGGCTGAGTCCCCACTTGGTGCTCCCCAAATTTGGAACCAAGCTATTTGAAAGCAAACTGCCTCTCTTATTTAGGGGCCTTCAAAAAAAAAAAAAAAAAAAAAAAAAATCTTTGCCCAGGGAATGTGGCAGCCTTGATTCGGGCCAGTTTGGGTGACAAAATGAGCAAAATAAGCCACACAGGCCTATGCATGGTGAGCGACTCTGGAAATGGGTCTGGTGTTTGTGGCTGTTTCATTGTTCCTGGTAAACTGTGCTGTGCTTCCCCTCTCTGTGGCCAAGAGCAGAGCACAGGGAATGGGGATCCTAAAGCAAAGCAAGACACTTTCATCCTAAGCCCATGGCAAGGATTCGTGGCGTAGATGAATCCTTGGCTGGAAATGAAAAGGTACCCTAAGGCTCCATCACTGTGACCTGGTAGGAAAAACCCTGGAGGTGGAACCCGAAGGGCCTAGGTTCTGCCACTTCTCTGTGCCTCAGTTTCTGCCTCTGTAAAATGGGGCCATATGTTGCCATCTGCAAAATGTGATCATGGACTCAAAAGCGCTTTAATCAAAAGTGTACTTGAGTGAAGAACAAGGTATTATCATCATCCCAGGTCACCTGGGGACCCCAAAGGACCTTTCTGCCTGCCTCTTGGCATCAGCTTCTTCATTTTGGAAATGAGAATAATAATTGCCTGGCTCTCAGATCAATGAAATAAAGATTAATCAAGTGCATTTGAAATGCCAAGAAGCCTTAGGAAGATGAGTGCCCTGGTACATTGGGAATTGAGACTTGGTGATGGATTTAAGCCAAAATAATGAAAATGAACCCTCCCGATCATTTTTGAAAGTCTCTTGCTTTCTTGGGCTATTGATTACATCTCTCTCCCCCCATCCCCCTTCCATCTGGTCAGCTTTGCAGGATAACGGCCTCTGAATAGAGTTTCTGTGGTTTCTTGGACATGTACTCCCCCCTCCCTCCAAGTGTAATTTAGAATGCATTTGTGTTCCACGAGAGTTGCTCCGGCCTGGCATTGTGGGTAAATTAAGATTCCTAAGACACCATCAGATGGAACACTGGAAACCAGTGTGTCGGGGGGCCAGGGGGTTTCCATTTGCATTTATATTTGTGTTCTTTTCCAGTTTGGGGTTTTTAAGAGCATCTTTTCCCAGTTGGATGCTTATGTTTGTTGCTTTCTTGATTTCTTTTGTTCCATTTTCCCCTAGGCCCCCCTGTCTTCCCCCTAAACCACAGAAAATGAGGAGACCTAGGCCTCTTTCAGTGTGTAGCCATAAGCTATTTAACGGCAGTATGGAAGCATTCATTAAGGTACTTGCTGGGGAGCCATGGAGTCCGCGAATGTGCCCAATGTAATGGCAGCCTCTGTCCACCCTCCAGCTCCAGCTGACAGTGTGTCCCCACTGACTTTCCACTCCCTTCCTGGGCCAGGCCCTATGGACCTAGCTCCTTGTGGCAGCTTGCTGGGAGCTTCAGTGAGGACCTTTCATCAGAACTGCTCTGCTCTGACCAGGTGCCCCTAAGTCTGTCCATGATTCTCAGCCCTAGGGGGAAAGGCATGATCAACCAAGTCCAAGTGGGGTCGAACTGCCAGAACAGTGGCCCCAGCCAGACACACTTCATTGCTTCGGGAACTGTAGTCTTAAAGCCTGAGGGACAGCCAGGAAAACTTGATTATCTAGGGCTGGATGCAGTGTACCTACCAAGTGGGAGGCCCTGAGTTCCATCTCTAGACCACAAAAGAAAGAAGAAGAAAGGAAAAACCCTGTTATACTTTACACCCACACCTCCCAAGAGACAGATTGAAAGCAACCCCAACAAAATCCTTGTGGGTAACAGTGTGTTTTTATACCA
>JAJEJO010002296.1:0-17322 GCA_020662805.1 Glaucomys volans | reverse complement strand
AGCAACCCCAACAAAATCCTTGTGGGTAACAGTGTGTTTTTATACCATATATAGTCACATGGTACCCGTAGCATCTACAATCAGTGCAGTTCAAGAAACTTGTCCTGTGTACCGACTATGATCTGGGGAGTCAAAGTTTCATACGGCACAGATTTACTCTGAAGGATTATTAACTTTCAGAGACTGAAATGGCAGTATAATTTATTCAGTTCTTCAACTATTGAGAATGGATATAGTCCATTTTCTATTCAAGTTCATGTGCTATCTGAAAGGCCATTAAATTTAAGAGTCCCCAGCTTTAGCTGGTGCAGGGATGCTCACCTGTAATCCAAGAAACTCAGGAAGCTGAGGCAGGAGGATCACAAATTCAAGGTGAACCTCTACAACTGAGTGAGACCCTAAGCTTAGTGAGACCCTGTCCCAAAATAAAAAGGATTGGGGATAGAGCTCAATGGTAAAGTGCCCCTGGGTTCAATTCCCAGTATCAATCAATCAATCAATAAATCCATCCATCCCAGTTTTGAAAAACCACACCTGTGAAAAGTATTTTAGTAAAATAAAATCAGAGGGTCTTCATGACTCTAATGGCTCAGCAGGGTAAGGGACCATTGTCAAGTTATTAATAAATAAATGCCATTGGAGTTAGATTTATAAATTTCTAGGACTCTACTTAAATTGAAAATTCTAGATTTTTTTTTTTTTTTTTTTTTTTTTTTTTTGCTATTCTCAGACAGAAGGAGATCCTATTTTTATTCTAAGAGTCTATTTTGAACCCCAGGAGGTCCACCTCTGGGGCAGGGGACAGTCTCCCCCTGGCTTCTGTGATATGACCATGATAATGACCTGCCTTGAGTAGGCGATGAGGATGGAGTGAGCTTCCAGAACACTGGCCAGCACCGTGTGAGCTCCCTGTGAATCCTGTCTGTCATCCCTAACTCTAGGGTAGTGTTCCTAGAGCACCCCTGGGCCAGGCTGTTTGCTTGGTTCTGGGATTGAGGTAGATTTAGCCAGATGTCAGGTCACGGATGATTCTACTTTTTGAAATGCTGGGTCTGGACAAGTGACACCAGCTGGGAGTCACAGCTCCCCCAAATTCTCAGCTCAGCCTCCTCAAGAGGCCTGACTGAGACACAGCACCCATCCCAGAGCTTGATCCATATGGCAAAAAAGAGCCAACAGGTTCCCTGAACACCAGGAACTTTTAGTGGAAGCAAAGACTCTGGTTCACCCCTAGATCATGAAGGTGACCCACCCTCTCTCCTTCCTCCAGGCCTTTCCCAGCTTTGATTTCAGCAGAGTTCTTGGTGCTAGGGAGAGAAGCAGGGTGGGGGATAGGAAGGAGAGCAAAGCCAAGTAGACACCCTGGAAAAGCCAGCCAGGGTGTTGGGAGATCAGGGGGAAATGTTTGGAGTTCAGACTCAGGTGGAATCCCTCTGGCTGGGATCCCAATAAGCATCATCTTGTAAAGGTGAACTTTTTACCAAGAACAAGGATTTCTGGGCTGAATTCCAGGGACAGTGTTAGAGCCGACATAAGGGTGTGTTCCTCTGTGTGGGCAGCTGCGTTTACCTTCTGGAGACTTAGGGGTGCTCTTCCCTTTAGTGAATCAATTGCCCCTTTTGTTGAAGTGAAGTAAATTTGGAGATGGGACTGAGTTCAGGACACAGTTCCTGCCCTTTGATGAAGACTGAAAGAGGCCCCTACTTTACTGGTGTCCGGCAAAGGAGCTCAGGCTGCCTATGGAAGGCTGGCCGAGGACAGTTCCTGGAAGAGCAATGAGAGCCAGAGGCTCACGGTGGCCCTCCCCACAGCAGGCTCATTGGCGGGCCCCCTGGACCTGTGCTGGCTGCCATTGCATTTCGGCATTCACGGACTCTGAAGGATCTGCTTACTCTAACTGATCTTATTCCTGCATAATCTTTTCTTTTTCTCCTGCTCTGCTGCCTGTTTATTTTTTGTTATCAGAGGAAGAAGAAATGCTCGAACCAGGAACCAGGTATTTACTAGAAAGGCCCATTAGCCCCTTGCAACTGGATGGAATCTGCCTTTAGATGTGACTTGCAGAGCAGAGCCCTCTTTGCCTGATGCGGCTAGGTCGGTGTCCTTTCCTCTCCCGGCTGTACTTCAGCAAGGACAGAACTGACAGGTGGGGCGTGGAGGAGCCAGGAGCACAGCCACATCCATGCCACCTTTACAAGAGCATATTGCATATGCTTTCTGGTCCCTCACTTGCTGAGGAGGCGAGCAATGTCATTTGACCCCTTTTAAAGAAAGTTTAAAACAAATGCTGTGCTCTCTAAATGACCTGAAATAGCAGAGAGGTCAACCAGTCCTGGACTCAAAAGGAAATTGCCCCTTGCCCAGCCATTGACAGTGTGGATGGGTCTACAGTCCCAACGTCCATATCTGAATGTTGAGCTTGTAATGACTGGAAATAGCCTTCCCTTCTGAAGAACCCCAAGGGGCCAGCCCTGCCTCCCACATGGGGTGTTCTTCTTAATTATGCCATCAGGAACCTCAGTGATGGGATGAGACCTTGATCTTGTCTTTGGATCCATGAGCACTGGGAGAAGAGGGTTGAGTTGGAGCAAAGTGGAGGGGGAGGCAGAGCATCCTTCAAGGTCAGATTCCAGCCCCTCCACAGGGCAGGTTCCCTCTCCCGTGCCCTAGATGTGCCTGTCACATCTCCTGAGCCCAGATTCCTTGCTGGCTGGGTAAGAAGACAGAGCATTTCTTTCAGATTATCATAGCTATGCTTTATTCTCAACTAACCGAAGACTCTTTATTGTAATTATCATGGAGACTTTAGGATTAGCACCTCCTTGCTTATTTTCCTACTAATCCAATGGTACTAATATTCTGGCTTGAGTTGATAATTTGTGTTTGCAGTGTCTTTTTCCACTGGTGGTTGCCAAGCCCAGTAAACTCACATTTTTTTGTTGTTGTTGTTGTTTTTAAGGATTCAGGACAAGCTATACCACTTGTAGTTGAGAGCTGTATCCGATACATCAATTTATATGGTAAGATCAATCTTGGGTCAGTATTTTCAGCTCTCTGCAGAACGGGTGCTGGACTGTTCTGGGAGGAAATGAGATTCTAATTTGTCTTAGAAGACTTCCTGTCACTGCTCTGCTTCCAAGGAGGAAAATGCTCAAGGGAACAGCTGCTGTTTGGAGTGCTCACTTTGGAGCCTGTGTGTCATGGTGGGTGGGGGACAGGAGATAGTGGTGAGGGACCCAGGACTTAGGATAACGAGGGAACAGTGAAGGAGTAGACGAGATGACTATTTTAGTTCCTTTTTTGCTTCCACCCAACCCCAGGGCCAGTAAATCAGTTAATACTACTCAATTGTAAGCCCCATGGAGGAAACAGGGTCTGAGATTTGGTAACAATTTGTCACAAGAAGGTAACTTATGTTTATACACTTACTCATCCCTCCAAAAATATGTTTATTGAGTGTATATCAGGCACTGTTTTGGACAGTGGAAGTGGAAGTGTAAACAAGACAGATATGATGTCTGCCCTGGGGAGTTACATTCCCAAATAAAAGGGCGAGGAAATGAACAGGCAGAAAGATAAACACAGTCATCCCTTGATATCCAAACTCCTGCGGATACCAAATCCACAGATGCTCAGATCCATTATGTAAAATGGTATAGTGTTTGCATATACCTCCTGTAGACTTTAAATCATCTCTAATGCCATGTAAATAATTGGAATATTCTATTGTTTAGGAATAACAACAGGAAAAAAATCTGCACAGGTTTGGTCAGGCATATATATATATTTTTTTTTTTTCTCAAATGCTTTCAATCTGCATTTGGTCAAATCAACTGATGGGGAAGCTTTGGATACAGAGAGCTGACCGTAATGAAATCACAAGTGCTGATAATGCTATGAAATTCACTCATGCGGATGGAGAGTGGTGGTGTGTGTGAGGTGGGGGGCGGCTGCTTTGGCTAGGGCAGTGAGAGAAGACCTCTCTGAGCAGGTGATATTTGAAATCCAGTCCCAAATAAATAGAAGGGACAGCAGCTGAGCGATGTGGTGGAAAGGATGGAGAATGAAAGGCCTGATGTAGGAAGCAAGGTCAGCATGGCTGGGTGGAGTGAGCCAGGAGGATGGAATCAGACTCTTAGCTGCTAGAAATCCAGTGCTGTTTAACTAAAGAAGTGGTCAGCATTTATTGAGGGTATTCTGCATACCCCCAAACTTTGACTAAAGTCTGTCTTTTAAGAGTAAACACTTCCTGAACTATAACATGAATTGTGACCATGACGCTCCCATTCTTTCCATCTAGAATGAGGCAGGTCCTTTACTCCCTCCAGTGGCTCAGCCTGCTGTGACATCATTTACTTTTGTGTCAGGCACCAGAGGTCCCTCCTTGTCATGGCTTTGTAGAAGCATGTTAAAAAAGAGATTATTTTTCTTAAGTAATTTAATCTCCCAAACTCCTTAATTCCCAGACCAGAATGTACCCTAGAGTGTAGCTCTTCTTGGAGGAGGAATATGTCTGGGGGTCGTGGGGCAGGGTCATAGTGTTGATATAAATGTCTTTGGGCCTCCTTCTTCAAGCCCAGGCGGGAGATGCCAGACACGTGGAGGATGTGGCTGAGCACTTTGGCTAGATTTTGGTCTGTAGCTAATTGCCCAGACCATTGCTGGGCTTCTGCCAGGACAGCGTCATTGGGAATGGCTTTCTTGTGAAAGATGGAGGCAGAAAGAGACAAGCAAGGAAGTGAGTCACTGATACTCCCATGGTCTCAGGTCATTCACTATTTCTTTCTCTGTATGTTTCTGTCTTAGGACTCCAGCAACAGGGGATCTTCAGAGTGCCCGGATCTCAGGTTGAAGTGAATGACATCAAAAATTCCTTTGAGAGAGGTGGGTGCAAAGTGGCTCTCTTAAGTTTGTGGCTGAGGGAAGCCAGGGTGGGTGTTGACACACTTTTAGACCTGGCAGGGTGCAGGATTCCTTGGTTTGCTCTGGCTGGTATGAGCTGATCACCTACATCTCTTCCCAACTTTGCATTCAGTGGCTTCTCCCTGGTAGCTGGAAATCATCTATGGCTGGAGTTTGCACTATACCACAGAAGCTTGCAAATGCCAAGATCTTTTAGTTTCCCTCCAACAACTAACAGCATCCCTGTTCTGAAAATTCAAACTCCAAAATGCTCCAGAATCCAAAACTTTTTGAACACTGACATGACACACAGTAAAAATGTTCATACTTGAGCTCATGAGCTGGTTTACAGTCCACATGGAGTTACACTGAAAATAAAATCTGTAATTTGGCTGGATGTGAGGATGGTGGCTACCTCGGACCCATAGGCTGTGTGTATAAGGTTTAGATGAAACCCAGATCTCATGTTTAGACTTAGGTCCCATCCCCAAGATAGCTCATTACAAATACACAAATATTCCCAAACCTGGGAAAATTCAAATCTGAAACACTTCTGGTCCCAAGAATTTTGAATAAGGGATTCTCAACCTCTACAACTGCTTGTGACTGACTTTCTCCTGGGGAAAAAAAAAAAGAGGCTTGTGAGTCTGTAAAGGATGCTGTATTTTAGAAAAGTTGGAAGAACATAGATAATACTGAGTGACTTTTAGAATAGTCCAATGCTTCACTTTTATAAAGTTTTTGGCAAGCTGTGCATTGGGAAGAAGAGACCACTCTCCCTTCACCCCCAACCTACTTGCCACTTTGATTAGGCAAGGATATAAATGTTTATTAGAGGTGCATTGTCATATGGCTGTAATTTCAGTAACTTGGGAGGCTGAGGTGGGAGGATCACAAGGTCAAGGCCAGCCTCAGCAACTTAGCAAGCCCCAGTCTCAAAATAAAAAATAAAATGGGTTGAGGATGTGGGTCAGTGGAAAGGCAACTCTGAGTTCAATCCCTAGTATCAAAAAACAAAAACTAAAACACACATACAAAAAAGAGAAAGAAATAGAAGGAAAGAAAGAAAGGAAGAAAGAAGAGAGAGGGGAAAGGAGGGAAAGGAGGGAGGGAGGGAAAGAGAGAAAGAAAGAGTGAAATGATGTGGTCACCAGGACAGGACATCTGTGATATTTTGGGGGGTGCAGGGATATCCTCTGATGGCCTCAGAATCCCTTAGGAGGCAGGTGGTTAGAGATACTATCCTGCAAAGGAAGGACTCACTGGGTTAAGGAAAGCTGTTCTTACTCCTCTGCCTTTGGCTATGCTGTACTGGTCTTGCTGTTTTGGGGGGACAGGAAGCACTAGCAAGTTCATAGCCTCATCTCCAGGGAGGAAAGAAGAGTTCATACGTAGGTCTCCCAGGCAGAATCTCTGCTTCCAGTTTTCTAACATTTTGGAGAGACCAAAGTCCACCTGCATAGTTTGTCTCATCTCAATGCTGATTTACTGCCTTCTTCTCTGAATGGTCCTGCTTCTGATTTTGGTCCCGGGGCACCCGATCCCAAATCCATTTCCTAGTAGCACATCGTATCCCAATGAGCAAGAGAGCACTTTTTCACCCATTCTTTCATGTAAGCCGTTAGCAGTCTTGGGAGGTGGATGGTTTACCCCTGTTGCTATGCTCTGAGCAGGCCTCTCCCTGAGGTCCCACCTACAGAATTCTCTCTACCTTACTTTCCCCGAAGGAACTACCTCTCAAGCAAGCCCCCTGCATCCCAGTCCTCTCAATTGCATGCTAAGATTGTCCAGCTGGAGTGGAGGAAGCATTCTGCAACCCCTCCCCCTGCTGGACTTCTGCAGCCCTATGCACTCTGGCTTGGAAGATTTCAAGAAAGTGATTTGGTTGGAAGTGGTGCCCAGCAGCCTCCTAAGGGCCAGGGGACCATCTTCTCTGGGGTCCACACCAGGATCATGGGTGCTTAGGACAGAGAGCTCAGAATAATCCTGTCCCAGGTCTTTAAGGCATTTCTTCAGTCACTGAGCAAGCATGCATTGAGCCCTTCACTGTGCAAGGTAACGGACTAGAGCCAGGAAATGAAATAGGAACAAATCAGTGCCACTAGTGGGGAAGCCAATTAACAAACAGCATGATTGGTGCATTGTTGGGGTAAACACTAGGCAACATAGGAGCCCCTTGCCTGACTTGGATGGACAGAGGAGGAATAGCAAAGCCAGGGAAGGCTTCTCTTGGAGGAACGACCAAGGGAACAGCCTGTGCAAAGGCCAGAAAGCAAGAGGCATCTGTCATTCATCTTTGCCCTGCCCCTCTCCATGTCAATCTAGAGTTTTGTCTCTTCATTTCCCCCAACTCCTTAGCAGCCCTGCTCTCCTGAGTTCATGGTAAATGAACAAAACTGTGGTCTGGAACTCTGACTGCTCCCATCCTCCTGGGCCCATCTCATTACCCAGAATTCCTTATTGCTCTGCCATAGATCTCTTATATGAACTCCCTGCCTGGTGCCTCCAGCCTAGCAGGAGCCTCACCCTTGCATTTTCCTGCTTCTCCATACCCTGTAGGTAACCTTGTTGAAATAGACAGCCCCAGTCTCCCCCAGCCCCACAGGGCTGCTTTCTTCCCTTCTTGAATGTGATTGTCTAAGGTCAGCACCTTCTGTCACTTGCTTGGGTGCTTCTGCAGGGGTGATGTGTAATTGAAAAGAATTTTCTGCTCCTAACAAGCCTTGGATCCCCTCAGGCAGAGCCCAGCTGGGCAGAGATCACCTGACCCACATCTCAGCTGCAAAAAAAAGTATTTTCTCTTTTCTCTTTGCCTCACGTACACAGTTGGCCCCTTTCTCTTTGTCCATGATTCCAAAATGAATCTCACCTCTTGACAGCCTAATCTCTATTCCACTTGAGCCCACAATGAGGCCTAGCTTTAAAAAGAATAGTTCCTGGTATTTTAGAAAAATCTGTTGTTGGCTTTTCTGGACTGCCCAGTGCCCCCAAATCTCTTATCCTTTCCTGTTTCTTGACACTTGCCATCGAGTGCCCTGGGTCTGGCTTCTTACCTGGGTAACCCCAGGGACATCCTCCCACCTTCCCTCCAACTAGTGTGTTTTCTCCTCCTGGCTCACTCCAGGTGGCTGAGCCCTGGACTGACAGCCTTCTGGGAAGAAGGGCCAGAACTAATGGTGTGTGTATACATGCATGTGTGTGCGTGTCCCTGTGTGTGTAAAGTCACTATGTGAATCATGCTTAGCAGGGGGTGCTGATAGGCAAGGTGGAGTGGGAAAAACCTGTGTGATTTTGAATCCTAAGACCACAAGCTGAGAATGGTGCACTTTTCACCTTTCTCAGAGGGAGCTGAGAGGAGGTGCTTGCACTACCTCCCCCATTTCAGGCAGCTAGGACAGCTTTGTTCTGTACATTGGGATTTCATAGAACTTTTTTCCTTGAGGAAAAGAAAACTGCAAAATTCAGCTGTAAAGGAAGGAGAGGAGGAGAGTGGATGGATGAAGGCATGCCTGCTTACATAGGCATCGTGCAGAGAAGCAGAGAGAGAGATTTGAAAATCACAGGTAGAAGAAAGAACATCTCCCAGGCATGAAACCTGGGATCGCTGGTGTCTGCTTTTTCCTGAATGAGTTCAGGCATGTTGCTTCGCCTGTCTGGGCTTCGTCTCTCCCTCAGGAGAGAAGGATGTTGAAACCAGCCCTCCCTCACGGCCACGCGGTGCTGCCGGGAGGATCCAGAGACATCACTTGTCTGAATCTGCTTCTTTACTTGAAAAGGTCCATGTGTATATATAGGCCTTTTTTTTTTTTTTTTTTTTTTTTTGTTTTTCTAGTTGAGGTGGGGGGGAGCGCTCCTGGGGCGTGGGGGTGGCAAGGCAAACACTCTCCTAACTGTGCTATCTCTCCAGCTAGGCAAATATTTTTTTAATGTGTTCTTTTTTCCTTCCCCATAAGGAAGTCTTGCAGGGGATAAATTTTTACCTCCTCTGATAGGAACATCTGAGAGGTTGATCTGCAGAGCATCAGTATATCTGGGTTGTCACACATGGTTGTTCAGGCTGGACACAGCACAGACACACCAGCCAAGAAGGCAGGCTAGAGTGGAGCTCTGGCTTCTGTCCTGTAAACTGCAAGCCCTGGTACAGGAAGGAAGGGGACCTTTCTCTAATTTGCCCTGAAGAATATTGGGATTGGCAGAGACCCTGCTAGTGACACACATTCACTTCTTACAGAGGCAGAATAAAGGGATTCAAGTATAAGCTGCCAATTCTTCCTGCCATTGCCAGATTTAAGGTGTTGTGGACTGTTTGGGAGAAAGAGAGAGAAGCCCATTTTGCAAGCATAACTCAACACCTTCATGAAGGTGTTGGATTGCTCTTTGCTGCTTCTTGCCTCCCCTGTGGAAATTCCCAATGATGAACCAGCTCAACAGCCCTGGATTAAAATGAAGAGTGCTTCTCCCTAGATACCATTTCCCCTGCACAATTGGCAAGAATTCTTGAGATTGACAGGGTGCCATGGGCAGGGCTATGGAAAAGAGTAGTCTTGAGACGATGTTGCTGGTTGCAGGATAAAGTGGTACAGCCCCAGTGGAGAAGAATTTCACTGCATCTGATGAAACCACATAGTGCTTACCCAAAGGCTCAGGGGTCCCACTTCTAGGAACTTACCTTAGAGACTTGTCCCCAGAAATGCAAAAACGCATGTACAAGGATATTCACTGTGGCAATATTTATAATAGCAAAAGATTAGAAAGAAATCAAATGTTGATCCATAGAAAACTGGTTGAAATTTATGGTTTATCCATGAAACAGAGTATTTTGCAGCCATTTAATTAAAAAAGAGAAGCCAGGCGTGGTGGTGCACGCCTGTAATCCAAGCGACTCAGGAGGCTGAGTCAAGAGGATCGCGAGTTCAAAGCCAGCCTCAGCAACTTAGCGAGGCCCTAAACAACTCAGTGAGACCCTGTCTCTAAATAAAATACAAAATAGGGTTGGGGATGTGGCTCAGTGGCCGAGTGTCCCTGAGTTCAATCCCTGGTTCAATAAATGAATAAATAAATAAATAATAAAAAAAAAAGAGGAAGATCTCTGAATTAATATGGAGGGATTTCCAGGATTCATTGTTAAGTAAATAAAGAAGTTCACGTAGAAGTATATAACATGTTATGTAAGAAATAGGGGAAATAAAAAAATATTTACACTTTTTCCCTGGTATCTCCAGGGGATTGGTTTGAGTGGGCATCCATCCCTTCAAGATACCAAAAATCCATAGATGCTCAAGCCCCTTATACAAATGGCATAGTGTTTTTATAGAACCTATGCACATCCTTCTGTATACTTTAAACCATTTCCAAATAACTTATAATGCCCACTGCAGTGTCAATGCCATATTTTTAAAATTTTTTAGTTGTCAATGGACATTTACTTATTTATATGCGTGCTGAGAATTGAACCCAGTGCCTCCCACATGCTAGGCAAGTGCTCTACCACTGAGCCACAACCCCAGCCCCTCAATGCCATATTATTAGTAGTTAGATTATGTGGTTGATGGAATAGCAGCTAAGCCTATACATGTTTAATACACATATAATTTTTTTTCTTTGGAATATTTCCATCCTCTGTTCCATGGATGTGGATCGTGCAACTACAGAGGGTTACTGTACTTGTGTTTGCTTATTTTTTTTTTCCAGAAAGAAACAAAGTAGAACAAACTGGAAACTAACAAAAGTGGTTCAGTATAAGGTATAGAAGGAGAAGGATAAGAGTAGCTTATGTCAGAGCAAATTTCAATCTGGTTTTAACTCTTGGACTCTAAAGGCTTTATATTTTCAAAACTGTAAATTTAAAAAAAAAGATTTCTAAAAAAATAAATTAGCCCATATAATTGAATACAAATAAAAATAAGTTAATGGTGTCAAATTGGTAATCACAGAGAGTAACTTCCAAACATGTACTGTGAACACTCATTTTTTGAGTGACCTACCATAGGTTCACCATTTTTAAAGTCCACATTTCAATGGTTTCTAGTATATTGCCTACTGATTGTGCGGTCGCCATTGAAATCCAGCTCCAGAATTTTTTCATCATCTTAAACAGGGACCTTGTACCCACATACAGTCACTAGTATATCCCAACCCTGCCCCAGTCCTTGGCAACCACTGAGCTATTATTTTCTGTCTTCTGACCACACATCTTTAGTCGGATCCATTCCAAAAACAACCACCAAAAACAAAGAGAGAGGGAAAGGGAGAGGGGAAAGGAAAAAATCCAAACCAAAATAAAAATACAAGCAGAAGTCCCAGAAATAAATCTTAACTTGTATACAGTAGATCCATTGTTAACAGTAATATTGCTCTTAAAACTCTGAAACTATTTTATGCATATTGTAGGATAAGACAGATAAATATATTATCAATGTTATTCAGAACCAAGATTTTCACTGTAAAATAAGATATACAGATGCTCCTCCATTTATGACGGGAGTCATAAATATCCTGAAAAACACATTATAAGTTGAAAATACCATCAGTTGGAAAAGCATTGAATGAGCCTAACCTTCTGAACACGTTGGCTCAGCCCAGCCAGACTTAAATGTGCTCAGAACACTGACGTTAGCCTAGAGTTGGACAGAATCATCTCACACAAGCTGGGCGTGGTGGCGCACGCCTGTAATCCCAGCGACTTGGGAGGCTGAGGCAGGAGGATCGCGAGTTCAAAGTCAGCCTCAGCAACTTAGTGAGGCCCTGTCTCTAAATAAAATACAAAATAGGGCTGGGGATGTGGCTCAGTGGCCGAGTGTCCCTGAGTTCAATCCCTGGTTCAAAAAAAAAAAAAAATTAATAAATTAAATAAAGGTCCTTCAACAACTTAAAAAAAGAAAACCTTGTATCTTAAATATGATTATGATACATCAGAATGATCTCATGGAAAAACGATGCATCTAAGTTCCATCCACTGGAAGGGCCAGGAAGCGGTTTATAATGCTTCCATAGCAGTGAGCACACCTAATAGCTACATCTTGCTTTGAATTACCATTCTGCACAAATAACAGAGGGTGCCTTGGAAAACGTATGATTCCAGATACAGGGCAAGAAAAGTAAAAGGAGATTTTTTTTTTTTTTTTTTTTTTTAAGAAAAAAATACAGAAGTGTTTAAGGAAGATCGCATTGAGAGGACATAAGAAAGGACCTCCCAGCCGGATTTAGGACAATTTAAACAATCCCCAAGAATAGTAATGGGAATGAATTATAAACATTGAATTTAAAATAACATTAAGTGTCTTTAAAGACGTTGACAAATAAGGGGATAAGGAAACACAGGGAAAGCTCTTTCCAAAAGAACCGCAGCTAACAGCCATAGAAGAAATGGCAACATGAAAATTCCCTGCTTCATAACCCCCAGTGTAACAGTTTGGGCACAAATCACCATCGGACGCCAAAACCACTGGTGCATTGTGTTGGGCACAGTGACGTGTAGGCCTCCCAGTGTCAGGATACGTACAGTATCATTTTATACAACACTTATCTATTATAAAAGGGGAAAATACCTTTACAACATAGAGATCTGGGGTCTGCCACCATAACCCAGCCATCACACAGCCTCACCAGGAGCAGGACAGCCTGACGTGCGGGCCATCTGATGGCATGCAGGGAAGTGTCCACCACCAATTCGCTCCTGCAATGTTTGTTTTCTTTTTCACACATGTGGGATTCTTTTTTGGGGGGTGAGTACTAGGGATTGAACTCAGGGGCACTCAATCCCTGAGCCACATCCCCAGCCCTATTTTGTATTTTATTTAGAGACAGGATCTCACTGAGTTGCTTAGGGCCTTACTTTTGCTGAGGCTGGCTTTGAACTCACGATCCTCCTGTCTCAGCCTCCCCAGCCGCTGGAATTACAGGTGTGCACCACTGCGCCCGGCACACATTCGGTATTCTTGCCAAAGATATTTAGCCTGAATCTAATCATGAGCAAAGAATCAGACAAACAGAATACAAGGCTATTCTGCGAGACAGCTGGCCTGAACTCTTCAGAAAAGAGCACTTAAAAAGACCTACTAACAAACAAAATTATGAAGAGTCTGTTTTCCATTTCAAGGGCCAAGGAAGCATAGCCACCAAATGAATTGGGTGAACATTGATTAGATCTTAGGGTTTGAAAAAAATCTGTAAAAGATGTGATGGGACAATTGAGGAAGTCTGAATGTGGGCCAGGTGTGAGATGTTATTTTGGAATGATGGCTTATTTTCTAGGTGGTAATAATATTATTGTTGTTAAGTGTGAATATCCTGATTCCTGGGAGAACGGTGTTGAAGTACTTGGCAGTGACATGTTATGAAGTCTATGAAGTACTCTCCAATAGTTGAGCAACAATAAATACAAATAGGTAAAGAGAGAAAGCAAATCTGGTAGAAGGGGAATAAGTGAAGGGCGATGGGATTTCATTATTTTATTTTTACAACTTTTCAATAGATTTCAAGTTGCAGAGAGAACTTTGAACTTGGGGGCAGTTGACCTATGCTGGGGAGGTGTGTCCCTTCTGCCTTTCTTCCGGTTCAGGCTGGCCCAGGTCAGCTCTTCTGCCATCTGCACATTCTCTTCCTCCTTACCACCCTGAAACATGGTCTCCTGTTTCCACCCAGGCGAAGACCCCCTTGTGGACGATCAGAATGAGCGTGATATCAATTCAGTCGCTGGTGTTTTAAAACTGTATTTCCGAGGACTGGAAAACCCACTCTTTCCTAAGGAAAGGTTTCAAGATTTGATATCTACTATTAGTAAGTATTTCCCGAGTGGAATGATCACCTCCTGGACAAATTGTTATTGAGTTGCACCCTGGCCTCATTGCCATGCTAGGCCCTGGTCCTTAGAGAACCTGGCAGGTGGAGACAGAAAGGTGTTTACAATGAGAGGGCAGATGGTCATGGCATGTCCCCTGGTACAGAAGGAGCTCAGAAGCGAAGGCCAAGGGCAGTGTTAGCAAGTCTTCCAGGAGGAGTGGACACAGGGAATCCTGGGAGGAGTTGGGGACACAAACCACTGGGATCAGCAGGCAGGTGTCCAGCCTCCCTGTGATGTGAGAGGCTGGAAAGGGAAGATGGAATAAGAACAGGAAGATCTTGAATGCTTGTTAGGGTTCCAGAGCTTTTTGCCTTGGGTGGTGGGGAGCCATGGAAGGTTCAATGGTCAAGCAACATGATGAACAAGGAAAATGGTGAAAATAAGTTGACTAGGGGTTCTTCTTACATTGTTATTATTGATTTCTTTCTGTACCTGATTATGAATTAAGATTGATCAAAGGCATGTGTATATGGGAAAAACAGTATTGATAGGGTCTGTTACAGTCTCTGGTTTCAGGCATCCACAGAACATCTTGGAATGTGTCCCCCATGTAAAGGGAGGATGATAGGATCTATTTTTATATTACCTTCCAATTATGACAAATGATCCTCATTTCTCATTAACAGAGTGACAGAACAGGTTCCCTTTTAAATAAACGTGTTTAAGAAAAAACAATGTTGCCAAGAATAATGGCACACGTCCAAAATCTCAGCAACTCAGAAGGCTGAGGCAGGAGGATCTCAAGTACAAGGACAGCATCAACAACTTAGTGAGACCCTGTCTCAAAATTTAAAAATAAATAAATAAAAAGGACTGGGGTTGTAGTTCAATGATAGAGCACCCCTGGGTTCAATCCCCAGTACCCAACCCATGTGTGCACACACATACACACACACACACACAAAAACACCAATATTAATAAATAATAGTAGAGGCGGTACTTGGGCAGGGGTGACTGAAGTTGAGGGCAGAAACGTCTGAAGTGAGGGCATTGGAATTGATCTGTGCATAGGAGACTCTGATTCTGTGGGGTGGCTTGGGCAAGGCTTCCTGGAGCAGGCTTTGAAGGTCAGCTATAGGGATCACCATGTGTGTGAAAGCTCAGGGGTGGCAACTTCTGTTTGGAGAGGTGATATGATGGAGAAAGTCCCCTGGAGCAGGATTTCTCAGGAGGGCACTGTTAGAACTTATGGCAGAGCAATGTCTTGTGTGTCTCACAATTTGGGGCACTTGGAACCCAGGTCTTTAGATACCAAATGCCAACCCTACTGTCCAGTCACTGGGATGGCCCCACTGGAGGCTCTGTAGATAGGTGAGCACCCCTCACTGGAGAAGCAGAGCTCTTGATCATCTCCAGACGCTTTGGGAAGGGCTGGCTGCTGGAGATGGGGCAGGCAAGGGTAGTTGTGGCCCTGGTGTGAGGGCCTTGGATGCAGAGGAGAACACCCAGCCATCTGGGTGAGGCTGGACAGGGGATGGAGAGGCTGGACAGGGGCTGTGTGAGAAAACGGTTACTTGAAAAAGACACTGATATCATGCTGCACGTCAGCCACATAAATCTAAGAGCTCCGACATCTCACACTTAGCACCAGCTTTCCATGTCCAGAGGGCACCTGTGTCCTCTTACCAAGCCCAATTTGCTGCTCCAACCCCTCGCCTGACTGATAAAAATACTAGGGCCAGTCTCTCCAGTCTCTCCAGCACTTACCTCAAAGCAGGGGTTCCAGACGAGATCACATGCAGCTTCCAAGTTCCTGGCCCGTAGGTAGCATGGGAGATGGTTATTTTTCACTTTTCTTTTTCTGAGCACCTACTGTGTGCCCATCCTGTGCTACAGCTGATGAGTGTGAGGAGTTTAATAAATATGATCCCGTGTGTGTTCAGCAGGACTCACGAATTGAGGGTGACTGAAACTCAAACTGACCTGAGCCATAAAAGAGAACATATTCATTGATGTGCCCGAAAAGTTCGGGCCCAGATGAACAGAGAACCTCAGCTGGCATCAGCAGAAATCCATCCCTTTTGTCTCTGTGCCAGCCACATCCTCAGGCAGGATCTTTCTTCTCAGCAGCCCCCACTTGCTCCAGACTTCCCTCTTCCCTGGAAGAAGGGCACCTGTCTATAGATTTCTCCAGCCCAAAGTCCTGAGGAACAAGTCCGATTGGTTCTGGGCAGGACACAGCCCCACCCCCTCCCGTGGCCTGGGGATAGGAGGCTCTGATGGGCCAGGCTGGGATTACAGGTGGATCTCACATCTGACCGTAGAGCTGCTGTCCCCATCAACTGGGGCCGATGACAGAGGGGAAACTTGAAAATGTTTTCAGGGTGAAAAGCCCCTTTATGTTACAGAACTGGAGAACCCAGCTGAGAGGGTGCACCAGATCCAACAGATCCTCATCACCCTTCCCCGCGTGGTCATCGTGGTCATGAGATACCTCTTCGCTTTCCTCAACCAGTGAGTGCCTGACCAACAGGCCCTTCTGTGACTGGGCCCTGGCCTCCATTGGGAGGGGGTGGCTTGAGACTTTTGCAGGTACTTTTGTTTTTAAAGCAGACATGGAGCCTCCTGGGTTTAAGTAGGGCCCAGCCCAAAAGAAAGAAGCCAAAGGGGAGGATTTGCCTTTCCCAGATGACTCCTGCTACCTCCTCTCCCCAGCCTCTCCCAGTACAGCGACGAGAACATGATGGATCCCTACAACCTGGCCATCTGCTTTGGGCCCACCCTCATGCACATCCCTGATGGGCAGGACCCTGTATCCTGCCAGGCACATGTCAACGAAGTCATCAAAACCATCATCGTCCATCATGAAGCCATCTTCCCCAGTCCCCGGGAGCTAGAGGGACCCGTATATGAAAAATGCATGGCTGGAGGGGAAGAATATTGGTAAGATGTCTTCCTCTGAATGGTGTTACTGTCATCGTTGGTGTTGTTGAACAGTAAGAAGCCCTTCAGTTTTTGCTTTAGAGCTTGTGCTTCCATATGCATTTTCTCATTTGAGCTTTGCAGCCCCCTTCCATGAGAGCTGGGTACACCAGTCAAGATTCTGTTGGTTACAAGGGACAGAACTACAACCAGCGCAAGTCAAATGTGACTTTATGGAATTCCTTAACTAAAAAGTCTGGGAATGTATCTTCAGGTGTGGCTGGATCTAGGGGCTCAACTCTGGTCACCAGGACTTGGTCTGGCAATCTCCATCCCTTGGCTCTGGTTCTTTCTGTACTGGTTTTATTTTCAGATAGTCTCTCCCTTAGTGGTACCAAGATGGCAGCCAGCAACTCCAGCTTTAACCCATTCTCTGAGCATCCTCAAGTAGTCAAAGAACTTCTTACTCTGTGTTCCCACACAAGCTCGGGAGTTGTTTCTGTGCTGACATTTGGTCAGGTGCTGGGTGATCACAGTCACATTGGCCAGGGGAGGTGCTTCTGTATCTGGCAGGGACATGAGTAAGCCCCACCTGACCACATGCACCCTCCACAGCCCCCTCCCACAGTTGTGCCCTTCTCTAGGCTATAAGCTTGATTCTTAGAGCATTCCGCTCCAGGGCAGCATTCACGAGTTGGACCACCTCTGTGTACCT
>JAJEJO010002295.1:0-21085 GCA_020662805.1 Glaucomys volans | reverse complement strand
GTATTCCTCTAATTTCTTTGGTCTGTCTAATTGCTCTGGCTAGAGTTTCAAGAACAATGTTGAATAGTAGTGGCGAAAGAGGGCATCCCTGCCTTGTTCCAGTTCTCAGGGGGAATGCTTTCAATTTTTCTCCATTTAGAATGATGTTAGCTGTGGGCTTGGCATAAATAGCCGTTACAATGTTAAGAAATGTCCCCACTATGCCTATTTTTTCTAGTGTTTTGAGCATGAAGGGATGCTGTATTTTATTAAATGCTTTCTCTGCGTCTATCGAAATAATCATGTGGTTCTTGACCTTAAGTCTGTTGATGTGGTGAATTACATTGATTGATTTCCGGATGTTGAACCAACCTTGCATCCCTGGGATGAAACCCACTTGATCATGGTGCACTATCTTTTTAATATGTTTTTGTATGCGATTCGCTAAAATTTTGTTAAGAAGTTTTGCATCAATGTTCATTAGAGATATGGGTCTAAATTTTTCTTTCCTTGATGTGTCCTTTTCTGGTTTTGGTATCAGGGTGATATTGGCTTCATAAAATGAGTTTGGAAGGGTTCCCTCCTCCTCTATTTCATGAAATACTTTGAGGAGTATTGAAATGAGCTCTTCTTTGAAAGTCTTGTAGAACTCGGCTGTGAATCCATCTGGTCCTGGACTTTTCTTTGTTGGTAGGCTTTTGATGATTTCCTCTATTTCATTGCTTGAAATTGATCTAGTCAAGTTGTGTAGGTCCTCCAGATTCAGTTTGGGTGGATCAAATGCCTCTAGGAACCTGTTGATGTCTTCCAGGTTTTCTATTTTGTTGGAGTATAAATTTTCATAGTAGCTTCTTATTATGTTTTGTATTTCAGTTGTGTCTCTTGTAATATTTCCATTTCCATCACGAATTTTAGTAATTTGGAGTTTCTCTCTCCTTCTCTTTGTTAGCGTGGCTAAGGGTTTATCAATTTTGTTTATTTTTTCAAAGAACCAACTTTTTGTTTCGTCAATTTTTTGAATTGTTTCTTTTGTTTCAATTTCATTGATTTCAGCTCTGATTTTGATTATTTCCTGTATTCTACTACTTTTGGTGATGATCTGTTCCTCTTTTTCTAGGGCTTCGAGCTGTAATGTGAGGTCATTGATTTGTTGACTTTTCATTCTTTTATTAAATGCACTCTTTGCAATGAACTTTCCTCTTAGCACTGCTTTCATAGTGTCCCAGAGATTTCAATATGTTGTATCCTTATTCTCGTTGACCTCTAAGAATCTTTTAATTTCCCCCCTAATGTCTTCTGTTATCCATGAATCATTCAATAGCATATTATTTAATCTCCAGGTCTTGGAGTAGTTTCTGTTTCTAACTTTCTCGTTGATGTCTAATTTCATTCCATTATGATCTGTTAGTATACAAGGTAGTATCTCTATGTTTTTGTATTTGTTAACAGTAGCTTTGTGGCATAACATGTGGTCTATTTTAGAGAAGGACCCATGAGCTGCTGAGAAGAAATTGTATTCGCTTTTTGATGGATGGAATATTCTATATATGTGTGTTAAGTCCAAATTAGCAATTGTGTCATTGAGTCCTATAGTTTCTGTATTCAATTTTTGTTTGGAAGATCTATCCAACGGTGAGAGAGGAGTGTTAAAGTCTCTGAGTATTATTGTGTTTTGGTCTATTTGATTCCTGAAATTGAGAAAGATCTGATTGACATACATGGATGCGCCATTGTTTGGTGCATAAATATTTATGATTGTTATGTCCTGTTGATTTATGCTACCTTTAAGCAATATGAAATATCCTTCTTTATCCCTTCAGACTAACTTTGGTTTGAAGTCTGCTTTGTCTGAAAAGAGAATGGAAGCCCCAGCTTTTTTACTCAGTCCGTGTGCATGGTATGCTTTTTCCCAACCTTTCACCTTCAGTCTGTGGGCATGTTTTTTTATGAGATGAGTCTCTTGAAGGCAGCATATTGTTGGGTCTTTCTTTTTAATCCAGTCTGCCAGTCTATGTCTTTTGATTGATGAGTTTAGGCCATTTACATTCAGGGTTATTATTGAGATATGACTTGTATTTCCTGTCATTTTAGCTTTTTTAGGCTTTTTAGCTTAACTTTGTTTCTCCTTTGATTGACTCTTTCTTTATGGTAGTTCCTCCCCATGATGACTGAGATTGTTATTTTTCGTTTCTTCCTCTTCAAATATTTTGTTGAGAATGTTCTGTAGGGCAGGCTTTCTCTTTGTGAATTCTTTAAGCTTTTGTTCATCATGGAAAGTTTTTATTTCATCATCAAATCTGAAGGTATTTTTTCTGGGTATAAGATTCTTGGTTGGCATCCATTTTCTTTCAGAGCTTGAAATATGTTGTTCCAGGCCCTTCTTGCTTTTAGGGACTGGGCTGAGAAATCTGCTGATATATGTATCGGTTTCCCCCTGTAGGTAATCTGATTCTTTTCTCTCGCCACCTTTAAAATTCTATCTTTGTTTTGTATGTTAGGCATTTTCATTATAATGTGCCTTGGTGTGGATCTGTTGTAATTCTGTGCATTTGGTATCCTGGAAGCTTCTTGTAATTTATTTTCCATCTCATTCATGATATTAGGGAATTTTTCTGATAATATTTCCTTGAATAGGGTATTCATACCCTTGGTTTTTATCTCTGTGCCTTCCTCAATCCCGATTACTCTTAAATTTGGTCTTTTCATGGTGTCCCATATTTCTTGGAGGGTTCGTTCATGATTCCTAACCATCTTCTCTGTTTCTTTGACTTTGTTTTCAAGATTAAATATTTTGACTTCATTGTCTGAGGTTCTGTCTTCCAAGTGATCTATTCTGTTAATTATGCTTTCTCTTGAGTTTTTAACTTGGTTTATTGTTTCCTTCATTTCTTTGTTTCCTTCAATAATTTCTGTTTGTTTTTTTCTCAGAATTTCTATCTGTTTATTGAAGTAATTTTTGCTTCCTGCAATTGCTCTATTAGCTGATTATTCATAGCCTGAATCTGCTCTCTCGTCACATCATTCTCTTCTCAGATCACTTTATTTATAAACATTCTGAACTCCCTTTCTGTCATTCCTTCTACCATGCTGTCTTTGGGTTCTCTTGATATATCGTCTAGGTTTAATTGGGACACTTTCTTCCTGTGTTTTCTTATGGTGCTCATGTATCTTCCCCTCTGTTGCTTGAGGGGTGCTTGATCAAGCAGTGACCCAAGAAAGGTGTTGTCCCACTACCTCCAGGTTGGGAATGATCAATGCTTCTGGGCAGAGGCAGCCTAGTGTTAATAGACAATTAGATACAGCAAGGTGGTAGACTCCAGCCCTGGATGTGGGCCTGGGCACTAGATCAAGTTGGGGTGGTGTCACAGAACTGTGCTCAGTGATGGAGACACTGGGCTTGAGAGTCCAGGCTGACCTGAACTCCTCGCTGGGGGTTCAGGCAGTGGCAGGTGGTTGCTCTCTCCTGGGGACACTGTAAGCTGGCGCCAAAGGCCCTAAGCTCCACGCCGGACCACTCCAGGCACCGCTGGCTGTCCCAGGAAGCTGGAAATGGATCCCCTCCGCCAGGGAAGCCGCCAAACTCAAAGCAGTTCCAACTCCCCTCCGGAGTCAGCGATCCCAGGGGCTCGGGGCAGACCTCTCCAGGAGCAGCTGGAGGCCAAATCAAGCTGGCAATGGAACTTCTCCACCAGTTAAGCTGCCAAAATGGCGTGGATTAGTTCCAACTCCCCACCAGAGTCCGCGATCCACGCAGCTGGCAGCCCCAGGAAGCTGGAAATGGACACCCTCTTCCAGGGAAGCTGCCAAACTCAGAGCAGTTCCAACTCCCCGCCGGGGTCAGCGATCCCAGGGGCTCGGGGCAGACCTCTCCAGGAGCAGCTGGAGGCCAAAGGAAGCTGGAATTGGACCTTCTCCGCCATTTAAGCTGCCAAAATGGCGTGGATTAGTTCCAACTCCACGGTCCCTGAGTTTCCCAGCCGGACATCCCCGGACGCCGCTGGATGTCCCAGGTAACCTGAGATGCTTGGTCTCTGCCTGGAAAGCTGCCGGCTGGTGCCAGAGCCGCGGCCAGTGACTCCAATGCGCTACTGGGGACCCACACTCATCTGTTGGCTGGCGCATTCCCAGGTCGGTGGCTCCGAAGCAGCTGCCGGGCCCGGCGCTCCCGGATGGTAGCTGCCTGCGGCGGGGCCGAGCCCAGCCCAGCAGATTTGGTTCCGGAGCGGCAACTGGGGACCCCTTATATGTGCTTTGAATATAAAATCTCGTTGAGAGTCATATTCCTGCTGTTTGAATCCCGAGCAAGTAGGAATCCATGGAGCAAGTAGGAATGCAGCCTTCCTCTAGCCCGCCATCTTGGATCCACCCCTCAATTTGTGATATATTGAATCATGCAGGAGTCTGCATGATTTCAAATTTTAAAAAAGGAATGGAAATGCTTAATATAAAAATCATAGGCTGGAGTTGTGGCTCAGTGGTAGAGTGATTTCCTGGCATGTGTGAGACACTAGGTTCAATTCTCAGCACAACATATAAATAAACAAAATAAAGTTTCAACGAAACTAATACAAATTTAAAAAATCATTTCCATTACTTTCTTTAATATTTGAAATATAAGAGCTTTTTGGTTACATACATGCCAAAGCTGATCAAAGTACATGCTTCAAATCTGTGCATTTTATTGTTTTTCAACTTTAACTCAATAAACCGATGAAAGAAAATGTGAAGCAACTGTCAAGTGTACTTGTAAAATATAAAGCTGAGGACTAACATATTGATAACCACCTTTAATTAGTGTGAAATAATTTCAAGTAATATTATTCCTCTCCTGACATACCCAAGTTCATGGAAAACAAACCATATGAAAGAAGTTTGTTAATCAGTGATCTTTCTTAAATAGCATGAGGTTATTGCAAACTCTGTCACAAAAAACATGGAGTAGTCTACAATCTCAACTCTCAGCTGTAAACACACCAGAGTAGTTGGCGGGAGAAGAAGATTGACTATCTCTAGGTCCTAGAAGGGGTTTCCTTAGTCCTATGTGCTCTCAGACCCAACCCCACCCCTTCTATGTTCCTTATGAGCTTCTTGAGCTTTATTCACATTTGATCCCATGTGTCCACCAGGCTGTTGGGACTTTTGAGAAAAAAAAATATGCATTTTCAAGGATTCCACTCTCTAGTTTTATACCCTCTCACCTCTCCATTTAATCTGGTGTGCCAAAATGTGGAGCAAGATGATTTGTTGGGGCCACAATAAGGAGATATATTCGGTAGTTTTTCTCTCCACTTTCCTTCACCAGTCTCAAAATCAACTGCATTGAGAAAATAAGAATGGAATTTATTCCACATAATTATTTTTCAACCTGTTCTCCACCTTATACATGTAAATCATTCAACTCTTTTTTGGATGATGAATTTATGAATTGGGTTTGCGGAGGGAGACAGGGATGTTGTCTTTGCTTCTTTTCAAAATATGAATGCATTGCCAGAACCTTCATTGCAAAACCAGCATCCAAGCACCAGCCTGTAAGTCCAGGGACTCCAGAGGCTGAGGCAGGAAGATCAGAAGGTCAAAAACAGTCTCAGCAATTTGGTGAGCCCCTACGCAACTTAGATAGATCCTGACTCAAAAAATAGAAAGGGCTGTAGCTCAGAGGTAAAGTCCTTCTGGGAGAGCATGTCATATATTGAAAATGAAAATAACTCGAACAGACACTCCCCAGATGAATAAGAAATACACATGGCCAACAATACTTGAAAAGGTGCTTGACATCATTAGTTATCAGGAAATGCAAATGAAAACCAGACCAATTGACAGTCAGAATGAGTATCACAAAAGAAATGAAAATATAACAAATGTTGGCAAGGATGTAGAAGGCTTATAGTTGTGAGGCCACTTTTGATAATTTCGTATCTCTGTTAACGAATTGGGAACAGTTCAATTGAAACTGGTGTGTGAGTGTGTGTGTGTGTGTGTGTGTGTGTGAGCAAATGGAGTTACAACAACATTGGAAGTCTATAATAGTTAACAACCCTGATGTGTGGATAAGGCTTTGACCATGAGATTTTAGTTTACAGTTTGATTTGTATTGTAGGAGATAGAAAGGTAAATGCCAACCTGTCTGTGCAAGAGCAGTTTCAACCTACTGAGACAAACTCCATTTTGACATCCTATGGGCAAAGGTGACAGAGACCAAGTGTGGACTCACCTCCTGGCATGTGGAAACAGCACACAGGCAGAGAAAGTACAGGGCTGATTTGTTGCTCTAATATGGCAAAGTAAATTGCCCTTTCACATAAAAGATGTCCTCCACTTCCACCCATGTTCGAAGGTGGTAATGCTAAGATAAGAGTCCAGGCACATAAAAGTACATGGGTATACAGGCTCTGTATAAGGAAGAAAGATATCTTGTCACAACATATGAAGGGGCTAATTTACCTGTGAGCATTTCCCTGGCCCGGCTTTCATGAGTTGTAACACAATTGAGTTCTAGAGGCCAAATTACTAATGAGACAGCCGAAATCTGACCCACGTTGCCCCTTCTCTCCCAGGATAACCAGGCCTTCACTTACCCAGGGAGACTCCTCTTCTGCCTGAGGAATCTAGTGCCCCACAGCTCCCCTTAGCGGGTGTTTCTCATTCTGGGTTTGAATGAGTCCATGGGATGGTGGCTGTGAGGTATGACCTGCCCACCGCTTCATCTTCCTGGTGTCAGGTGCTTCTCCCTCAGAGGCTGAGATTTGGATTCCCTGAGTCATAGAGAGAAGAATACATTCATAAGCACAGAGAAATGGTATGCCCTTTGGACCTTTTTCCCATTGTGGTGATGAGCAAACCCCACAACCACAGAGGGAGATCTGCTTCCAAGAGTGTAATGTTCACCTCTCACATGCATCTTCCTCCTCAGGTACAGGTACCAGGCCCTAGCATCAGACCTTGCTATGGAGCTGACCTTTCATAGATGATTGCTTAGTTTAGATTTGTAGTGAGTGACTGAATCTGGAGAACATGCTCCTCTCAATCCAAGGGGTTGTAGAAAATAAGCTACAAGGCCTTTCTGTCTTTCTGTTTTATGTGCATGTACACAGGTGTGTTGTCACATCTACATACGATTGGTACCAAAATTGACAGGAGCCCATATATAAAAATGTAAAGTAAATGGTTCGAAATAGCTTAAGTTGACAGGACTTGAAAGGTTCAGTTTAAAGTTGGCAAGCCGATAAAAGAAAGGAGGTCTCGAAAGGTTGCTAACTCAACAAGTCTCTCTAGGTAGTCACACAACTGGTGAAATATTACTGTCTATTCCAATATCTAATGTCCATTATTTCTAGATATTTCATCAAGAGGGAAGAAATAGTTGGTGCTCTCCAACACATTTCTCTTATATCTTGGTTTTTAGAAATAAGTAATTTCAATTTGACATGTATGGGATTACATGGATGTGTTTTTTGGAGACAGCTGATTGATTTCAAAAGGTAAGATGCTAGCGGTTGAATATAACATCAAGTAGTCTTCCTTATGTTCCATAGGGTGGCATACTTAAAACATTACTGGTGTTTTCAGAAATTGATGAAGAAAAAAGGGATTTAAAAGTACTTATAGTACATTAATGGACTTGAAAGGAGTTGCACAGCTAAGTACTCAAGCAAGAGACACACCAAATCATGGGGATAAATTTATTAGGATTACAATGAATTTGAAGGACATGTTTGCCAAGAAAGTAAACAAACTTGATAAGTAAGGCCAAGGAAATCATCCACAATGGTTTCCATTGACATACTCTACAGTTGAGCCCTCCCGTTAATGGCCAGGACAGTGATTCAAAGAGAGAGGTCCCAGTGATCAGCCAGGGTTGCCCTGAATTCAATCATAGGCCAACAGAGAGTCACTGAGCCTCCTACTTACACTATCCTTCAATATACAAATGTGCATATCCATTCCATTTTCCACGCCATGGAAAGTCTACGAAATCCTTCACAGCCTATTTCAGATGTCCCATTGAAAACGCTATCTGAAGCTTCCATGATTCAGAGCCAATGTCTGTGTCTGTCCCAGCCCTGTATGGAGTCCGAGTTAGGAGGGCCCACAATGAGGATATTCCTATGACCCAAATATACATGCTTCCTGCACCTTTGTGTCCTCATTCCCACAGTTCCCTCCAAGTCACTTGAGAATAGAAGGTGAGTCTGCCCTGCCATGGAGTGCCTCACTCCTTGTCACTGTCCTCAGAGGAGGAGGATACCTGAAGATCCTCATAGAGGCATCTCACAGGCACATTGGAGCTGAATCGCTCAGACTGGTCAAGAAAGGAAGCACTTACACCAGGAGCATTGGGCTCTGTCGGTGTGAGACAGAGGGAGCTGTTATGAACCTGGAGTTGTAGAAGTCATGGTGCAGTCTCCTGAAGCCCATTATGAGGGGCTGTCATGGAACACAGCTGGCTGCTGGAGGACTGGACTTGGTGCAGGGTGGGGCAGGATTCAGGACAGAGCTTCACCTTGGAGGGTGAAGATCCATCCTGGAAAACAGGGGTGGAGTTTTCTTGGATACTTGGGGTGTCACTTGGATTGTGAGTCCGCTTATATGTGGCAGAGATTGTAGAGACATGCAAAGTCAAAGCAGAGAGTGCCAGTGCTTCCCTGTGGAGTCAGGATGGGGCTGAGTCTAAGTGTCTTTGGGGCATTCTGTCTTATCTTGGCAGAATCCAGGGCATGTCTCTTGGCTGGGGCCTGATGCTGGGTGTGGGCACCTGGCCTGCTCTCCATGCTGTAGGCTGCAGGCAGGGCTGTTTGCTCACATCAGGGCACCTGGCAGTGGATTGGGTACTGAGCGTCTGGCTCATACCATGCCTCTTAGAGGCAGGCTGGGTAACATTACAGGAGACACCCTCGGACTTTTTTTCTGATCCCTTCACGTGGAGGGCAGTGTTGTGGCGAGACAGCCTTAGTCCTGGCTGGCTGGTGCCAGGGATGGCTACTTCCTGTCCTTTCCTGGGCACAGGAATGGAGTAGAAATCAAGTGCATTTCTTTGGAAGGGTCGTGCTTTAGGGATGATGGGTCTCTCTGCAGTGTTCTTATCAGGTGCCTGGCTCTCCATCACATGGCCCAGGACAAAATTCTTCCAGGTTGTCTGCATGGGTAGTGACCTGCTGGTGTGCTGGAAGAAAGGACATACGTTCTCATGCAAAGAATTCATTATGATTTGCTCTCTGGCAAGAAACAATGAAAACCAAATAAGAGCTCAAGGTACTCCAGACACTGACATTCAACTCTAAGGTAATTCATCAGTCACGTGAACTAAACCTTGAGTGGTACCACTAGTTGAACTAGAATGAGTAGGACACCAAATGCAATATCAATATGATATTTTTCAGGCATCAGGGAAAATACCCCATTCTTCACATTGGGACTCCTGATTTGAGATGTGAAAGCTATTTCAAGTTTCCTTTGGAGTGATGTAGATGGCCAATGCCTCTTTGAGCAAAGTGTGAGGGCTTAAGAGATTTCATTCTGAAGCTCAGAGTGTTGGCTGGCCATTACCATGAATACTCCTGCAGAGTACATTATATCCTTTAAGACATTGGAATAAACTTGCTACATATGTACTCCCATCCCAAATAGGAGAAATAGGCCTTCCTCATAATACTGGAGAGACCTTAGCAGAAATGCACAAGCTTGAGTCTCCTCGTCCTTAATGGGCTATAGCAAGTCAGTCAGCAGCAGGGACATGGATGAGGAACCAATCCAGTTTACCAAAAGCAGAGAAAAGGGCAACCCACCATGGAGACACTCACACTGAGATAGGCACTGGATTCTGTCCCTTTCTTCCAATTGGGCTGCTGCCTCCCCTGGGGTCTCCTAGGAAATTTCTGGACTAGACCCTTCCTCTGCTGCTCTTCTTGCCTGTGGATCAAACCAAAGTATTTGCATGGATCCAGAGCAGGAAGAACAGTTTCATGTTCTAGTTCCCTTGGTATTTGCTGTGATATGGTTTGACTGTTCCTAGGTCTTTTCCAACCCTGATATCACACCCATGGCCGAATTCTAGGCAGACCTTCTCATTTCTCACTAAGTCAATTCACAAGGGCTCAGTGCATTTCTGACTGTCAAGGTCTTGTTTCTGAAGGGCCCTGTACCCTCTCCCTTACTGAATGCACGGGAGATGTGTGAGCTCCAGGGTGTGGATTGGTGTTGTGATGTCCTTGCATCTTTTTCTCCACTTACGCTATCTTAGGACAATGCTGTGGTCATTGTGTGGAGAAGGAGGGACATCACCAGTTTGACTTCAATGCTCAGGGCTTGGACACCACCTACCCCATCACTCACCTTTGTCCCTGGTCCTTCTGTGGCTCGGGCTGCTTAAAGCTTCCTGTGTCATGGGGATTCTCAGGCTGCCTTGCTTCCTGGTTCTCCTTCTCCTGCTTTGGCCCCCAGGGTTCTGGGACCTGTGCCCTGTCCCACCACTTCATGGGGCATCTTCTACTTCTTGCAGTGTGTCCAAAGTACCCACAGTCCTTGCACTTCACCTGTGGGTGAAAGAAGACAAGTTCTCATGGTTCTGCACAACCACAACCAGCTCTACAGTGTCGAGGTTAAGAGATTTTCAAGACTGAGTTAAGCTTTGTTTTAGATTAGAGACCCGGGCCTGTGCACTAGGAATTTTTAGTATGGCTAAGGCTTCTGATATTCTTTGGTAGCATCTGTTATATAAAAGCCCCAGAAAGAAGATTTGAATGTTCCAAAGGTGGTGATGCTGAGCCAATTGTCAAGACAAGTAAAAGAACGTGGGTGTATATGTTCTGTATATGGAAGAAAGATATCTTGTCACAACATAGGAAGGGGCTAATTTGCCTGTGAGCATGTCCCAGGCCAGGCTTTCGTGGGTTGCATCAGAATTGAGGTGTAGTGGCCAAATCGGTAATATCATAGCCAAAATCTGACCCACGCTGCCCCCTTTCTCCCCGGTTACCCAGACCTTCACTTACCCGGGGATCCTCCTCCTCTGGCTGCGGAATCTTGTGCCCCACAGGTCCCCTCTGGTGGTGTTTCTCATTCTGGGTTTGAACGAGTCCATTGAATGGTGGCTGTGAGGAATGACCTGCCCACCACTTCATCTTCCTGGTGTCAGGTGCTTCTCCCTCAGAGGCTGAGATTTGGATTCCCTGAGTCATAGAGAGAAGCATACATTCATAAGCATGGAGAAATGGTATTCCCTTTGGTCCTTTTTCACATCGTGGTGTTGAAACCCCACAACCACAGAGGGAGATCTGTTTCCCGGAGTGTGATGTTCCCTTCTCACATGCGTCTTCCTCCTCAGGTACAGCTACCAGGCCCTAGCATCAGACCTTGCTATGGAGCTGACCTATCATAGATGGTTGCTTAGTTTAGATTGGTAGTGAGTGACTGATTCTGGAGAACATGCTCCTTTCCTTCTTAGCACAGTGCATTACAGGCAAGAACAACTGTGTTTCCCCACAAGGATGAAATAATCCTGATCACAAGAAAGACTGAATGTCAGCCCTGTACACACATTCTTGAAAGAAGGAACAGAGCAGTTTCCCTTTCAAGATATTCATTGCTATATTTAATATCACCGGACATGGTTTTCATGAATGAATTGACACAGATCCTGTCTCAGCTTATCTTGGGGACTCAAAGGGGATGTTTTGGATTCTATTTGTTGCCTTCTATTAGTTCCCCAATTTTAAGTACATTTTAATATATTAGGAAAGCATATGTGTGTCCTATGTGTGATCAAATGAAATAATTTGGCTTTACGTGTCCATGGGTAATTTGAGGCATGTCATGGACATTCAACCCTTACAAAATACTTAAAATCGTATCTTTCACCTTTTCTGATCGCAGTGGAATGAACCTTAATCAGCAGCAAGAAAACACTAGAAATTATCAAATATGTCAAAATGGAATGACTCCTCTTTGACAAATTGTGGGACTGAAAAGTCTCAGGAGGGAATTTTACAAATTGCTTCAAACAAAGGAAAATCAAGAGAAGAAGTAAAACTTGTGTGCTTATAGCAAGAGCAGTGCTGAGCAGTAACTTAATGAGCTGCCTACTTTGCAAAAAGAAATCAGACTTTCCAAATTACTGATCTACTGTGTTCACAGGGAAAGGAAGAACATATGAAACAGAAAATCAGATGCAGAAGGAGGTAGTAAACGTCACAGCCAATATGAGAGAGGGACACGAAGAACATTGATCAATGATACATTGACTAGAAAAGATATTTGAAATACATTAAAAAGCTCAAGGAAATCAGCTGCAGACCAATATCCTCACTTTAAATAGATGTGTAATTTCATAGGAAAATTCTAACTGCATTTAAAAACACACTTTGTAGATACTACAGTGGTCACATTAGATTTTTACCTTGGAATGGAAGTTTCATTTGACAAATAAAATCAATAAATGTATTTCTGCACACAATAGACAGAAATTCAAGAATCCCAGGATCATCCCCTTACATGCCCCCAAAAGCAATAGCCAGAGTCCAGCATCCATTTGTGTTAAAAGAGCAAAAAGTCTAGGGATAAAGTGAATTGACCTCAGCAGCCTAAGTGCTACATAAGACAAACCCAAGGGCAACATCATCCAGAAAGGAAGAGCCGAGAGCATTTTCTCTAAACAAAGGAAGAGGTTAACCATACCCACTTTGCACACTCCTGTTCAACACAAATCATGAAACTGTAGCCAGGAAAATCAAACAGAAGATGGAAACTAAGGTTCCTGAGTACATACAGATAGGGATGGAGAACTCAGATTGGCCCTGTTTGCTGAGGACAGGATCCTGTATGTAGAAGACCCACAAATTCCACCAGAAGACCTATAAAGATCATTAACCAATTAGACAAAGCAGTGGAGACAAGACGAACATCCTCAAATCCATCAGGTATTTATCCAAGATGTATTTTCCTTCCTCAGTAGAAAGGCACACAATTGAAAATGAAACAGTGCTTAGCCCAGCACTGAAACCTCCTGCATTCCTTTCTCTCCAATCTATTAAATTTCCTAGGAAAGTGTCTGAAGAGGTCCTGGAAAAAGGAAACCAACCTGAGATCCCACTGTCCTGCTCTTTTCTGTGAGAAGGTTGTCAGAGAGTTGACTGCTGGACACACAGCCCAGGAGTAGATGCAGCCTCCAGAATCGCAGGGGAAGGAGTGGTGGGGGAGGGTCAGTGACATGGACTTTTTAATTTTTCTATTTTTTATTTATTTATTTTTTTATTCACTTAATTTTGATCTATTGAACACAAATGGAGCACAGCTATTGTTTCTCTGGTTGTACACAAAGTAGAGTCACAAAATCTATGCATTCATACATGTACACAGGGCAATGATGTCTGTCTCATTCTGTTAGTTATTCTTGCCCCCCCACCCCTCCCTTCCCTCTATGGTATCTATCCTTCCTCCATTCTTGCATCCCTTCCACCCCGCATTATGCATCATCATTCACTTATCAGAGAGATCCTTCCACCTTTGGATTTTTGGGAATGGCTTATCTCACTTAGCATGACAGTCTCCAACATCATCCATTTACCTACAAATGCCATAATTTTATTCTTCTAATATTCCATTGTGTATATATTCCACAGTTTCTTTATATATTCATCTATTGAAGGGCATCTAGGTTGGTTCCACAATCTAGCTATTGGGAATTGAGCAACTATGAACATTGATGAGGCTGCATCACTGTAGTAATCTGATTTTAAGAACTTTGGGTATAGGCCAAGGAGTGGGAGAGCTAGTTTAAATGGTGGATCCATTCCAAGATTTCTAAGGAACCTCAACACTGCTTTCCAGAGTGGCTGCACCAACTTGCAATCCCACTAGAAATGTTTGAGTGTACTCTTTTCCCCAAATTGTCACCAACACCAGTTGTTGCCTATGTTCTTAATAAAAGACATTTTAATTGGGGTAAGATGAAATCTTAAGGTGGTTTTGATTTGTGTTTCTCTTATAACTAGGGATGGTGAACATTTTTTCATGAATATGTTGATTGCTTGTAGATCTTCTGTAAAGTGTCTGTTCATTTTCTTGGCCCATTTATTGATTGCGTTATTAGTATTCTTGGTGTAAAGATGTTTGAGCACTTTGTAGATTCTGGAGATTAGTGCTCTATATGAAGTGTGTGTGGCAAAGGTTTTCTCCCACTCTGAAGGCTCTCTATTCACATTGCTGATTGTTTCCTTTGCTGAGAAATATCTTTTTAGTTTGACTCTATCCCAATCATTGATTCCTGCTTTTATTTCTTGCATTTTGAGAGTCATGTTAAGGAAATCTGGTCCTAGGCCAACATGATGGAGATTTGTGTCCTGGATTTTTATTCTGCCCCAGGGTCACGTGATCCAAAACATCAGCTACTGAAACCAATGGAATCCCCCAGGGACAATTTCCTATCAATTCAGGATGCACACCTTTCCATCACATGACTCTACTCAGGTTACCTGACTGGCCAATGATTCTGTCCTAGATACTTGTTGCTTCCCTGGACTTCTTTATCAATTCTTCTGTGGCAAAACCTTTCTAGGAACATGTTCAAATTCATCAGGTAGAATGACCTTGATGCATTAGGAAGAGTGAAGTTGCAATATAATACAAATGCCATTTGAGATTTGCTAAGTTTGCTTCCTGTGCTCTGAACAATAGTTTTCCTGCCATTCTAAGGAAGCCTTAGTTTAAAGTAAAGGATATCAATAATTAGATTATATGTTGGATATACACACTTATGTTATGAGGTGAATCAGATTCTCAGTTTATAAGGAAGACTCCAGCTGTTTCTATTTCCCTGTGTGATGGACTGACATATTGGAAGCCACAGAAATGTTATAGGCCAGTCTGCATGGGCCATGACTCAGCAGACTCCATTTTACTTTGAGACTCCATGCTATGTAGGAGATTTCTCCCATGGGAGCAAACTGCGTCTGTACCCATCAACAGCTGCTAAGCATGACATGTTTGGCAACATGGAATGGCAATTGATAACAAAATTTGTGCTTTTTCTGATTCTTGTTTTTCCTAAGCAATGTGCAATGTCAACAGTAATGTCAACAGTGATTGTGGAGATGTTAGAAAAACTTCTTAATCTGTAGCTAAGGAAGGTCATTTTGACCCACTTCTCACTTCTGCTAATGATATTAGATCATATAACATTAGCTTGTAGTTTTAAATCTTTGGCACAAACACTTATGTTTGATGTGCTGACTTAGGGTATAAAGTCCCCTACAACACTATGGTCGGGCTGTTCTCGCCAATTCCATTTCTGGGGTGTTGTGTGAGACAGTCAGCCAGCTAATAAAATTCTCAAATTTGGAATTTTCAGTGGTGAAACGAATGTTCTTAAGTTTTGCCCCATAACAGCTGTAGGCCCCATCGAGGTCCTTGCTGCCAGTGGGATAAGCACCTCTCACCACTTACCTAGGTGGAGAGAGGCCATAATAGCTGCTGTGCTTAGGGGAAGGCCTCTGAGAGAAGGTCCTTGCCCCAGGCTACCAAGGTCTGTGGAGCCCTCCCCCACGAGTCAACTAAACTCTCTGAGAGACACCAGTTTCTGTGCCCTCAGGGGCCATGAGTAAGTCTGTTTCTGGTGGTTTCATTTCTGGGAAATGAGGATGATTGGGCACAGCATTACTTTCCAAGTTCCAGACTGTGGCAAGAAGGTGCCCTGGCCCTCATGTCAGGAATCAGGAGTGACCACTTGTCATTGTCTTTGGCATCCTACCCGTTCTGCGTTTGTTCATCTTTTTCATTTATTTTTGTTGCCCTTGATTGTGGACATGGGTCAGTCTCCCTCATGTTCATCATGCACTTCCCTTCAATGTATATAGACCAATTTCCAGGAATTCCAGGGAGGGGCCACTGACTACATGACCTGATGTGACATTGTTCCTCTCCCTAAATTCTCCAACTTTCATGATCAGATGCCCCCCTCAGGGTACCACCAAATTTTCTTCTTGAAGAATAAACATTCTTACCATGTCTTTAATTCCAATTTAGAGAGAAAATGGTCAAAATGTTTTTAACCATGTTCACTAAGCTTACAATAAAATGTGAACTGTTGCCAACAGGAGCTCCCAACTATTGAAGTTAGTCCTCCAAATTTCCAGGTGAAAATTGGGATGGCCACCGACCAAGAGAACAGAAAACCTGGTTCAGAACAAGATCCCAACCTGAAGGTGCTCTCCCAGGGAGAACAATGGAAGCAAACTCCCTTGCTGCCTCTTCTGGAAACCCCTTCAGGGAGGAATGGGGTGTAACCTTTGTCTATATTCTCTGAATTGTTTGTGTCTCTGATGTGCAGGACCACATCAGGATGGAGGCCACAAAGACTTTTGAAATTCTATTTTTTATGTCCAGCAGTTTGATCAGGTGAGCCCAGGTTAAATTTTTGATCAGACCCAATTTATCCAACTCTAACATCTTTTTAATGCACTGTTTCATTCAGGAGCCAATATGCAAGGGTTAACTCTCAATCTAATGGGATTTTAAAAATAAGCTACAAGCCCTCTTTGTCTATCTGTTTTATATGCATGTACACAGGTGTGTTGTCACATCTACATATGATTGGTACCAAATTTACATATGAGTTCATAAATTAAAATGTGAAGTAAATGGATCCAAATACCTTACATTGATGTGATTTGAAAGGTTCAATTTAAAGTTGGTAAACAAATAAAAGAAAGGATGTCTTTAAAGGTTACTAACTCAACAAGTTTCCCTAGATGGTCACACAACTGGTGAAATATTACTGTCTATCAAATATCTAATTTCCATTGTTTCTAGATTTTTCATCAACAGGGAAGAGATAGTGCTATCCAATACATTTTTCTGACATCTTGGTTTTTGAAAATAAGTAATTTTGATTTGACATATATGGGATTAATCATGGATGGGTTTGTTTGAAACTTCTGATTGATTTCAATAGGTAAGATGCTAATGGTTCAATATAACATCAAGTTGTCTTACCTCCTTAAATTCCATAGGATGGCATACTTAAAACATTTTTGGTGTTTTCACAAATTGGTAAAAAAAAAAAAAAAAACGGGGTTTACAATAACTTTTGGTCATTAATAAAACAAAGGTGACTAAAAGTTTCAACAGGTATAATTGTATACAAAATGTTCAAAGATTTCAACTACATTTCAAATAGAGTTCTATAAAGAATAAAGTACTTCATCTTGTTAAAATGAAGCTATTGATCTACATTCAGTAAATTACAGGGGTTGTTTCAGAATATAAATTTTTTAAAAAGAGGACCAACAGATTAAAAATTTAAAGGCTTCTAATTTAAATATGTATTTAGCCAAAGGAAAAATGCTTCTAGGCAAAATGTCTTTATGTGATCAAATAAAGCTGTAATTCATCTAAGTAAACAACAAGAGGGTTCAATTAAGTGATTTAAAAAGTGTAAATCAGGGTAAATTTGAAAATATTTATGTATCCATATAAGTAAGACAACAGTTAAAAGTATTCAAGGTTTTTCCTTAAGGTCAAGTATTAATGCACTGATATAAACTTAAGTTCAGTCTACATGCTCAAATGGCATATAATTCTTAAAACATTAATTTACTCTTAACATTATGTCTTAAATCGTATTGTCTAGAGTGGCTAGTCTTCAAATTGGGGGTTTTGTACAACTAGGTTTAAATACCGCTGTTATTTTAGAGTATTGTAGTACATTACAAAGTCTACGTTTTCTTTAAATGCTAAACTCGGTTAATTTGACAACATCAATGTAATTATGATCCTATTACTCTTCTTTATAAAATAAATGTGTTCATATCTTCCAGGGGTGATGGGCTGACAGATTTGGCTCCAGAGAAATGTTATAGGAGAGGCTATGTGGGCAATGACTAAACAGACCACTTTTTACTCTGAGAATCCACGTTATATAGGAAATGAGCTTCTCCCATGGTGACACCCCACCTCTGTACCTATCAACAATTGCTTGGCTTTTCCCATGGGAAGCCCCTGCCTCTGTCCCCATCATCAGTCACTTAGCATGACATGTTTAACAATGCAAAATGGTGATAATGATGTGGTGAAAAATTGTTCTCTTTTGATTCTTAGGTTAGTAACCATTAGTAACCATTCTTCAGTTCGTACCTAGGTAAGGGTCATTTTGACCCACTTACCCCCTGCTGATGATTTCATGATGTAAGTTTATAATTTCAAATCATAGCAACAGACACTTATAATTAATGCAGTTTTTGGTGTAAGAACCCCTGCAACCCTATAGTCGGGGCTGCTGTCCCTATAGCCATTTTTCAGGCATTGTGTGAGACAGTCAGCCAGCCAGCTTAATAAAGACTCTCAAGTTTGGACTTCTCAGTGGTGAATGGTCTCTTATTAAATTGTACTCCTTATTAAATTGTACAGGTATGCAAGTTCCAGATGTTGTTTATTTTGTACTCGTGTTTTCTTTTCTTGTCATAGAACCAAATTTTACCCCTAAAAGGCTCAATTTCTAAAAGGAGATTCCAAATGGCTTGCCCCACCCCACATTGCTCCCTCTCAGCTCAAAGCAGCAAGATCTGTCATCACCTTTTTTCCTTAAGGTTGTGCAAAGTCCCTACAATTCGTGGGACAATAATAAAAAAAATTAAAGACAGTCAATATAGATAGGCAATTGTGTTGATTTACAAAAGTAAATGCCACTTTGAGTCCAGAGAGTTGGAGGTAAACAACCTCTGAGAAATTAAAGTGTCAATGTTTCCAGAGCCTTCATCCACCCTTACCAAGAACCTGCTCCTCTTCCAACCTGGGGTTAAGTCTTTCCAACAGGTTCTACTTTGGAGAGAACCAGCGTAGGAGACCACTGACTTCTATCACCCATTCCAGCCAGGAGACTACATCTATGTCAAATGGTTCCAGAGGGAATACTAACAACCACCTGAAGTGGAGGGGAACTGACTCTCAACATGGAGTCATCACAACACAAAATGGACAGCCCTCAGAGACCCCAACCACCCTCTAAAGGTAAGACTGAAAACATGTTAATCATGTTCTTTCTCTTGCTTATACTTACACCTGTCCTGTTGCATTGAGGCCTTCCTCAGGCCCATACAACCACCATCTTGTGGGCCCTGAGGGAACATAGTTTACTTGTATGTAAGGAGGAACTCCATGCCTGGCTCTTCAACTTCCCAAGATTACCAAATGGGATGAATTCTGTGTGTCTGCTCACATCCTTTCCCAGCTGTACTATTATGAGGGGGAGGGAGGAAGGAACATATGGGGAGAATATCTAAGTGAGCAGCCCCTCTCTTATTTCCTTTCTAGGGGAATTATCTAGAGCTGTCTCCACAGCTGCAGAAACCACCACACTCATTACAGGAAACCAAACTTTCAAAACCTTAAGTAGACAAAAAGGTCAGGATTGAGGTGAATTAGAGAACTGTGCGCCACTCAGAACATTCCCTTAATTCACTTGCTAAGTTCGTTTAGCAAAACAGAAGAGGGTTAGATTTTCTGTTTGGAAAATGAGGAGGATTATGTATGGCCTTAGGGGAGACCTCTTGTTTCTATCCTAACCACTCAGGTGTCGTGTCATATAGTTAATCTTTAATTAGGAAAAGCTGGAGGAGAGCTAGGGAAGCTGAAACCCTGAGGGAAATTGGCACCAAAATCTGTTCTCTTGGCTCCCCTGGTTAACTACTCTAATTACTGGAATGGCAGTACCTCTCACCCTAGTTATGCTGGGACTTTTAATCGGGTCATACATGATAAACTGTTAAACTAAATGTGTTCGAGATAGAATCTAATATGTTCAACTAATGGTGTTAGACACCCACTACAATCACTCTATACTAATGATGAATGAATGATTTGATTATGTATATGAAGCCAGAGGGGAATGTGATGGACAGACAGATTTGGCTCCGTGGAAATGTTATAGGTCAGGAATATGGGCATTTGCTAACCAGAATCCATTTTGCTCTGAGACTCCATGTTATGTAGGAAGTGCTTCTCCCATGGATACACCCTACATCTGTCTATATCAACAGTTGCTTAGCATGACACATTTGGTATTACTCAATGACAAAATGACAGTTCTTTGATAATGAAAAATTGTTCTCTTTTTGATTCCTGTTTTACCAAAGAATGTACAAGTTTAACAGTGATGTCAACAGGAATTGTTTAGATGTTAGTAATCATTCTTTAGTTTGTACCTCAGTAAGGTCACATTGACCCACTTTCCCCCTCTGTAAATGAATTTAGATCTCATGATGACAGTTTGTAATTTTAAATTATTGCAACAGACACTTATGATTGATGTGCTGATGCATGGTATAAAAACACCTGCCACCCTATGTTTGGGGCTGTTCAACAAATAGCAATTCTGGGGGCATTGTGTGAGACAGTCTGCCAGGTGCCTAATGAAGACACTCAAATTTGAACTTCTCAGTAGTGATTGGTCTGCTCTTAAGATGCAACCCACATCACTGAGTCCTAAAGGGAAATGAAAAAGTTTATATCCACCTCCAGAGTTTCATACTTTCATTGACGTACAATGGAAAGCACAGTATGCATATTTTAAGTGCACAGTTTGAATCAATTTGAGTTTTGTGAATGATATGGGCCAGGGTATAGGGCTAATGACCAAGGAGACTCCATTTTTCCCTGAGACTCCATGTCATGTAGGAAAACATCTGCCACTGCTGTACCCTTCAACAGTTGCTTAGCATAGCATGGTAGACAACACAAAATGGAAATTCTAATACAATGTGGAACTGTTCTCTTTTCTTTCCCCATTTTTCATGGACAATGTACCATATCAGAGGATGTATTTCAAGATGTTAGTAACCATTCTTCAACTTGTATTCAGTCAGGGTCATTGTGACTAACTTCCCTCTGCTTACAATTCTAGATCTCATGATATTTGTTTGTAGCAAGAGTCACTTATGATTATCCCAGATGAAAGATTTCTTCTGATCATTTTGACCTGGAAACTTTAGACTTTAACACTCTCCAGGTGATGCTAAGAATCAACAATTGGAGAACCACTGCCATTGGTGTAAGGAGCACAGCCCTTCCCATGCTATCGCCCTGCCTGATCTGTAGAAACTGGTCTGCCCAGGATCCACAA